>CM067365.1:17812937-18009972 GCA_034401795.1 Chaetoderma sp. LZ-2023a | reverse complement strand
CACGACACGACGATGTTGGCTTCCAGTCATTAATTTCAAAATATCCACCAGCTTTCCTGTTGGTTTTCATGGCATGCATGAAATTGAGTTACAGGAATTGTTTTTTTGGTTTTTTTTAAATATTCCAATTACGAAAACCGGTAACAAGATAATTTTGCATTATGTCGTTTTGCAGCCTTAGCTGCGTTTAATGGGGAAAGCTGCAAAACTAAACAGCTTTGCTTACTCCAAGTGGTGTAGCGAATGGAACCCTTATTTGAAGTAGAATATTAATTATACACATGATAATTCAGCATGTATCTTGCCTAGCAGACTATCTCATTCAATGAGACTTTTGAACAAGATATGAGATGTCTGTTGATTGCTGTTCAATTTATCCAGTATGGAATACCAGCGTACAACGCTACTCTGTCCATTGTATGTACAGGCCAGGATTGAGTATGCACGTAGACAAATTGCAAGAGAAGATCTGAGGCAGCTTTTATATTTTGACAATTTTGACACTTTTATACTCTTCTGTGAAAGCTGTAGCTGGCAATGTCAGCAATTCAACATTCAGTCACAGTATTGTCAACGTAATAAGTAGGAAATGGGATTACAACCTGCTACAGATTTGATACAAATGTCAATGAACACTGTTTCTGCCACAGCTTTCAGTCTATATATTCTAAAATAATCATCAGAATTTTCAGTCGACACTCGAAGACCAATTTGACCGTAAGTTCCTGATTACTAAGCACCAACAACATTGTCGAATTGTTAGCCACACGAAGGCATGCATCTGGCCGGCAATATCTTACTATGTATCAATGCGCTTTAACGACACGAAGGAATGATTAGCAAAATAATAGCATGTCCGTTTCGTTGACAGATTTTGCATTTCTTTGAAATGCATTGAGCGAACACGTTAGCTTGGCTGAATAAGTTCTCCATGCAGGAAAAGCTCATTTACGCATATACCTACTCTACTTAGACAGCAATAGTGAACGCCATGTGATTGTGTGGACAATACTTTGACAAAGTTGTCGGTGCCTTAGTCAACAATAACTAGTAGTCAAATTGGTCTTCAAATCCACAGCAAATTTCAACCGAAACCTACGCAGATATTTTAGAATATTTAGACTGAAAGCTGTTGCAGCAACAATTTCCATTTCAAATTTGTATAAACTCTGTAGCAAGTAGTAATCGCATTAACTACTTATCATTTTGACAATAATCTGACTAAATCTTGTTGCTGACATTCATAGCAGCACATTTCACGCAAATTATTTTCAAAGTACATAAAAGTGTTCTCGTATTTATCCTGGAAATTGACACACTTGTGCTGAACAGTATTGAGGTACAGGCTGTCAAATGTACTCTTGTGAATATGTCCTATGTGCATTCTTACATTTCCAAAACTGGCTGACAAATGGCCATTTGCACATGTATGTGGGTTCATTTTGTTTCGGAAATCCTGTACTGTATTGCCAATAGATGCAGCGAATATGGTGTCCACTCGTTGGTACGGTTATTGAGACATGGCATTGTATACCAGGTAGCATTGCACGCTTGGTAGCATTTCATGCTGGGTAAATTGAACAGAAATCAACAGGCATATCATATCCCATGCGAAAAATGTTTATGTAATGGGACACGAGAATTTTAAGCTACTTCACATTATAATCTCTCCTCTAGGCATTTATGCCTTGCAAGATGCCTTCAGAGCAGACTTAGTAAATCATATATCAAATGTTTGTGACTTTCAATCAGAGATTTGTTCCTGCAGTAAAAGCCGGTGTACGTGCGTATGGGCGTGTATGCATATGCGTGTGTGCTCATATGTGTTTGTAAGATATCATGGCTGGCGTTGTGCTTGACAGTAAGTCAATCCCACACAATTTACATTACATTAGTACCTGTATTTGTTATTTTAAAGAAAGAGCAACACCTCAACATCTCGAGAACGTGTGACTGTCGTGAATAGAGGACCAGAAACCAATCAGGGCGGGAGAATCTTTGTATGCAGTTGATTTGCAGAAGGTTATTATATGGCTAAAGATAACGAGCAAGGGGCGTTTCCTCATGAGCAGATAGTTGTATTCAATGAGACATTGGCAGCTGTTACGCAGTGGATACGCGCTTATGTTGTGCTGTGGCATGGTGCAAACTAATGTGTTGGTGGAAGGCCATAGGCGTTGCCTCAACATGTATTATAACAATACTTCTTCTGAGCTCTAACCAGAAATAACGTTATGGGAAGATAACTGTAAAGGCCAAAGTATTAACTGTGTTCTCTTTACCGTATGTATTCACGAAGGTTGACTCCGTTCATGGATCACTTAGTAATACGATGATGATGACTACCGTAAGACACACATTTGATTATTCTGTTGGGATATTTAAATCAGCGGACAAAAGATTAACATTGTTCTGATGAACCCTCAGGACGTCCACGGCATTAAGTCAGGATATCACACAAGGGAAACAAGAATCTTATAGTTTTGCCATTAATTGCTAACATTAGAGAGGTTATACTAAAGAAAGGATTGTGGAGAAGCAGAGCAGACCACAGAGCACATACTTCAATGTTGCAGTACGTATCAGCTGCTGAGAGAAGAGATCTGGCCTTTGTCAACATCTTTTCTTGAAAAACTGTATGGGCCTGTGGAAGAACTGCAGAAAACCACAGATTTCATCTTGAGAACGGCTCTCCAGGTGTGATACCAGCGATCGAAAAGAAGAAGATGAAGAAAGGATCGGAGTCCATACTTTACAAACTTGGTTTTGGTGGAGACAGCATCGTGCTCCTTTCCTCAAGATGAATTTTAACGTGTATCAAAATCGTGTGTTTCATGGAATAAGTCAGTCAAAGAAAAGTGCAAAACTTGATATCGTGAACAAGGCATCTGCCCCACTGACTGAAAGGTCGCTTTGGGTGGAGATTCCTGTAAACAATGTTGTTAAGAATGTAAAAGTTAGGTAAAAGTAGACCACATAAGGTATCAGTTCTCTGGCATGTAAGGTTATAATTCATGTTACTGTTATGATTGTTTCTTCATACCACTTCGGTGAGTATCATTTGTGTTTATGTGTAAATTTTATAAAATCAAAATTTGTTCTTACTAAGTACTTAAAATGAAAATGCATACTTTTTCTAGAAAATGCCATGGAAAAATATAGTAAGTCACACCTTTATATATGAAGTGGAAAGATATCATTTATTGAATGTTAAATGAGTTCATAATAAAACTCTTTCACCCATTTAGTTGGAATGTGCAGCTATTGGGTCATTAAGGCACGACGATTTGACGTGTTCTTAATTATCTCCGAATCAACATAGTCTGAGTTGCTAAGTGTTTCCATTGGACAGCAGCGTTGGCAATAGCGACTAAAAGATAGCAGTACCTATTCTGACGAAAAGTTAATTATTTATGTTGCAATGATGGCCTCTTTGTTACACTTAACAAATTATATGCCGAATAGCACTTCTATTCATGTTGCCATTTCCTGCTACTCTCCTGGTAATATCGCTCTTATTTTTTTCTTGCGTCATCCCTCTTTGACAATAAATATCATAGCCAGGGGAACTGTTGTCGAAAGCATGATTTGAAAGTCGATCGATTAAAAGCATAGGCCACTGAACCGGATGCAATAGCTACGATGAAGCTGGACTCACGGTTGGTAAATTAGGCCATATAACAGCGTCTCACATATGAATAGAGTTATTTTATACCGATTTGTTAGATACAATTGCGATGGAGTTTGACACATATATGGACATGGCCTCCTATTCACACTATGAAGGGTTAGATTTTCGGGATAAAATTCCAGATTTACTCTCTCAATATGACGGTTCCATTAGCTGCTGTTCTTTGTAAGAAAACACGTCTTCATACATTAGGATTGTAATTCTAATTGAGCGGCTAGAATGCGGACAAATCGCATTTTATGAACCAATTTGTATGACATATTCAATAAAATAATTGCTATGTATTACTATAAAAGGCAACATAGACTATTTATGATTACATGCCAGGAGTAGGTGATGTCTGATGAGTGGATACGCCTGGCTTGTTATGCTTTCGAAACAATTTAAGCTATTTTGGGTGCAGATTCTGCGTGTGTTATACAAATGGAAAAGGATGATTGGGTGACTAGACACTTGATTTAATGCTAACATTGTGCTTACCTCATCACGATCTGTTAACTATAATATCTGTATGGTATTGCATCATGATCTGGCTCACTAAGAATCTTTAACCCTTTCATGACGAAGCCAGCCAAAGCCGGCCTCTGTAGTGGTCTTAGGGAATGCACATTTGCCAGCTAAGAGAAGACTATTTTTGAAAATTACCCCTGGAATGACTATCGATTATCGAGCCAGTCATTCCAGTGGTAAATTTTCTAAAATGGTATTCTCTTAGCCTGCAAATGGCCATTTTATAAGTACGTGTTTTAAATTTGTGACCAAACGTAGTCATTAACAAGGATTTGCTCAGTACCTTGTTTTGCCATTTTAAAGGTTAGGATTGTATCCGTTGTGACTTGATGTTGAGAATAGCTGTACATGTGTTTTCGCAACAAGGTCAACTACCACCATTCTCAGTAAAAATGACCAGACAACTGATTTCAGAAAAGAAGCGGACAACCCGATAAGTATCTGGAAGGTCATGTGATTGAATGCTGGTGCTGAGAGTGGCAAGTGCAACCCTCAATCAGATTATGTTCAACATATTCAGCAGGGTCCAGCCATGGGGTGTTAGCAAATGGTATTTGATATATATATATATATATATATATATATATATATATATATATATATATATATATATATATATATATATATATATATATATATATATATATATATATATATATATATATAAGGAAGCATGATGTTAATGATGCAAGGAGCATCACCGTTAACAAATGAAGATAGATGTGTTTGTGTTTAAGAGACATCGGCATCGCGCCTTCGGTTGTGTGACTGTTTGACCATAAATCAATAAAAGGTCTGGCTTCACGTCATTCTGATGGCTTCTGGCATTTATGCGCAACAGACAAGACAATACAAAACATTTCATCCACTTGATCTCTCAACTTAAAATAGGCACAGGAAGCCAGGGCAGCTTTACGAGGATTGTTGATCGTCATTGGATCGTGTACGGTCCGTTGGAAAAGCGATCTTCTGTATGTCGCAACAGTGATGGATAGTATGAAATCTAACCGCATATGTTTTCTTCGCTAGCATATTGTTTCTGCTAGTGTGCTCTTAATAATATACACCAGATTTTCAGAACAATACATGCTCAAATTTAAAACACGTACTTATAAAATGGCCATTTGCAGGCCAAGAGAAGACTATTTTTGAAAATTTACCCCAGGAATGACTGGCTTGATAATCGAGCCAGTCATTCCAGTGGTAAATTTGCTAAAATGGTATTATCTTGGCCTGCAAATAGTCATTTTATAAGTACGTGTTTCGATTACCTGGACATATATTCATTTCGTCCACTTTGCCCACCCCCTCACCTCACCTCATTCACATTCCATCTCGATCTATCCTCCTATTTCCAATTCAGTTTCTTAACAACAGAAAACATAACGAGAGTTACATTGAATGAATATCTTTGAGAGAATCGCTATATTCTTGATGAGTGCAGAATCGCATGCACAATACACCATACCATCTACGGTCATTTCACATTTAAGGATTGTACGTCATAAATTAGCATGTGTCCGTATTGAGCCCAATACTGCAGAGGGTACACGGTTTTCTGCATAATTCTCAGGCAGCATGATATGCATGCATCAGGTTACCTACGTACTTCTTCTCACATGTTAACATCTGGATGTATAATCTGATTACTGCTGTATTTATTCCTGCCTCTGGTCAATGGACCTTTCCAGTTCTAGCTATACCGGCCCATCACTAGCTACGCTCTACCCATGCGTCCCCGTGTTGAGATTGATCGACCCCAGAATGCCCTAACTATCAATATCCTGAAAACCATACCTACATCATTTATTATGATGTCATTCTACACGTCACGTAGTTGCGTATGACGTCATATTGTAGATATGGAATTGGCCTGTGGGAAGCCATGACCCCGCTGGATATCTTATATTTACGAGTAAGTCCTAAGTGAAATTCATATTTGAAAATACCAGGTGAGCTAATGGACCGAGTTACTCTATACGCATTATTATTTAGTTATGTATTATAGCACTGGTTGACATCAGCTGATGATGAGCTGATGATATACAGTTTCAGTTTCAGCGAAACTGATAAGGATTGTTGGATGAATATTTAGCATCAAAGTTTAAAAGATCGAATTAAATAGAATAGGACCTTCGGTTCTGAGTTGATGGGTATCTGGAAATAGTTGAGATAAAAGTTGTTGCTGTGGGATCGGCACACACTTTCATAATATTCAGCAGTCATTTTGATCGGTAGTTTAGGAAATAATCAATGGATAAGAATCGATGGAATCGTACATGACAGACTGACTATAGTTGATGATGATAGGCATTCTGATTCTCATACGAGAATAGAACAACACCAGCTGGCAATGAGATCATACAGCTCATGTGCCTATTAACGCTCGTATCCTACAGGCTTATTCACGATAGGCAATGGACAGGCCATAGACATTGTAGCGTCCTGTAGGAATTAATAACACAATCAAAATTTGTATATCAACTATGTGTCAATCATTCAAAGGCATGCTACAACAACACATTCCATAATGTTGTTAGTTAGCTGACAGATCGCATCAAATCAGAACCAGCCAACACCTCTTTGACTGTGTGCAGCAGTAGCTCCATAGAAGAGAAGCCCAGAGTTTGATTGGTAAGGATGACGTCATGATCAATGAGCGTCGATCAAACTCTGTGGCAGAGAATTAGAAAGAACAAGTTTCAAAGTAAGAATCGAAATCTAAGTGATCATGGATTGGTCAGGACAACCAACAGTAATAGGTAGACGCTTCTAGGAGGGAATAAGCAGACATTGATTGGCGGACTGATTATCCAGACCAATCAAGCTGTGCTTATAACCTACCTAGAAGAATCATTGGAACAAAGAATAAATATTACGATATGTATATAACTATATATCGTAATATGTATAGAACTTCAGAGTTGCTGAAGAGAATAAATAAGGCACTTTGCCGTTTGTAAAATCAATCAATCCAACATCATGGTTCCGTAGTCATCTCTGATGCTACGATAGCTGAAGTATAGATTATACTAGACAAGTATAACGTCGAAATTATCAAAGTCTTTTATCTTTAAGTGTACAGTTAGAATAGCTTATCAATAAATTCATCATCTTGCAAAAGCAAGACAAGAGTTTGGTTGTGTTTGATTAGGGACTCCAGAGTGGAGAGCAATACTCCACCGAAGCCGGGAATCTTCCATTCAGTCAGATAGGCCAGATCGTCATTGTAGAAATATCGTTGCAGTTCATCTAGCAACGAGGCGAGCCGACGATCATCGTTCTACTGCTTCTTTGGTAAGCGGTTGTCGCAGAAACCTATCACATCATAATCTTACCATCGACGTAGTAGGAAACCCTCCTCACCCAGTGTGGATGTAACACGCCAATATCGAATTGGCTAATGGCGCAGCGATCACTATCAAATTTTATCTCGGCGCTCCCCTTGGTCAACTGCGCATACCCAATAACGAATTTGATATCGGCGCGGCCGTTGACCAACGGCGTAGGGGACCAATGTCGAATTTGATATCGGCGCGTCCGTTGGCCAACCGCGTATGGGACCAATATCAAATTTGATATCGGCGCGCCCGTTGGTCAACGGCGCAGCGGACCGATATCAAATTTGATATCGGCGCGCCCGTTGGCCATCGGAGCATAGGATCAATATCGAATTTGATATCGGTGCGCCCGTTGGCCAACGGCGCAGAGGACAGTATCAAAATCGATATATTTGGGACGATATGAAACAAAGTCTCAAAGTACTCACATTTGTGTTTCTAATCGAACCTTATTAATGGATGGTGAACATAATACATAACTAACCAAATAAATAAAACGCCATAATTCTTAAATTTGAATAATTTAATAACACAATTCCGTATGACCATGAAATCAAATAGCATAATGGCACACAATATTAAAAGGTGCCCATTCACACCAAAATGCTTGGAAATAACATTGTTATCAATGATGTTTTGGCCGTAGCGAACTTTACTCAGTAGATTTAACGGCGCCATGCTTAATTCTAAGAGCAACACCGACTTGCAACGTGGACATCGATGTCGCTGCTACGTATTCTTTTGTTTCCATATTTTTACTGAAAATGAAACCAAGTTAGTATTCACTTCTAACAACTTTGGAACCTCGTGTATCTTTCGTCTCCCGGCACTGCGATACAACATTGCGTAACACCCGAGTAAACACCTTTAGGCAGACGTGCAATCAGAAACTTGTGTAATTTGATATTGGTCGCCTGCGCCGTTGGCCAACGGGCACGCCGATATCAAATTCGATATTGGTCCCTGCGCCGTTCGCTAACGGCGCAAATTAGATATTGGCGTGTTGCATGGACGCTCTGAGATGTCGAATAAACGCGGAAGGGGGAGTGGGGGGTGTGAGCGGGGGGTGGGGGGGGGTTGTTAGGGGTGGTAGTGCGGTGGGTGTGCGTGGGCTGGTGGTGCTGGTGGGGGGGGGGGGTGTGTGATTGATAAGTTAGTGCAAGTTAAATATTTGTCTAGACAACATTTAATTTCAGTCCCTTTATCATACCGTTTTGAGACCGTAATACGGATAATCATAGTTACGTGTAATCGTAAATCGTTCTCAATAAATAGCTTGTCTACGATCGTGTGTTGGGGAATTGCAAGCGAGCATGGTAATAGTACGAGCTAAATTGTTGATAGCTAAGGCCCGTTTTATAAGTCGAAATTCTCATGTGCCGCGCTAACTAAATTTAAATGAAAATGACTAGTTATCACGGGAAAGGTTCGACAAAAAATTAGCTTTTCTGGCGCGGCACGAATTTCAACCGCTCTTTTGATCTTTCAAGTCTAGCTAACGGGTGACCAGACTGAACTATGCGAATACGGTTATAGTTTGTGCTTTTCATGTGCAGTAAATGCAGAATAGCATACCCTCGGTCAAGTTCTGACATCTGATTGGTCAATGGTCCGAAACTCAACCCATTCATTCATTCATTCATCGTTCCGTGCGTAACGATAACTATCTACGCACGTACGCCCGCCAAAACACACGTAGACACGAATGCACACGCTCTAGAGCGAAAGGCATGCGGTCCAGCATGAAATAACTGCCAGAGGCTGACACGACTGAGACGCGGTGGTACATAATTCATGAATTGTATTAAATCGCATTCTTAAAAGGGTGCTGTGTGTGGGTTGGTGAAGCAAATGCCTAAATGACAATAATTCCTGTATTATCTGGGGAAAAATGGCGACAATAGCAATTGTCACCCGTTCTGCCCTCGCTGTCACAATGACTACACTTGAGCTATTCTACTACTCACACTGCAACTGTAGCAATTGTCATCCGATCTCCATTCACGGTCACAGGTGACTATGGTAACGATTGCAATGGCCACAATATTATGGCCTCGCTATCAGTAGTGACAATAGCGACGATAGCACAAAATGGAATTTTTTAGTTCCGTCCCCTCTTCTCTGTCACTGGGACAATGGCGACGACAGCATTTGTCACCATTTTTTCGATTTACTGGCACTGGTGACGATGGCTACAATTCTGATTGTCGCCATTTTATGCGCCACTGTCACTGGTGACAAAACATGTGTTTACGGCTACCTAAGGTCACGTGGTCAAGTGACGATAGCAACTGTTGTCCTTTCTCGATTCGCTGCCACTGGTTATGATGGCAACAATTGCGCGTATCGTTTTTTTAGGTCTATCTGTTAATGGTGAATGGCAAATTGATTTTATTTCCAAATTATACTCGTTTTCGCTATGGATGAGTTAGATAAAGCCAGTCATTAACCATAGCACAAAAGCCACATATTAGTTCATGTTTCCGATATTTGCGCAAGTTCTATGCATAACATATTTATACCGCTGTGTCGTAATCACTATGCCCGTCCGTGCGTCCGTCCGTGAATCCTTCCATCTATCCATCCGAGTTTGATTTTTGTGCGGAAAAGATCTCGTAGAGTTTTGAACCTACATTTGAAATTTCATTAGTGGGTATAGTAGGAGTCGCACCATATGTGGCAAAGTTATTTACCCTTGAAAAGCGTAGAAATTTCTTGTCCAGACCAAATCTCAAAGAGTTTTGAACCTATATTTGAAATTCCTTTTTGAGTTGAGTTATTAGCTGGAGACGAAGTGACATGGTTTCGTTTTGGCAAAATCTCTCCATATTTGCCGGAGTTAGATCCTCTGAAAAATAGAAAATTTGTCAAAATGTGTCCAGTTTAAGGAGCACACCTCTAAATCCAATAGATTAGCTTCAGATTTGTTAAATGGATACCTCGGGGCAAGATCTTGCTTGGAATTGCGTTATGGCAGACTCTGGCCATTTTTTTTATCATAGTTACTGTAGCTTCGCTAACAATCTTAACATTTGCAAAACACATCTAGTTGCCGGGACATGATTTGGACAAAAATACGAACATGTTTTCACAAGAGATCTTGAGTAGGGCGTGAAGACCCACAGCTCCCAGACCAGAGATATGGAAAAGCTAACTATAGACTGGCGCCACATAACGAAAGTTCACCCATTTAAATCAAATTATCAGCAGCCGTGCCAACGCTGTGGTACAGGTGAGCCTGCCACCTGTTAGCGTGTCACAGCAAACGTTCGCCTTATAAACTTGGCCTAAGACAACTTGGTCAGACAAAATTATTTACTCTATATGTGAGATGAAATAAATCGCGGTAACGCTTGGTTTACTAAATCTCATGTAATAAACCACGCCACAGCACAAACAGAGAGAGAGCGAGAGAGAGAGAGAGAGAGAGAGAGAGAGAGAGAGAGCGCTGCGGAATAAGTAGGACATAGGTGGGAATGGGATGAGCGAAGGGCGTAAAGTGTTGAGAAAGAAGAGAACGGAATACCGTGCATGGTGCAGAATCTGCGACGGCAGAAAGAGAAAAGTGTGTATGAATAATTGTCATCTATTTAACCAGTGTCCATGCCGTCTCACCTCACCATTAAATTCTTAGGTTTCATGTGTTTGTAATTGTAATCGAGTATTCTGTACTGGCAATATTCTGACGGCAATTCTTGACATTCACATAACATAGGAACCTAATTGGTGTATGAATTGCTCATTGTGACACAACGCTTGTCCATATTTTAGAAATAACACTAAATAGGGATTATTACGCACCAGAAGAACCATTACCTCGATGAGGAATGAACTGTAGTGAACCGCATCGCATTTAATATATGCTTCATTTGCATTGTCAAAACAATTTATTTTTATTACATGGGAATAGATAATTTGCATATCTAATGACGATCTATTGCATACAGGCATGTGGAATTAACGTTTATAATTATGAAGCTGAAAGTTTACACAACTTTCGACATCAGATGAACTATGACTTTCACATAATTCTCAACTGTAGAATGAGTCACATAGTGATTCGAGGTCGTGTTTGAATGTGCAGGAACAGGCGTGAGAGAGAGGGGGTTAAAACTCTCCAAACTTCTGATTCTCCCACCCTTAATCAACGAAGTGACGTATAGGAAGACGTCATAATCATTACGCCATGACTGACTCGATTTAGTCCGTCTTTAACGTTTGATAGCCAGATACGTTGTACGAATTGTATGTCTATACCATTTAATAGACATTATGGTGAATATTTTGAAACTAATAGGTAGCAATAGCACTCAGTCAAATTAGTTTCTGGAAATTAATAGTCAGTGAATGAATGAAGTGGTTGAGTTACAGACCATCAAAGGGATCGAGCGATCCCAACACAAACGAGGTGTGTGTGGAGCTTAGCTAGAGATGGGCGGGGCATTGGTAACCCAACTAACAAGATCTCTTAGTGGCGGTGCATTCGTACAAATGAATATAGCAGCTTATTGCAGATCATTCAACAATCATCGATGAAGTTAATAAATTGCTCATATATTAAAATCAGAATTAGAATTAAATTTCAACCATAGTTTAAGTAGAACATTGTCATAGATTCAAGTATATCAGATGCACTTTAATGCAGAGACAAGGGTATACATTTATCTAAGGCCAGCCCCCTTTGTAAACACGTGTATGTAAATGCTTTAGAACTATTATAAATAAGAAGCCTTGCCATCAATATAGTTCTGCTAATTTTTTAATGTAATCAAAACATAGAAAACAGGAATTAAAAATAACAATAATCTAATACATCTTTAAAATGTTTTTTCCTTGCACTAAACTCCATAGTGCACTTATAGATAATGTGCCGTATTGTTTGAATCAAAGTGAATTTGTCAGAGATTATTTGTTTATCGTGTCTGATTTATTTGGTTTATAGATAGTAATGCACGGACACGGACTAGATACATGTTCTTTCAACTTAAGATTGCGTTTTACTTACAGAATTCTTTAAAAAATACTAAATTTATAATGAATATTTCTAATCAGTTTGCGCAAACGTAGCCAAGAACAAACGTCGGGTAGCTGGTATATTGCTTGTGTCGCCTTTTGACGTCAGTGGAGGCGAGTGTCTGCGTGACAGATACAGTATTTGCATTAAAGATAACATTGGACATATATCTCACGATCCGTTTAGCACCGTGATTTGTCATGCGGCATGTTTTAACCGATGTATCTACGATCATGCCCATAAACTCGTTAATTATCTGCCCGCTGAGTGTCTGCAGATTACATTGTCCATAGGGCTTAACTCGGGACGTGCCGAGTATTTTGAAAACAATTTGACTAAAAACGGTTGATGGCTAAGCCACCAACAACTTTTAGTCAAATTGTCTTAAAATAGTCAGTAATCCCAGAGTTATTTCCCGTTGAAATTAGTGTCTGAAGGCGTGTAGCAGTCAGCCAGTTAAGTGATGTTATGCAATCCGAGTATATGGGCGGTGATGCGATGTTGAAAACAACTTTAAATGCGCATCTGATGAGACCCTCATCAACATCTGCCACGCGGAATAAGTATTATGTACCAGACATGTGGTTGCAAATAAGAAATAGAATATCTGCTGAGTATGTGAAAGAGTATGAGGTTGAAAGCTGCCTCTGTCTTCAGCAAAGACAAGAGCAACTCAGATAAGTAGGAAACGTGTTAAGGGTGTAATGTCCTCGCGGTTGATGTGTTTGTCTGGAAGTGAGAGAAAAATTCCAGATACGTCCCAATGTCAGTTTGACCATCAATCAACACGGAAGCCAGGCTCCAGGGCATTTTTCGACGATTTTTATTTCAGATTTCATTTGTGCTTTAGCTTAAGACATGACAGACAAGCCTGCATCATTTATTTATTCCGCTTAATCTATCAGCTTAAAATACTTTCTGGAAGCGAATGCAACTTTACGAGGGTCGTTGACCACCATTGAAAAAGTGTGAGATACTTAGGAAAAAAGCATCTGTTGTATGTCACAACACTGACGGATGGTGTGATTCTTTCGACACAAATGGTTTTTTTTATAAAGTATGCTATTGAGCAGATGTACCATATTGTCGGATGTATACGTGCCTAGTCGTGCATACACAGACACACGCACGCACACGCGCGCGATCACACACGCTCACGCACGCACGCGCGCGCACGCCCTCCTCCCCCCCCCCCCACACACATATGCACGCACGCACGCACGCACGCACGCACGCCTACACAAAAACACACCTACACACACATGCGCACGCACACATGCACACACGCTCGCGTACACGCACACACGTGCACACACGCACGAACGCACGCACACACGCGCAAACACACGCGCACTCACGCACGCACACGCACGCGCGCACGAACGCACATAAATATATGGCAGCTTGGTTACATGCTCCCGAAGGCAGTTGAGATTGAGAAGGATTGAAAAATAAATAAGATCCAATGATCAGGGTGTAAAGATACCCATACAGATGTTATATGATTCTATTTATATAATTGATATTACCCATCCCACCTCATTCGCGCTTCTTCTGTCTTCCTCATGTCATTTCTCTCACACATTCAGGCTCCATCATTATAGATATCTATATGCGTTGCGTGGGTAATCAACAGAGCAGCAAGAATACAATCCCTAGAACTAATCCACTTTTCTGAATGGAAAACATAATAGCAGCCATACAGCATATGCATGGCTGAAGGAATGGCTCTTTCCAGTTTATCCATTCCTCATCTGACGTCACATGACGTCATAATCAACTAAGTGAAGTGTATGATGACGCCATAATTAACTATGGCATGAATGACTCGATTTAGCCCGTCTTTAACACTAAACAGTTCGACACGTTGCACGTACTGTATGTCTTTACAATTCAATAAACATTCTGTTTAATATTTTGAAAATAAAGGCAGCAACAGCGCCAAGTCAAATTAGTTTCAAAACGTTCAACAACTTACCTGTATAGTTTTCTCTCGAAATTGATAGTCAAGGGTTCAGCGATCGATCCATCGATCCCAACTCAAGCGAGGCGTGAATGGAGCTTAGCTACAGATGGGCGGGCATAGCTAAAACTGGGATGGTCAATTGTTATACTCCTGAAGATAATGGAATCTACACACAACACATGCCTTCTACAGGCATACACGATCGCAGTTGAAGAGCGCGATAACACGCGATTACATAGAACACAATGTTGTCAAGAGCAAAATATTCAGCAACTCATGGAGATGGGTGGGGTGGGGGCCGGGTGTGTTAATGCGCCCCAGTGTATCTACCATGCTTCTTCTCACAAAATTACAGCTGGATGTAGATTCTGATCCCTGCTTCATTTATCAGATGATTATGACCAATTCTAAAAGGGAGAAAATAGTGTGCGTTGATATTCTGAGATGTGAATAATTACGCGTATTCATAAATCAGTCACAATAGGTAGCGTATCTATGTTCGCGCGATCAGAGACTGAAGGCGAGCAATGTAATATATAAATACGACCGACCGCTTTTGGACAACTATATGGTTGATAACTACCAGTGGCGTAGCAATAGCCCCCCCCCACCCTACCGCCAGCAGTTGCAGGGGGAGGGGGCAGACCATCAGGGTGCCCAAGGCCCTGGCGAAAATAATTTAGAGAGAGAGAGAGAGAGAATATCGCCTTCAAAACGAACTAGAGTGAGGTGGGGTGAGTACCGCCTTCAAAGCGCACGAGACGTATCAAAATGAAATATTGGCTAACAGGTTCGTTGAATCCTTGCCCCAACGGTCAACACGCCCTTCCCCAAAAATATGAGGGGTGGGGTTGGGGACGGTGGGGCTTGGGGGTAAGGGAGCAAAAATAGGGGGTGGGCCAAATAAAAAATCATTCACGTTTCACCCATTTGAAAGTGAAATCTCAGTATTTGACATTTACAGTCACGATTGATATATGGAAGGTGTTGATTATTTTGAAACCAATTTCACTGGAAGCAGGTTCCCGAGCCAATACCAGTTTTCACTCAAATTGGTTTCAAGATATTCAAAATAATCTTGCCCCAAGCATAGACTTCATTGCTTTTGGCAGTAGAAGGCCCTAGTAGTAGCAGGAGCAGCGTCAGCAGCAGCAGTAATAGTAGTAGTAGTAGTAGTAGCAGCAGTAGGGGAAGTTATAGGATTCTGGTTATGCAGGGTGCGGGGTGGGTGTCGGGGGGGGGGGGGTGGGGAGGGGGGGGTGAGGAGGTGGGGTGGGTGGGGGTTGCGAACTCCTGATAGTTTTGTGAGTGGTGGTCATGATTCCATTGTCTAGGGAGGGGGGGGGGGGGGCACGGGGTTCAATTCACATTAGTCACTGGATGTGACCACTTTATTATTGAGTAACTGGTCACGTACCTAAACTGGTCACCATGGACGCCATTTGAAAATCAGCAATCTCACGACTTTCGAATATTTTGAATCAAATTTGGCTGAAAATTATTATTAGCTGTTGAATATTTTTACCTTTCTCCTCGTGCTATCTTCGAGTGTACCAATTAACCTTTCCTGTTTTAGATATTCCCCGCCCATCTATGTCTAAGCTTAACCCACACCACGTTCGTCATTTTACCGATCGATCTCTGAACACTGACTATCAATTTATTGAAAATTATACAATTACAATTTTTAAAGCATTTGAATATGCTGAGTGGGTCCTGTTGCTGCTTATGGCAGCACCGGCGCCCAGTCAAGTTAGTCTCAAAATATTCAATGGCATATTTGTTAAATAGCAGACATACAATTCATACACCGTGCCGATCTATTACGAGGTTAGAACGGTCATATCAAATCCTTCATGATGTAATGATTGTGACGTCATCCTACAGCCCGCTTAGCTGATTATGACGGCATGTGTGGTCAGTTGATAGATGGGTACTCTGGAAAGGTAAATTGAATTCTGTTGATAAATGTATAATGAATGTAATTATGATGTATGGGATCTGCCGTCATGAAACATATTATCAATGTAATGCCTCATATGAATGTACAAGGTCTGAGTGTAAGAAAGTGAACCTGAACTTGTAGGTTTGTAGGTTTCAGTTCGCCAAATGCCACAGAAACCCTGTAGCCAGATCCTTAATGTAACTGTGCTTTCCATATTTATCTGGAAGACGAGGAAGACGAGGTGGGTGGATGGGCGACAGGGGAGGGCCGGAGGGGCATAGTCATCACCATGTCCGTCGGTCTGTCTGTCCGTCTGTCAATGTCTTGTCAACGCAAATCCTCATAGTGTTTACTTGTGATTATTTTGAAATGCGGTAGGTGTTAGCAATACCACCTGTATGTCAGTCCACCCAACTCTAATAATAATTCTTGCCAACGCATTTCCTCCTACAGCTTACTCGCGATTCTTTGAAACTTGTCAGCTGAAGGTATCCAAGCGCTATCTCTATGCCAGCCCATCCGTATATCTGTCCAAAATAGTTTGTCTATATGTCTGTCCATCCATCTAAACAATTTCCTGTTTAGTACAAATTCTCCTCAGTTTAATTTCAATTCTTTTGAGATTTGAGACGCGTTAGCATTATCACCTGAAGGTAACGCATGATTTGTGTTTATCTGCTGCCAAGTCACTTAGGCTAATAGTGAAATATTTGCGGTCCGCGTGGATATCTTCTGATGGCTTTTGTTGTCTTAAACGCTTAAGTAACTTAAAGGTGAATATTGACTGCGAAATGAGTAAAAATAAAATTGTTGGTTTGTATACTTTTAGAGGCTTAAATGTTGTACATTGAAGAAAAGAAACGAGAGAAATTTTAGCATGTTATATTTTCATTCCATAGAAAGACTTAAAAGTGAAATTAATTTATGAATTTAATTACTGAAACCATCGTATGTTAAGATTTATGTCGTTTAACTACATCTAGCCCCCTGTTTAAGACTATATGCTCGGCCACAACGTGGCGCAGGGGTATAACCCACTGGGTGTCAATCCAGACATTTGGAGGTGCTAACCAGAGCATTATGCACAACGCTAATGAAATGACTACATCTAGACACACGATTTAAGCCTCTGAAATTATATTATATAAACAATCTTATTTTAGACATTTTGCTGTGAATAGGCACCTTTAAGCAGTACAAAAAACAGAAGAAATAACCACGATGACAAATTAAGATAAAATCTATATTTCAGATACGCCTGGTGGCATTCAAATAGAAATAACATCAGATACATGGCCCTCTGATATGGGAAATTTACAGACCCTAATGTCAAACGTGTTATTTTCGCTCATGGTTCGTGTAGGCCAAGTGGCCCATTTCCTCGTAATAAGAACCAAGAAAAACGGTAATTTTCCGATAGCTATTATAGACAACACACGAAAACAAATGTGGCTATTCCGAGAATGTGGCTGTGTTATTCTCCGAAGCTTGACAAGCGTTACTGTGAGCCGTGTTGGCTATTTGATGACGCAAGCAAGAAACAGAAACAGTATCAATGAGTGTGGTCACGTGGTATTCGGGTGGAAAGGGATTTCCAAGAAAATTAAAGGACACGAAAGTTGTACTTCTCAGCTGGAAGCATGTGTTGTTTTTTAACACTGGAAGCGCGGCGAAACAATAGACAGTGAGCTAGAAGCGCCGATTAAGAAGAATGTTAGCTTTTGGCGACACGTTCTTGAACGCATTATGAATATAACTGACATTGGCCACCAACAACCTGGCATTCAGAAGACACAGAAAAAATAGGAACAGTTAACAGTGGTAATTTCTTGGCATTGGTAGAACTATTAGCTAATTATGATCATGTGCTTCGGAAGCTATTGAAAATGCCAGATCATTCGGTAAAATATCTAAGTCTAACGATTTAGAATGAAATCATTGAACTTTTCTCAAATACCTTAGAAAAATCTTTAATCAACAACATTAATAAAGCACCATTCTTTTCAATAATAGCGGACAACACATAAGATGTCTCAAATGTTGATCAGCTCAGCCATGTTTACAGGTATGTTGAGCTAACCAAAGATGATAATGGACTACCATCAGACGTTAAAGTGAATGAAGTTTTCCTTGGCATTTATCCTGTAACAGACCAATCTGCTGCTGGAATTGAAGGAGACATTTTGAGTCATATAGAATCAAAAGGATTAGATCTGTCGAAATGCCGTGGTCAGGGCTATGAGTGTGCTGCGACAATGAGTGGAGCTTATAATAGCGTGCAGCCGATCATTATGAAAAAACAGCCACATGCTGTCTATATTCACTGTGCAGCTCATAAATTAAATTTAGTTTTGAATGACGCTGTAGGTAAAATCACAGAAATTTCTAAGTTCTTTATCACACTGTAACGAGTGTATGTTTTCTTTGGTCAAAGCATAAAGAGGTGGAATATTCTATCTGCAATGAGTGCAACTTCGAAGTTAACACTGAAGCGATCAAATCCGACTCGTTGGTCGAGTCGCAACCAGTCTTTGAGCGCTCTGAGATACCAATATATTACGATACTGAAGGCTCTCAGTACAATACTCTTGAACAGTAAGAAACCAGGTGAAAAGTCAGAAGCAATGGTCATTAAGAAAGAGCTAGAAAAGCTTGAATTTGTGTTTCTCGTAGTTATAATGGACACAGTTTTGCAGACCGTCGATACAGCTTCAAAGGTACTACAGTCAAAATCAAGCTGACCTTATGACTGCGACAACACTGCTTGATACTGTTACACGCGAATTGAGCTCATACAGAACGAACAATGATGGCGCGCGCAACACTGCACACTCTCTAGCTAACCAGTGGGGTGTTGAAGACTAATTTCACATGACTCGCATTAGCAGAAAGAAGAGATTTTTTGATGAGCTTTGTGAAGATCAGCGTTTAGAAGACCCAGAGTCAGCATTCAGAGTTACTGTATTTTTTTAGTGCTTGGACATTGTAATTGCTCAGCTAAACAACAGTTTCCGCAGTCATTGTGAGGTGGTCCATGTGTTCAATTGTCTAAATCCTACTACAGTAACATTAAGTACAGATGATGCTCTCTTCCAAGAGGCGAGCAAATTAGCCAATCGGTACAGTGAAGACCTGAGTCTCATCAGCTACTGCTCTTCCGGTGTGCATTGAAAGATCGAATTGTTCACGCCACAACGATCAAGGAACTAGCTCTGTTATTACTAGTGGAACATTACACATTATCGTCAAACTTCCCAGATATCTGTACAGCTTTATTTCTATTCATGACATTGCCCGTGGCAGTGGCGAGTGCTGAAAGATCATTTTCTAAGCTAAAGATAATAACGAACTATGGATATGTCTATATACATTCCTGTACTGGTTGCAGTCAATGGCACACGCCATCTCGTCGCAATAAATCACCCCACATAACAACCACGCACTCATGCACATACACGTGGACATTATGTGGGGAAAGGTCACCTAATTATTGCTATTTAGGCATACAATTAATCATGTAGTTAGCGAAAGCTAAAAAGCAAATTCAGAATGTTGTTTGCCACTTAGAGAGCTTAGTTCTCTAAGTTCCCAGCACATCCACATACACACGAATCGTGGGGTGAGAATTACATTCACAAACTACCCGACATTTGTACTATTACACCTATGCTGCAGCACCTATTATTAATTTCTGGATAGTGTTGTGCGTGCGTGCGTGCGCGCGTGAATAACTTCACTTCACGGGGTATGCTAGACGATGACGATTCTTTCATGAATAGGTTAGCCGTTCCAAGTCAGTCGTCCTGAACTATGCGGACGTATAAATACTGATAATTCACTATGCAACAGGGTACACCAAGACAAGCACTTGTAATCATGCATGCACAGCCTTTTCAACACCCTGCCCATATCTTTGCTGCACTCGTTTCTCACCCCGTATCGTCTTCGAGCACCCATTCATATATTACCATTACAATTGTAATTCTCCCCGCATGTCTAACCCACCAATATATATATATCAAACTGCTCCCCCTCCATCACCAGTCTCACCCGCTCGCGTTATCTCTCTGTGACTACTTTCTTATATTGTTTTCTTATCTCTCTGTTTGCCAAATCCATTGCCCACCCCACCCACACCCACACCCACTAAAACAGCAAACCCACACATCACAGCCATTTGTCTTCCTTAGCATCACCGGTTCTGTTCTGTGTATATATTCCTCTCAAGCATTCGCTTTCTTGAATTTATATTCAACTCCACGCTACACAGTTAAATTCCCAAGGGTTTTTACACTTTTAAACTCCGAGAACGTGTATCAGGATGTTGATGTCAATAGCGACTAAAATATAGCATTATACATTCTGTTGAAAATTATCCATGGTGTAATGATGGCCTCTTCGTTACACTTAATACATTATATGCCGACTATCATGCCTGTTAATGCCGACACTTAAAGCTTCTCTCGTAGAAATATCACTCATTTTTTGCATCCTCTTTCTCTTCGTCATAGCCAGGAGTGAAGACTTGTCCAACGCGTGATCTGAAAGTCGATCGACTAAAAGCATGGGCCGTAGAAGCGGATGCAATAACAACTGGGAAGAGGAAATCGCGGTCAGTAAATTAGACCCTAAAGCATGGTCGCGAATATAAATAGTGCTATTTTACACTGATTCGAGAGATACAATAGCGATGGACATTGACACATATATGAACATGGCTTCCTGTTCACCCTATGAAGGCTTAGTTTTGCGGAATAAAATTCCAGATTATCCCTATCGATATGATGGTTCCATTAGCTGCTGTTTCTGTAAGATAACAGATGGTCATACATTATGATCACATTTCTAAGTGGGTGGTCTACAAAAGTTGGAAAAGTTGGACAAATTGTATTTTATGATTTTCTTTTTTCTTTAAATAATCCGATAAAATATAGCGCTACGTTAACATAAAATGCAATACAAGATCTTTGCAAACGTAATTTTTATGAGAGCGCTACTGGAAGAAAACAACTGGCTGTTTGCAAAATCAGCGTGGTTGTCATGATGACCACATGAAAATCCCTAGCACACACGATTGCTACGGGGTTACAGTGATCGTATGTGTCACGCGGACACGTAGCCACTGTATCTGTCTTATCTCTTGGTACTGTGCGTGCGTGTGTGTGTGCGTGTGCGTGTGCGTGTGTGTGTATGGTCAAGTTCGGTTAGCTAATCATAGTCAGTTTACCGCGTGTGTGTCTATGGTCAAGTTCGGTTCGCTAATCATAGTCAGTTTACTGATTTACTCAACACGCGCAGTTGCTATGCCCACTCGAACACTGCTTAGTCAACTATCTTTGGCTGGTACCCAATCACCCATGGAATTACAATTACAGAAGATTTAGGGCAGGGTACCAGTATCAATTAAGTCATTATGTCCTCTGTTTTGAAGGCCTAAAAATCGGGTTATTGTTGTCCACTAAGACGTCAAAAAGCGTCTATATGAGATAAATCTGGATGGAAATGGGCCTTGGGAATATTCACATATAATAGGAAAGTATAATTTCATCAAACCTAAGTTAGTTAGTGAAATATGTACACTTTTATATAAGCCTTTATTCGTGGCAAGCGAAGGTTCTCTGCCATTTTAGAATTTACGTATATTTCGTGCTAACCATTTGGAACCGAGCTCGGGTGCTGGGTTGATTATGGTTGACTAGCTAGCTAACTATATCAAAGTTGGGTAAGTATCTGGTTAACTATAGTTAACTATGGTTAGCGAACCGATCTTGACCAGTATGTATTGATAAGAGAGCATGTGTATGCATGCGCCACATCAGAAATGAAAAGATCCGATCTGTCACTCAAGTATATGACGCCATAATCGCTTATGTCACATGGAGATTGACGAAACAATCACAATGTATAATGAATGACTATGTCTATCAGGGACATTGAACCGTCCATCAAGTTTACGAATTGTATGGCTTTCCTTATTAATAAACAGTGTGTTGAATATTTTGAAGCTATTTTTACTGGGCGCAGTTGCTTCCTCCACCCGTCAGCCACGACTTGAACACTTTCGATGCACTCTGTTTTGTGTGTGAGAGAACACAGTTTGTCACTGGATTTATCAGATGGTTTCTGTATAATGTCGCTACAGGAAAGGCTGAGTATCAGTTTTGATTCAACGGTCAATAGGTTTTAAATTACCAATTTGAAAATGATTGAGCACGCTCATGGACACGATCATCTCTGATTAAAATTTCCATTAATATTGCCACATTTCTTAGGAATTCTAATCTAAATAATAGAGTAAGCAAATCTGTCGCAAAAGCATATGGCGTCATAATCAATGGACCTTTCCACTTTATCCTTCCATCATAAGACGCCATAATCAACTACGTGCCCATTATGACGTCATGAATAACGTATATAAATACGTCACGAACGCATAGTTGAAGACGGACTGTGCGTTGTTGTACGAATAGTATGTTTTTAATATTTAGTAAATCTTCTTTTGAATACTTTGAAACTAATTTGACTGGACGCTGTTGCTGCCATTGGCAGCAACAGCGCTACCGCCGATATGAACATTTCAAAGTCTGTGAAATGTACGAATTGTATGTCTTTGATGGATTTACGATCAAATATGCATTGCGTTGAATATGTTATATTTAATTTGACTTGCCGCTGTTTCTGCCATGGTCGGCAAGAGCATAAAGTTAGATTAATTTCAAATTATTCTACAGCTTACTTGTATAACTGTTACCTTGGCGATAGGATTGCTAAGAATTTAGTATATATACTGAACCAAAAAAGTTTAGCAATCTTGGATTTTTGCCTGTCATATAAAGAATATGCAAGCTAATATGATCAATATTGCTTTGTTTTTGGCGGAAAATGGTCACTCATTGTTTGTCATGAAATCAACTTCTTTACTAGCTTGTCCTGCCTGTATTTGCACTGCACGTGCTAGTGCACTTTGTGTTTCCTGGTCGAAATTCCCATGCAGCACGTGCGAAATGACATCACATTTCCAATCAGGTAACCAGCTTGAACTGAAAACAATCGCAAAACCTTCGCATGTCAACATGGGTCGCCGTCCAGGTTTAACTGAAAATCAGCGTCATGAAGCTATGGGAAGACTTAGCGCTGGCCAACGCGTTCGCGACGTTGCGCGGCAATTCAATGTGCATGTCAGTACCATTTCTCGCCTCCGCCAACGTGTACATTAGACTGGACATGTACGGGATCGACCACGATCTGGTAGACCACGAGCAACAACCCAAAGGGAAGATCGGTATTTAGTGACGTCATCTCGACGTCGCAGGTTCGAAAGCGCGCCACGTTTAGCCATGAATTTGTATAATGCCGCTGGCACTAGAGTTCACGCTCAAACTGTTTGAAACCGTCTCCATGCCGTTGGATTATGCGCACGTCGTCCGGTCGTTGCAGTTCCACTAACAGCACATCACATTCAGGATCGTTTAAGATGGGCCCGAACTCACCAGCATTATTTACAGATGAATCCAGGTTCTGTGTGCAATTTGCAGATGTTAGGCGCCGTGTATGGAGGAGAGTAGGAGAACGGTATCAGGCTGACAACATCATCCAGCATGACAGATACGGCGGTGGCAGCGTCATGGTGTGGGCTGGGATTCATGGTACAGGAAAAACAGATCTTGTTATCGATCATGGAAACCTGAATGCTCTGCATTATTGCAACGAAGTTATCACACCGGTTATCATTCCATTTATGCAGCAGCATCCGGGTTTCTTGTTTCAACAGGACAATGTGCGACAACATACGGCTAGGCTTACCACTGAACTTCTTTAGAGGAACAATGTTCAGGTGTTAAACTGGCCAGCAAGGTCACCTGACTTATCGCCTATCGAACATGCGTGGGACATTCTTGGTCGTAGGGTACGAGAAAACCATCCCGATATTCATAATGTCCGTGACCTTGAACGTGCTCTGATTCAGGAATGGAACGCTATTACAGTTCCTGAGATCAATCGTCCCATCAGAAGCATAAGAACACGTTGTACTGCCGTTATGAATGCCGGAGGTGGTCACACACATTATTGAAACATTGCCACCATTTTTGCGCTTCGGCCCCTGCGCTAAATAAAGTGATGTTAAAGGAGCAACGTTGATATTGTGACAACAATTAATTAATATTCTCATTAAGAAATGCTCTGTCAATGAAATAATGTGACTAAATAAAATAGATATTTTATGAGATTGTATTTATTTCATTCTTTGTGCAGAATTGCTAAACTTTTTTGGTTCAGCATAGCTATTACATTGATTCCAATATACGTAAAACTGGGCGGGGTATAGCTAGAAATGGGCGGGGCATAGCTAGAAATGGATACCTCTATTGCCAGTTTCCCCGTTACCAGTTGTTCAAGGTCACGGAATGTATGTCTACAGAGCATGATACGGACCAGGAAAGTGACGTGAATGCAAACAAATTACACGCATACTACATATAGGTATTATTCACCTAAATCAATGGAGGAATCCAGTTTTAGGTATGTCCCGCCCATCTCTAACTAAGCTCCACCCACAATTCGCCGTGTTGGCATCGACCGATCCTTGAACTGCCTGACTCTTAACTGCCAGAAAACTATACAGGTAAGCTGTTGAATAATTTAAAACTAATTTGAGTGGGTGATGTTGCTGCCTATTGCAGCAACAGCGCCCAGTCAAATTAGTTGCAAAATATTCAACGGCATATTTATTAAATAATAAAGACAGAATTCGTACATCAACGCATAGTCCGTCATCAATTAAGCGCTCGTGACGAACTTATCTACGTCATTCATTTCGCCATTGGGTATGACGTCATCATACGTGTCACGTGGTTGATTATGACGTCATATGATTGATGGATATACTGTAAAGGTCCTCTCTACATAGGAGTTAATATCTTAGACGTCCTTACTACACATTTATCCCTATGCCTTGGCTAAAAGCATCATGTCACTTCACGTACACTCATATGGAATGCTAGTGTGTATATGTAGTATAAGCGCACAGATGCGCGCACTCACGCGTGCACGTGTATTGGTGTATAGAAACGGTGTTGCCTTCGTGAAATCGTCTCGAAATACACAACATATTTGACAATTCTCCGGTGGAAGCTAGTTATGTAACCGGGAATTCTTAATAAAAAATATCAAGTAATTACCGGAAGTTTCGTACTTTAGTTAAATGTAACCGTTACTGCGTACATTACTTAGTTAAATGTGACTGTTACTGCGCACATTTTGTTTACTATTTTAGTTTGAGAACGAAATACCGCAAAATATGTCTTTGTCAAAGAGTCGACAAATCTAAACGTGACCACCACGAGTTCATCGAGAAACTCATCTTCTAAATTGAAGGATAACGAGTTAAAATAAATACAAAATACCATCATTTATATTAGCTACATCCGTGGTCAGCGGCCTACAATCACTGGGTTAATGGCGTCTAAAGTGTATTTGATTGCTTAATGCAGTACTTACACAAACTGACCATTATTGCTATGTCCTCTCAACCTTGAGTTAGTATTTACGATATCAGAAAGAGTGCATTTGTAATTACAAAGAGAAGTTGGCCCGGAAACTGTCAGGACGGAAATGGCGTCTGCACTTTTGTCTGAAGAAGGGAGGCGTGTGTGTTTAAAATTCCCTTCCACACGCACGACTGTTTTCATTTTGAGAGGTTCTATTATGCCTAAGTCTCCAAATTGTATTAGTCTCGCATGTTGAATACAAAATTATGTAGAAGCAAGATACCATTTTATCACTTTCATCCCAGTTCAGGAGACTAATACATGGAAGCTGTTAACCCGTCTATGGCCAAGCCGGCCAAAACCGGCCTCTGCAATAGGAATGTCCATTTGCAGGCCTAGAGAAGAGTATTTTGAGAATTCACCATTGGATTAACTGGCTCGATAATCGAGCCGATCATTCCGGTGGTAAATTCTCAAAGCTGTATGCCCTTGGCTTGTAAAAGATCATACAACAAGCAAATAGTTCGATATTCTTCACCCAACTGTATTCATTACAGTGTTAATCGTATCAAGGCTAATTTTACATGAACCCAGGGCCGTATTTAAGGGGGGTGGCAAGCGGGGCAAAAGCCCCGGGACCCCCACAAGCAAGGGGGCCCCCACAATTTTAAAATGAAAAAAAATTACTTTTTTGGAAGTTATAGGACATTTAAAGCAAACTTTATTGGTTTAGAACTCTTAATCATGCATTATAATTACATTCTAATATTTGTGGGGGCCCCAATTCTTGTTTGATGTTCGGCAACAAAGTTAATTACGAAAATTTGCAAAATAAAATAATTTTACAGCGAAAGAAAGCGCCATAATTCACCCTAAAAGTGAACTCTCTGGCCGTCTCAGAGCACCTAGATGTAAAAAGATTTCTGGGGGAGGACCCCCAGACACCTCGCTCATTCTTTGCCCAGGGCCCCCACATATCTAAATACGGCCCTGCATGAACCTGTTGCGGTCACGTGTTGCAATAGAGGAATCCGATCTGCCACTCGTGTATATGGCCTCATAATCAAATACGTCACACTTTAGCTGATCCTACAATAAAAAGGGCGTATCTCTGTCACGAACATCGAAGTGTCCGTCACGAAAGTATATGAATGTATGTTTTTGATTAATTTACAGACAAATAAATAAATAAATATACTGTTACATATGTTGACATTAATTTGGCTGTTAGCTGATGCTGCTATAGGTAACAACAGCCCCAAGTGAAATTAGTTTCAAGCTATTAACAGCTTACCTTGAAAGCTATGTCCTGGGATTTCGGGTTTCAAAGATGATATCGATACATACACGCGTATGAAGTGGGCGGAGCTTATTTAAACAAGTGTAGGGAACCGCTAGAATGGGATACTGTATTCCGCTAGAATGACGTAGTTATATCATCTGGGCCATATGTCAGAACACCAGCTCTAAATTAACATAATTTCAAAATTATCAAAGGCATACACGCTCGTCTATCAAATTCCGAGAAGGACGTTAGAGAGTTAACACTTTGAACCAGAAGGTCATATACGAAAGGTCATCTACAATACACGAACCGTAGTGGGATGCATGTCCTGCTATGCCCCGCCCATTTCTAGCTTAAGCTCCGCCCACGGTATGCGCGTGTTGGGATAGATTTATACTTTGAACCCTGGATTGACAGAATCCCATTGTCAAGGTAGCTAACTATACAGGTAAGCTGTTGAATATTTTGAAGCTGATTTGACTCGTTGATGATGGTAACAAGAGCGCCCAGTAAAATTAGTTTCAAAATAGTCAACAGAATGTTTACTAAATAGCGAAGACATACAATTCCTATACCTTCTGACTATTCAATGCCCATGACGGAGCTAGATAAATAATTCATTACGCGGTTTGAACCCAATATAAGATTGGAATAGTTGCTGTTTAGCGTTAACTAATTGACTAATTTGGGGATATAAAAACATGGTTATTATATAATTAATTTAATAGGCAATGTCTATATATTTAATACAATTAGCGGTTTATTTAATTATGCAAAGGTGATTTTATAATTCTTAGCTTTAGCTGCGACTCACAGCTACCACAAGTCAATCAATCTGCCCTTGTTTACACTTTGATAAACCCGTATCGACCCGCTTATTTAAGATCACATGGGCTTGTTTAAAGTGTATATCTTACCCACAGTATCCACAACGAAGGTGATAGAATAATGGTACTAGAAGGATCTAGCTATGCCACGCCCATTTATTCGTTTCGCCCAGGTTGTACGCGCGTCTGAATCGATTTCATTCCGTCCACGTTGTAAGCGCGTCTGAATCGATTTCAACACGTTGTACCCAGAATTTCTATTTTAAGGAAACTACGCGGCTACATCGTTGAATATCTTAAAACAAATTGGTTTCAAAATATTCAAGAAAACGTTCAATAAATTGCACTAAGACGCACTAGTGATACGTAAATCAGACGCTTATTGCCGAACCTTTGCCACATTCATGACGGACCTAAGTCATTTCCATGTGACGTCACGTGGCGATCTTAAATGCTTGATTGGCAGATCGGACCCATCTCTTAATATAACAATATGGATTACCTAAACCAACGGAGAGATCCGAAATGCCACGCAAGCATATCAGGTAATAATAAATTACATATAGGCTGACGTCAAAATCAAAATGCGCAATGAATGACGTATCTTGAACATTTAAAAGTCAGTCAGATGTACGAATTGCGTGCGAACGATCCCAACGAGCAACGCGTTGGCAGGCATAACTAGAAATGGGCTGGTATAGCTAGAAAAGGACGTGTAACTAGAAATAGGCGCGTAGCTAGAAATGGGCGAACATCGCTAGAAATGGGAGAGCATAGCTAGAAATGGGCAGGTATAGCTAGAAATTGGCCAGTATAGTTAGAAATGGGCGAGTATAGCTAGAAATGGACCTATATAGGTAAAATGGGCGTGCATAGCTAGAAATCGGCAGGCCTTACTAGAATTTGGCGGGCATAGTTATACACGGGCGGGGAAAAGCTATAAATGTGCGAGCATAGCTAGAAATTGGAGTGTATAGGTAAAATGGGCGTGCAAAGCTAGAAATTAACGGGCATAGCTAGAAATGGGCGACTATAGCTATAAATGGACAGCACATAGCTAGCAATAGGCGGGTATAACTAGAAATGGGCGAATATAGCTAGAAATGGTTGTGTCAAGCTAGAAAATGGCGGGCATAGCTAGAAAGGGGCGAATCTAGCTAGAAATGGGCGGCGTATAGCTAGAAATGGGCGGACATAGATAGAAACGTCTCCACCTATTGAAACTGTTGCTTATACACATGCTTTCTTAACAATACATAATCACACACAGTCAAGAGAAAGAGATAGCGCAAATACAGATGCGCGTGCGCGTAGTTGCTTATGAAAAATGTAATATGTAACTTGCGAGGCGCCTAAAGGACGACGTCGCGCGAGTGTGGCATACAAATGTTTCGCTCAAGTGGTTAAAATAGTTCCTGATTTGGACGAAACAACCGTTTTAAGTTCAAGCATATGTTTAAGATATGTTAGAATTGCTACTTAAGACCGCTGAACTTCATTACTGAAAGAGATGGTGAAATTACCGCGCAGCGTGGTTATTCCATGTGAAATTTACTTTTTGATTGCATTTGCGATAGGCAGCCCTGCATATTTTCTTCAATAACGTACCGGTATGTTTGTTTTGAAACGAGTCCCGTGCAGGGATGAATGAATTGATACGAGTCCCCTTTGTGGACTGGGTATATGTCGCCATGGATGCCCGAGGTAAAAACATCGCGCTGGAAAGGGTTGTTTTATAAGTAAATAGAATACAGTAGCTTAACCTATTTGAGGAAGTGCAAGAGAATTTGAAAGGTGTGTCCATATAGTCACATGGGAGTTTAGCGATATTCGGCTCAACACATTCGTACAACGAGTTGTTCATCACTGTTTAGCAGCGGGACATTGGCCCATAATAGTGTTGCCGTGGGAATCGTTCACCAATGCGATCAGATGGGGTGAGGAGAGAGCGTGTGCGAGAGAATGTGTGAGGGAGAGTTAGAGAGAGAAGGTGATAGAGTGCGTGCGTGCGTGCGTGCGTGCGTGCGTGCGTGCGTGCGTGCGTGCGTGCGTGCGTGCGTGCGTGCGTCGTGCGTGCGTGCGTGCGTGCGTGCGTGCGTGCGTGCGTGCGTGCGTGAGAGAGAGAGAGAGAGGGAGGGAGGGAGCGAGGAAGGGAGAGATAGAGAGTGGGAGAGAGGGGGGGCGAGCGGGAGGGAGGGAGGCAGGGAGAGAGAAAGATTGAGAGAGAGAGAGAGAGAGAGAGAGAGAGAGAGAGAGAGAGAGAGAGAGAGAGAGAGAGAGAGCGAGGGAGGGAGGGAGAGAGAGAGGGAGAGAGAGAGAATAGAGAGTGGGGGGGGGGAGAGAGTGAGAGAGAGGGAGAGAGAGAGAGAGAGAGGAGGGCCGGCGGGAGGGAGGGAGGGAGGCAGGGAGAAAGAAAGATTGAGAGAGAGAGAGAGAGAGAGAGAGAGAGAGAGAGAGAGAGATTCTAAGTTTAATTATGTACATAATGTGATGATCGGATGGGAACGCGCAGCATTGCTCTATAGTACCTGCGATGTCTACTGTTCGTGGTATTAATGTAATATGCTAATATGCGTTGATCTCAGCAGACACTGGAGAGTTCCTAGTAATTAGAATATTCGTGACCAGAAATTGCTATTTCTGATAATAACAAACAGAATCAGTACAATAATACAAAAATAGGATACCGCGCGTTTATGTAGAAAGCCTTTGTTGAAAATCCATCTAAATCCTAGATAGCAGAAACACAAGATAATGTAAGACATCTAAAGGATTGTGCTGAATATGTATAAGTAATTTGGCTTGAAGGTGTTGATGTTTAAACGCTCCATCACGCGGTTGTACTTTTGTCATTGGGGTTAGTCATAATGCGTCATGTTTGAGTGGGCTACCTTGATTATAATGATGGATTGGAAATGGGTATTTGGTCACCTAGAAAACGTGCAAAATGGCCGAAGAAACCACATCTGTCACAGACATGTAGTTCCTAGAATGTATTATCCAGGCTTCTTAACTGTCTACCTGGTGAAGTTCTGCAGATTGCATATATCATGGGTTTAATTCTGGAGCTGCTGAATATTTTGAAGCCAATTTGACTGAATGTTGTTGGTGGCGTAGCCACCAACAACATTCAGTCAAATTGGCTTCAAAATATTCAGCATGTCTAGAGTTATTAGCCATTGAAATTATTGTATATTGGCTTGCAGTAGTCAGAGAGTTAAATACGTATATATAATAATAGCATTAGTCTATGAACATCGTTTCGAATACATATGTGTTATTGTCGACGGCGTCAAGAAACACATATGCTATCCTATGTGTCAAAATACATCTGTGACAGCTTGACAGGGCCAAAGCCCCTCTTGAACAAACACAATGCGTGACATCGCAAACACCGTCGAGTAATCACGAATCGCCGCCGAAGAAGTTCTGGGTTTTGCTGGCGTCCAGCTAGTTGCTGGCGCCCAGCTAGTCTCTGATTCTAGGTCCCATTCACGCTATATCTAGGGTGGGTTTTTTTAAATTTCAGTCTATTATTATTAACTTCCCCAGTTTTTGCACCGGTAACGATTTATGCACTTGAGTGGAGAGAGACAATGGGTGAATGAGAATACCTATGTTTCCAACGACAGCAAGATAGTGCACAGCTCAGACGCGAACCTGGTTATCTGGTTAAGTAATCCTGAGAACGAATCACTGCATACACTTATACTACGCAGTGTACCAACAATCACCACTGTTCTACTGTCTGAGAAGATAGCGTGTCAAGGTTTGGACCAGCTCTTTGAATAGCGACGAAAGCAGAGAGTATTGGAGTTTGTAGTACGTGGTGCCAGCAAGTATAAGACACACATGAATCAATAACACACACTTGTTAGGCCCAGGTGTTTTGCGTTAGAACCTAAAATCTAGGCCAAAGACAAGTATTTAGAAGAAAACTATAGGAGGTTAGGAGCACGCACAAGACAAGACATCGTTGAGAACGTTGAAGAAAACGCCTTTCAGCCGCATAAAACAGTCATCATCATTGACAGGATTTCCTGTCAGAAAAATCTATCACGGACACATATGTAAAACGATATGTTGTATCATCTATAAAAATGGGCAATTACTTGTAAAGGTGTACAGTTTCTGATAACTTCATTCATTCATATCTTCGCTCCCGCTAATTTACCAATGGACGTCTGAGAATCGATTTCCACATCAGAACACAACAGACCAAACAGATGGGTCTCGAGTATGTACATGAAACACGAACACAAGCAGGTTAACTTACCGCGCTTCCTTCTATGAATTCTAGACCACCATTTGACTTCCGTCTGACGTCATACTCAAATCCCAGGCCCTGAACGAGGATATTCTCCTTAAGAAAGCTGATACCAGCTCGCAAGATGAACGCGATGAACAGGTTCATGTGGAGTAAGTTACTGCGACTGCGCAATCGTCTAACAAGCAAAAGATAATCAGAGACCAATACAACGAGATAACAGATTTATCTGGAATAATAATGGGAAACCCACGTAATACGTACTGTTGAATGTTTTGAGTGGGACCTGGATAGAAAAAGGTGGTACATGGCTAGAAATGGGTGCGACCTGGCTAGATATAGCTGCTACATAGCTAGAAATAGGTGGGACCTGGCGAGAAATAGCTGGTACATAACTAGAAATGGGTGGGGAATAGCTAGAAATTGGTGCGCCATATCTAGAAATGTGATGGACATAGCTAGAAATGGGTGGGACATAGCTACAATTCGATCCCTCAATTATTATAATACTAATGTCATCGGGATATGTCGAGGATAAAAATATGAAATGTGAAGAAGAGACGTGGTTATCTAGCAAGTCCTTGTCAACATGTCAACCACGCCTGAACAGTACGCCTTCTAAACTAGAAGCCGGCCTATAATATCTGTAACAGCTTCCATAAGAGACCATAGTTTCTGAACAGGTTCGGTCACGGTTAGTTCATTTCTACCAATTAAAAGAATGGCAACATTGCGCCAAAAGTAGTGATCTTGACTAAGTTATCCGTTGAGAAATTCCCTGGAAAAATTATATGCGATGTGGTGAACTAGAAGTTCGGAGATTGTCGGTTGAAACCTAGGCTTCAGGATGCTAAGGCAAGTCATCTTTCCAGGGTATCCATCTATCATCTGACGTCATAAAGCGTCATAATGAGCTAAGCGGAGTGTAGGATGACGTCATAATCATTACGTCATAAATGATTCTATTTGGCGTGTCTTTAACTCTTAATAGTCCGATACGTTGTGCGAATTGTATGTCTCCACTATTTAATAAACATGCTGTTGAATATTTTATGGCAGCAACAGCGCCCAGACAAATTAGTTCCAAAATCTTCAATAGCTTACCTGTATAGTTTTCTGGAAATTGATATTCAGGGAATTCAGAGAGTGATCGATCCCAACACGAGCGATGTGTGGGTGGAGCTTAGATTGAGATGGGTGGGTCATAACTAAAAGTGGAAAGGTCCATTCACTAGAGGAGAAAGTGAAAATCCTAAATAGATAAATAGATAGAAAACATTTCCTAGATAATTTTTAACGTAAGTCATTAGTACACGCACACGCACATAGTTACATGTGCACTGATACACATAAGTATCCACATGCATACGCACGCACGCACGCACGCACGCACGCATACACACGTGCGAACAAGAGCGCGCGCTCAAAGCCAGCAGTGTATGGTGATTGTCTGACTGACTCTTCCTGACGTACCTGCATGCCAGCATAATGGCAACGGCCACAAGCAATGACGTCAGTGAAATACCATAGCCTATGTTGTACATTAGACGTAATTTGTCCATTCGCTCCTGTAATAAAATGCATGACCATATAGGGATGTGTGACGCTTTAACCATCAAATTGGCAACAGGGCCCTGCAGTGGTCTTGAAATATGTCCATTTGTAGACCAACAGAGGGCTATTTTCGGAAATATCGCGATAAAATGACTGTCTCGAGAACCGAAACAGACATTCTAGTGGTAAAATTAAAAAAGTAGTCGTCCAATGATCTGCAGATTTTCTGGAATATATTTTATGATTAATGGGATAATATGTGACTTGGACAAGTCTTATAAATTACAGCGTGCATGCGTGTGTATGCGCTACGTGCGCGCGTGCGTGTGGGAGTCTGTGACATGAAGCTCGATGATTCACAGAGAGAGGTTGCTCTGAGTGGCATATGCAGAGCAGTTCTCTATATGTATTTATTTACATTCATGAAGAACCAATAGGTTACCTTATTCAGTGCCCTGACTATGTTAATCTTGATTATATATCATTGATTAATGTTAGAGCAACACAGCCATTCATCAAGAATGTTCCCCAGATGAGCACCAGTCTGCTTTAGACTGGCACACACAATTCGCTTGGGACACCAGTCTACCCGGTCCCCTTTCAGCCCCTTATATGATTACTGTATTCTGCGGCTGTAGTAGTAGTAGAAACATCTTACAACTGCAATCAGCTCTTCTTCACCTTTGCCGATTGTGTCTTGTCCTCAACTGAAATCCTTAGCTTCCTCAGACCCATTCTTGACTTACGTGTACCGAGTCCTGCTTTCTTGAGGTCACCTCGTAGCACGCTTAGCAGATTTATTCAATGACGCCCTCTCTTGGTTTTGTATTTGCTGTCTCCGAGTAGGGCGAATTCCAAGGCTCTGTGCTGGTGTCTCTTCTGGCATCCTTGTCAAATGGCCAAACATGGACCATCTTTGCTGGGCGACTTTTACAGACATCTGCGACGTATTACACATCTTGTATAGTGCATCATTGGAAATTATGCTACCTAGCTATTGGTGCCCAGTGGTGATGCGTAGGTGTTTGCGGTGGCAGGCATCGAGTTTGTCTAGATCTGCCTTTGGAGCTTCCCAGCTGCTACAGTTATACAACATCAAGGATACGCAGGATGCATTGTATAAACGTAGCCTTTTAATCAAGGGCGTCTTTGATCCACGAATCTATATCTTCCAGAAGGACTGGAAGGGTATGTTTCCCATGACGTAGCGTGCAGCAATGTCATTCCCTTAGTGGGACTCTAAGCACCTGCCATTAGCTACTCGTTTACGCACATTTTTGAATGCGGATTTATATTATTAGCATGATATCACGTCAAAATATAAGTGCGTGACGTCATAATGTGGATTGAATCTCACAGTCCACCATGCCGTGGGCTGTGGGTGATAGACGCCGCTGTGTCGTTGGATCTGATTGACAGACACCACTGTGTCGTTGCGTCTGATTGGTAGACGATGTTTTGTCGTTGGCTCTGATTCGCAGACGCCGTTGTGTCATTGGATCTGATTGGCAGATGCCGCCGTGTTGTTGGATATAATTGTCAGAACGGTTCTACTCAGAAGCGACGATACTGTGTGCGTTTAAGACTGTTAGATGAGTAGACACTCTGAGTCTGCATAATCTTTACTCATGTCAGGTTATTGATTTTGATAACGCGGTCGCACGGTATAAACATCTACAATATTAATACCAGTCCTATCTATACTCACAGCAAAATCTGTTGGTACATGCTGATCAAACTCCATATCATCGTCATCATCTGTTTTCCGACATTCTGTTTGCATACACGCCCCGCAAGCTGAGTAATTAGTCCACGTGCTGTTACTCTCCGGATGGTAATACCAGCTGCCATTCGATAAGCATATCCTCTCAGCGTAAGCTAATCACAAAAACAAAAATAGGCATCATCACCATCATCATCAGCCGCAGCAGCAGCAGCAGCAGCAGCAGCAACAACACCATCATCACCATTATCATTAGCACCACCATCATCATCATCATCATCATCATCATCATCATCATCATCTGTCATCATCATCATCATCATCGGACATTTTAATGTCTTTCACATACGGCCAAATTTCAGTTCAACGCGAGGGTGAATTGGCGGATGACGATGACTAGCGGTTACATCACTAAGAAATACCTAGATATAGCGATTGTCATCGATACATCACTGCACGTAGTGTCATGGCGTATCGCACACAAGTGGACTTTAACTTGTAATTTCCAGGTTTACCGCGTAGTTTCTCTCGACAACATTTTCTAACATGCTTATTAGCAGGAAATCGTAACAAATATGCGTTATAATATTTTCGTTGCAGTTTCTAGTGCTCATGAATTAAGATAATTAGGATAATATACGTGTCCATGACCGTTCTTATAAACTGCCGGACTAAACGAATATTGTGGAGATTAAAACAATCTTATTTGTTTGGCGATCTTGACTCATAAAATATCAAATCTATGCTGCTTGTATTTACACATACCTAGTCTTATTTTGTAATTATGAACACAGAATAAGCAATGCCAGATATTGTGCAACCAAACGTAATTTGAGCAGTGGCATATGTGACAGTAGAACATACTGTACAGATCAGTCTATCAGGTACCACAGTAAGGGTTTCCCACCTACTCAGTGCCGCGAACGGCCACACATAGCATTTGTTCCACCACGGTGACGTCAACAAATTGTTCATTTTGACCCCGACACATACGCACGCACGCACGCACGCACGCACGCACGCACGCACGCACGCACGCACGCACGCACGCACGCACGCACGCACGTACACACAAACGCGTTTATTGGGAAAGTCCAAGCAGAATTGTACCCTTGTATATGAACAAGCCCATTGAGCAAAAGTCTAGATCAGATGTTCTCTACTCTATTCTAGTTTTGCTTGATGGTATCTCTGACTCAAGGGTAACCAACCTCAAAGCAGGTCTGCGGACCCTCAAATTCCGGACACGCAGATAGTTTATAAAAGGCTAAGTAGTTATAGCATGCTTTAGCAATACCATAATATTGGTGGGTCTGTTTCAGCAGGTAGACACGACAAGGAATCTGACCTGTGGTTGTGTAATAGCCCTCACACGTCCTCTACCATGGCGTCTGTTCACTTGATCGGTTTGATACCGCTTCCACGCACTAGAAATGACACGCTCACTAACTCAAAGGGCAATAGCTACGCTTTAGTGCGCCCAGCCGCCTTGCTGCAGACAAATACTACGATACAGTTCCTGGTCACTCAGATGACGGCTATTGGGACATTATTGCACAAAAAGTAATAGCAAATTCCCCAAAAAGCAAGGAAATTGGAATTGAACTCTCCTCTGTAAGAATGCATGCGCTTCACTGAATGGCGGCGAGCAGGATTCAATCCCAATGCTGGCCGATATGAATGTACTACTAACAGTTGAATTCACAATATCTATTTCACATGTACAACGTCCACGTGCACAACGTCCACCTGTACAACGCCCATTTCACCTGTAGAATACGCAATGCCCATTTCACCTGTAGAATGTACAACGCCCATTTAACCTGTAGAATGTACAACGTCCATTTCACCTGTAGAATGTACAATGTCCATTTCAAATGTACCACGTCCACATGTACAACGTCCATCTGTACAACGTTCATTTCACCTGTGCATCGTCCATTTCACCTGCACAATGTTAATTTCACATGTACAACGTCCACATGTACAACGTCCATTTATCATGTACAACGTCCATTTCAACTGCACAACGCCCATTTCACCTGTACCACGCCCATTTCACCTGTACAACATCCATTTTACCTATACAACGGCCACTTCACCGTACAACGTCCACGTGTACAACGTCCATTTCACCTTACAACGTCCACGTGTACAACGTCCATTTCACCTTGCAACGCCCATTTCATATGTACGACGTCCATTTCACGTTACAACGTCCACATGTACAACGCTCATTTCACCTGTAGAATGTCCATTTCACCTGTACAATGTCCATTTCACATTATGATGTCCATTTCACCTGTATAACGTCCATTTCACCGTCAGTTGTGTAATTACGTTAAGGTCAGTGTAGTGTAGCTCGCGGGGGTACACGCTGGTCCGTTCTACTGCTCCGCTCCGTTGCACCGAATGTACAGGATGCGCGGGATGGCTGGATAGCTACGGGTTCACGGGGTTACGGATCCTGTATCGCGAATCTAAAAAAAGTACAAAGACCGACTTCTAGAGCCGGTGGAATGATAACGTTCCAGTGGGGACGTGCGACCATTGTCGCCGAGATTAAACCTCACTGACTCGTCCCAAATATTTGTGTCACCGTGATGACGGTCCATGACTCAATTTATGAGCCCAGACATCATAATTAAAAATATATACTATACAAAGAATGGCACTCGTTTGTTAGCACAAGAGAGAAAATATACAGTGCATAGAACTAAGTTGGTGTCTTGTTAACGTGGAATCGTCAGAGGTACCTCACCGACCCGTATATATCCGTGAGGTATTCCTGCAAGGGAGCGTCCTAACGAGGCCACTTATGTAGTTTAATATAAACCATTATACCCCTAACAAAAATATTATTGTTGCGAGAGGAAAGTGCCTCGCGCAGGCCTCCGTTACAGGAAAGAGATTGAACCTCACTGACTCGTCCCAAATATTTGTGTCACCGTGATGACGGTCCATGACTCAATTTATGAGCCCAGACATCATAATTAAAAATATATACTATACAAAGAATGGCACTCGTTTGTTAGCACGAGAGAGAAAATATACAGTGCATAGAACTAAGTTGGTGTCTTGTTAACGTGGAATCGTCAGAGGTACCTCACCGACCCGTATATATCCATGAGGTATTCCTGCAAGGGAGCGTCCTAACGAGGCCACTTATGTAGTTTAATATAAACCATTATACCCCTAACAAAAATATTATTGTTGCGAGAGGAAAGTGCCCCGCGTGGGCCTCCGTTACAGGAAAATGCCTTCAATGCCGAAGCGGAGGAAGAGAGGTGTTCAAACATATGCTAGTGTAGTGTGAGTCAACCTAGTGAAATTATAATTAATGTGATGCACACTGTATTACGTGAAGATGGGGTGGATGATTTCCATAGAATTCAACACTCATCTTATGTAAGCCCAAGATACTGTATTGGTAGTTGCCGCTTTTATTTATGCGGTCCTTCTGCTAAATCTTAAACTACCGGTTAGGTGTTAGATTTTTATCCTAGCTTTGGCCGCAAGTGGCAGGAATTTCTACCTATCTTTGACACATGCACCTGACTGGCGAAGATGCTCAGTTTACCTAAAGGTCACCATCCGGAACATCTCCCTCAGAAAGGCTGCGAGTGGACCTGCTATAGAGTGACAGCTTTTGAATCACATAACGATCCAGTTACATATCACACCGCAACCACATACAGCATCACCAGGACAAATCAATATTACACAAGCAATTTGGAAAGTGCATAAAGGTTTATGGCGGGGAGTAAGAGGCAGGTATCCATCTCCAGTGACCTTCCCGCGAGGACGTTGTGGGTTCGAAGACCGCACGCAGTCACTGTACGGAGTTGGATGGAGATCTGCATCGCATCCGTCACTTGGTGTGTTGGGGGCGGACCATCTAAGATCCAGTTCCGGGGAACTAACCTTTGCCTGTCATTAGGGTTAAGTTTCAGGATGCCCAGCGATGCACTGCTGGCTGGTTAAAAATAAATATATTTTCGCAGTGCTCCCTACTTTGGCGGGGTTATCTATGCTAACTGGTTTCCGAAGATACAGAGGAGATGTATGTGAAATCGACACTTTGGTCTTCATCACTTGGAAACCCCAATAGTTTCTCAAGTCGGATCATGCCAACATGGCGATGGGAGTTCCAGACAATTAATAAGCCTTGCAGCTGGAGGAGCGTAGAAAGAGACAATCACTCAATGTAATAGGAGGCCCTAAGGTATCTGGCCAATTGTACACAATCTAGCTGGTTTGCTGTGTTACATATCCACCACATCCGGAAAAGAGGGTTACCCAAAGGTCTCCTAAGGAGCGGTTGTTCCTAATTACGTTTAAACCTATCCTATCGAGCTAGAATATCCAGGTTTAGTCGATCATATGTCAGGTTTGCGCAATGAGAACATGAACAGTGACCTCAGTGTAAAATTTATACTGGGGAAACAGTGATGCAGATTTAATGTTGCTGTATAGTATATCCTAGCATACTGCGGACCTAGTATTTTATGTAAAATAAACAAAACAAGTAACTAGGATGGCTACTGCCATATATATATATATATATATATATATATATATATATATATATATATATATATATATATATATATATATATAAACTAACTATCACAGTATTGACAGTAAATCACGTCATAAGACCTTGTGATGCTCGTTAGTCATAAGCACAAAAATCAGGATAATATTTACATTAAAGATATAAGCTATAAAATGCGGTCTCATGCGACCGGTCCCTACCTATTGGTCATCAGTACCTGTAAAGAAATCCATAAATACAATAATAAAAAGATATATCTAAATGAGTACTTATTAGTCATCGGTGCGGAAAAAGCTCATAAATCGCTGTGGATGCTGCGTCACAGATGAAGAAAACGGAATGGCATGATTCTGGAGTTGCTTTGAAATCTCCGCAGGCAAACTGTTGATGCGGATCACTCACAACAGATTACGGTGAAGAAGAACGACTGTAGTCAGATGTCCACTAGAGAGTCATAATAGCTAATACAAATAAGCAGAATGTTTGAAAGTTCCGTGGTGTATCGGAAGATTGAAAGTTGCCCATAACATAGACGGCTACAGTTGAAGGTTATAATTAAAAAATGCATGTACATTCTTGGGTAGCCATTACATGGTACACTACATAGCGCTTGCAGCATACCAGGTAGAGTCCCACCAGACTGCGGCCTAAAAGTGCATTAACACACAACATGCTGCGTGGAAGTTTGATTGCCACTTTTGCGTGGTTCAGAAGATCTGCCGAGTTGTCCACCAAGATTCAATACTCATTCTACATACTGGAGAAATTACATCCGGGCGGTAAGGCCCATCCGCAGGAAGGCTCCTCTGAAGTGTTGGAAGTGAGGGACTCTTCTATTCAATTACTTGCCCCCAGATGGCCGTCCGAGGACTTACAAAAACTTAGATGCAGATGCTCCGATTGCGGGCCAGACACTAAGAACTGAAACCCGAGAGGCACTGCTGCGGCTATAAGGGCACCACAGTCAGTAAGCAGTTGCGCACGTCCTGCACTGCTCTGGCCACACAACCTAGCACTTGTTCTCTGTCGCCGAATTGTGGTCCCGATTCCTTGTTTTTCGCTCCTTTTCTACTACTCGTGACGTCATAGGCAGGACGCCCAGCCAATCAGCGGGCGATCTGTAGCCAATCAGCGTGCTGATAAGAGGGGCGAGGATGCTATTATGTGATAGACATCTTCCCCCATTCATTTAGTACATACACGCGTTTACGACGTCCCAGTAATATTTTGAAAATAATTTCACTGAGCGTAATTGGGATAACTCGGCCATTTCTTGTCTGATTTTAAAAAGGTTTGGAATCCTCGTCACGTTGCAGTCCTGATAGGTCGTGACCGACGAGAATAGTTGGATTTAAAGAGATTACGTGCACCACCTCGGTACACTTTAGTATGCATTCTCTCCCAACGCTGACACCTGTTGCCAGGGAAGCGCTGACGCGCGCGCATGCGCGCTACATGATCTCATGGGCTTTTTTTACAGAAACCTATAGGGCTTTATACACGCGTACTATCCTACTGGGGGCTGGGGGGGGGGTGCGAGGGGGGGGGACGTACCCGTCAGGTCGATCCGCGCTACACCAGCATTCCCTTGATGAAGGACCAGCTTGCCTTGGTGGTAGCTGTGTATATTAGAGTACACTTACCAAATCTGAGTACTATATATTACGATCAATATCATGCTGAGATGCAACATAAAAGATCAATCATAGATTCTAATTCTACTATGGCACTACTGATTATGTGTTTCCATGTGATCACGTAGCAGCGAGAACAGCAAAGGATACGGTACTAGTGGCAGTCTGATTAGCAGTATCATATACAATCATATCACGTCATAATCAAGTACATGACGTATAAAATGACGTTGAAATAAAATCCGCTATTATGATGTCATGTATGACGTAGATAAGTCAGTCACACATAATTGATCATGGAATGTTCGATGTTGTACGAATTGTATGTCGTTGCTATTTAATAAACATGCTGTTGAATTTTTTTAACTAATTTGAGTGGGCGCTGTTGGTATCATAGGCAAAATTTCTCCAGGCAAATTAGTTTCAAAATATTCAACAGCTTACTTCAATAATTTTCTGGAAATTGATAGTCAGGGATTTCAGGGATCGATCGTTTCCCACACGAACGAGGTGTGGGTACACATGGGCGGAAAACACCTACAACTGGAAAGGTCTATTTTGATGCTAATCACTCTATATACTATTCGATTACGGTCCAGTTTTTTCCAACTGAAAATCTCACGCCACATACTAGAATTGTTGGTATTTGATGTAGACACTGAGCGAGGATGCGATAAAAGAAAGCTGATATGTGAACGCTTATTAATGGGAAATTCTAGTAATCAGCTTTATTCTTCCAAGGTGAATCTGCAGCTAAATCCAACGTTCACGGAACAGAGGAAGAAAAGCTTGGAATAATTGAAGGTAATAACACAGGAAACTCGACACAAACACCCATGCAGATGTTTCAAGCTGGTATTCTGTTAACTGGTTAAACAAATTATACCCAATCATCTCTCTCTCTCTCTCTCTCTCTCTCTCTCTCTCTCTCTCTCTCTCTCTCTCTCTCGGTCTCTCTCTCTCTCTCGGGCTCCCTCTCTCCCTCCCACCCTCCCTCCCTGCCCCCTCCCCACTCTCCCTCCCTCCCTCATCCCTTCCTCCCTCCCTCCCCCCTCCCTCCTCCCTCCCTCCATCCCTCCATCCCTTCTTCCCTCCCCCACCCCTCCCTCCCTCTTTCTCTCTCTCTCTTTCTCTCTCTCTCTCTCTCTCTCTCTCTCTCTCTCTCTCCATCGCACACTCACTATCCCTCTCTCTCTCTCTCTCTCTCTCTCTCTCTCTCTCTCCCTCTCCTCTCCTACACACTCTCACTCTCCCCTCTCTCTTCTTCTTCGCACTCGCCCATCTCTCTCTCTTCCTCTCTCTCTCTCTCTTCCTCTCCTCTCCTTCACACCCTTACGCTCCTCTCGCTCCTCTTCACACGCAAGCACGCACGCATACTCAGTCGTCACCAACGCCAGCACTGCATACATTTTGCCATCTCAATGAGCATCGAGCTAATCCTACGCTAAAGTTCTTTAAAACGAAAGTTACTAACCTCTGCTGACATTTGTATTATTAAGTAGGAACACTCTGCCAGCATCTCTCTATAAATGTTGCCCCCTTACCTTCAGTGTTGAATCCATTGATGTAGTCCGGACATTTCTGCCTGGCGATTGTCCCAGCCCGTGCTTCCATCCAACATATTATATCATCCCATGTTCGATTGCAATATGTACCTGTAATAGTAACACGAACAGTATGCGCCTGTCTATAGCGACCACTCAACTCATTAACCCTACGAACCCGAAAAGTTAATTTCGAGAACTTAGCTATGGTTTTGAATATGCTGTAACTAATTTGACTGGAAGCTGCTGCTGCATCTGGCAGCGACAAGCTCATGTTAAATTATTTTAAAATATGCAACAGCTTTCATGACACGTGCTACTAAATGTTGTTGCTGGCTATGTGAACATCAGTTTCGCACTCTTCGCACATTTCGATTTCATGAGCACCAATAGTGCGAAACTAGTCATTGAGTGGACGAGTCTCATGTTGTGTGAATAAGTCATAAATCACAATCCCGCAATACCACGAAATTGTTTTATTCTCAAGTGGTAACTTGACAGGAACAACTTGTGGTTGCTGTGAGATATCGTCCTGGCTATCGTAAAACCTTGGCGCATCATAGAGACATAGTCAGCACTGGTTCTGCAGTTACGTAATTAGTATTTACCAACAATCTGTATATTACGCCTCTACCTCAAGGGCACCGACCGTGGGAAATCGGCCACGGAGTGCATGCGTCTCATGGTGAATGAATAATTGAGGATTCATGTTTACCATCTATCATATGACGCCATAATCAACCACGTGGCGTCTATGCTGACGTCATAATCAATGATGTCATGAATGGCATAGATAAGTTCGTCACGGACGCTTACTTGATGGCGGACTAAGTGGTGTTGTACAAATTAATTGTTTACTATTTAATAAAGATGCTGCTGAATATTTTGAAACTAATTTGACTGGGTGTTGTTGCTGCTATATGCAGCAACAATACCCAGTCACATTAGTTTCAAAATATTCAACAGCTTACCTGTATAGTTTTCTGGGAATTGGAAGTAAGGGAGTTCAGGGATCAATCAATCCCAACGTTGGAGAAGTGTGGGTGGAGTTTATCTAAAGCTCGACGTGGAATAGCTAAAACTGGATTCCGCAAGTCATAAAATGGTGACACTGTATGCTGTTGTCTTCTTGCCAAATATCTAGCCAACTCCTAAAGTACCAACACTTTGATACCTATCAATTCTTTGTTCAACTCCTAGAAAACATTTGTTCAACGCATACCAAATCTTTGGTCAACTTCTACCAAATGTGTTGTCAACTCGCTCCACATGTTTGCTAAACTCCTACAAAACCGCTTGCCAACTCATTCAAAATCTCTGGCAAATACATATAACATCTTTCCTTAACCCATGCCCCATCTGTGATCAACTGATACCAAATGGTTGGTCAACTCACTCTAATTCTTTGTTCACTTCCTATCAAATCTTTGAACCACTCATATCATATGATTTACCATATCATATCACATTTTTGTTCGAGTTATACAAATCTGCTTAACACAGTACTGTACCTTCTACAGGATATTTTTTTGTATGCATCTTATGTTCACAGCTCTGCTGGGCCTTGTACAGCGACAACCACTGCTCTTCTATCGACATCTGTATTACCTGTGTAAATAATAATAATAATAATAATAATAATAATAATAATAATAATAATAATAATAATAATAATAATAATAATAATAACGTGCCTCATTTTCCCCATAGCCCATCTTATGTTTCTTAACATCGTTGAGCACAGGTTTGCTTGAATTGTTGTATTGTGATTATGGTTTCAACAGACATTTGATTTAAGTATATATTTGTTGAGGAAAATTTAAAATCAGAATTAATCAAGCAGCAATTTTTCAAGAATTAAATATTGAAAACAATGACCCTTTCGAGTTTATCCATCCATCATATGACGTCGTAACTACGTGCCATGTAGGATGGCGGACTCGAATGTGTCAGTCTTAAACGCTTAATAATCCGACACGTACAAACTTCATGCCTTTACTTTTTAATAAACATTCTGTCGAATAAAGGCAGCAACACCGCCCAGTCGGATTAGATTCAAAATAATTCAACAGCTAACCTGAGTATAGTTTTCTGGAAATTGAGATTTAGAGAGTACTTGAATCGGGTTCATTTTATATATTTAATTATACAGACTGCCCTCCACCCCATCAAGAGTGCCCATCTTCCCCCCCCCCCACACCCACCACCCTATGGCATGGATGCACCCTCACCATGCCATCCAATCTTTCTCCCATCCAAATCCCCCTTGGGCGATTTGGGGTGAGATCAGAAAATTTTGAAAAACTTCAACCCTGGAGATAGCATTTAGGGTGCAGGGGTGGGGGCGTATAGGGGTTGGTCCCTGGGATAATAGTCTGGAAAATTAGGCGGTCCTGGGATCCTCCCCCGGGAAAATTCTGATAATGTGCCTCTGAGAAGCCATTTCAGACAATATTTTTAATAAATTGGCTTAATAATGTGGCGGTGGGCACTGGTGGGGTGGGTCGATGTTTGGTTACAACACCCTTGTTTGCAGGGGGGCCATGGTTTTTTGTGGGAGGCTTTGGTGGGTGTGTGTGAGGGTGTGGGGGTGTTAGCGGCGGATTTCCCCCTGATGTGAAGGAAGATGCCAACTTAATCTTTAACCCACACTGTGGAAGCCCCTGAGTCCCCATCCTACCCCCAAGTGAAATAAAGTGGCCCCCAACCCACACTTACACTGCATCCAACACTTACACCCGCCAACAACAGTTCATTAGGCAGCAACAGGCACCACATACACCCCAAGCAACATCATAATCTGTTTACTTTTGTCAGTTTTACTTTCAATTCGCAACCCCTCGGGGAAGCACCTCAAGATAGAGACATGGCTCAAATGCATCCAGATGTAAACGGCCAATACAACCAAATGAAAAAAAGAAGAGGGATCCCAACCCTGGTGAGGTGTGGGCTGAGCTTAGCCAAAGATGAGCGGGACATGGCTAAAACTGGATTCCTCCATTCTGTTCACATAACACTATTCTGTACGATGAAATCTAGAAACAGCTGTGGAAGGTTGCTGTCTACTGACAAAGCTAGTAACTGTTGTTGGCTGATGCCCTCTTCCTAGAGGCTAAAGGTAACTGTTTTATCAGCATGTATTTCAGTGTCCTGCTCAATGAATGGATGATATGGGCATTTTCACAGTCACCTAGAGCAGTGGGGGTAGAGGAGAAAGGATGGGGAATGCTCAGAAATGAATATGAGTAATATGAAACAGTGTATATTTTTAATGCAAAATAGTATGTGGTACCTGGAAATAAGAATTTAAGAAACAGAATATCATTTGTTTTCTTTTAATTGCAAACACATGTTTAATTTTCAACAAAACTGAGTTTCTCACTGATAAATCTTAATTTTGTTTGTTGTAGAAAACAATAAAAGCACCAACCCTGCCAAGAATATTTTGTAGGAGAATAGTATCTGAGAATCTGTTGCTATAAAAAAAATCATGCATTGATGGATATATCGAGATTCTATTTTATACAGTGGTTATCTGAATACATGCGTGTTTGTCCGTCCAAAATGTCCACACTGAATTTTTCATCCTTTGCTTTTAAAAGAAAAGTAGCTTTGCAGCTTGGATATATATCTCTTTTAGTTCACCTACAATTGCCACCCATGAGCAAAATAAATTGGAAATAGCTCTTCACATATGGCGCAGAAAAGTGTTCACGTATGTGTCCGTCCAACAATATCCACTCCGACAAATATGGTAATGCCGATAGTACTTTAATATTGAGTACATTTTCATGAATTCAAGTTAATAAGAATTATATCTCACTTACATACTGCACACACATTGCATACTAAACCTTTCTGCCTGATCATTTTTATGAAGCCTAGCATAGAAAGTGTCCAAAATATTTGTGTCCGCTCCGAACTCATTTAGCATACAACTAGCGTGTTGACTATTGCTAGTTTGCATGGCTTTTATCCAATTGTAACCGAGCCAGTCATTCTAGTGGTAAATCTTCAAAAATACTTCTCTCTTGGCCTGCAGATAGACATTGACTAAGTAAAAATTGTAATGTTCTTTACCACTACCCCTTTAATGGTCTAGACAGCGAAAAGAAATTCAATGGTAAATTTACAAAAATAATCTTATAAAATTAAAATATCTTGAAAAATAGTGACCATCAAAATGTTTAATTGATATATCAAGTAGTATTTTGATCGCTTTGAGGAGCTGTTTACACAAGAGGGGAGAGCAGCGGTATTTACTTCTGGACACACTGTCGAGTAATATTGTGAGGGGGCTAAGGTAGCAGTATTTACCTCGGGTCACGCAGGTAATATTATGATGGGCTAAGACAGCAGTAAACACTTCGGGCCATACTGATAATATTGTGAGGGGGCTAAGGTAGCAGTATTTACCTCGGGTCTCACAGGTAATATCATGATGGGCTAAGACAGCAGTAAACACTTCGGGCCATACTGATAATATTGTGAGGGGATGAGGCAGCAGTATTTACTTCGGGCCATACTGATAATATTTTGAGGGGATGAGGCAGCAGTATTTACCTCGGGCCATACTGGTAATATTGTGAGGGGATAAGGCAGCATTATTTACTGCGGGCCATACTGGTAATATTGTGAGGGGCTAAGGCAGCAGTATTTACTTCGGGCTATAGCGGTACTATTGTGAGGAGCTAAGGTAGCAGTTTTTACTTCGGGCCATACTGGTAATATTGTGAGGGGCTAAGGCAACAGTATTTACTTCGGGCCATACTGGTACTATTGTGAGGGCCTAAGGCAGTAGTATTTACTTCGGGCCATACTGGTACTATTGTGAGGGCCTAAGGCAGTAGTATTTACTTCGGGCCATACTAATAATATTGTGAGGGGATGAGGCAGCAGTATTTACTTCGGGCCATACTGGTAATATTGTGAGGGGCTAAGGCAGCAGTATTTACTTCGGGCCATACTGGTAATATTGTGAGGGGCTAAGGCAACAGTATTTACTTCGGGCCATAATGGTACTATTGTGAGGGCCTAAGGCAGTAGTATTTACTTCGGGCCATACTGGTAATATTGTGAGGGCATAAGGCAGCACTGTTTAGTTCGGGACATACTGATAATACTGTGAGGGGCTAAGGCAACAGTATTTACTTCGGGCCATACTGGTACTATTGTGAGAGGCTAAGGCAGCAGTATTTACTTCGGGCTATAGCGGTACTACTGTGAGGGGCTAAGGCAGTAGTATTTACTTCGGGCCATACTCGTAATATTGTGTGGGGAATAAGGCAGCAGTATTTACTTCGGGCCATACTGATAATATTGTGAATGGTTAAGGCAGCAATATTTACTTCGGGCCATACTGGTAATATTGTGAGGGGCTAAGGCAGCAGTATTTACTTCGGGCTATACCGGTACTATTGTGAGGAGCTAAGGTAGCAGTTTTTACTTCGGGCCATACTGGTACTATTGTGAGGGGCTAAGGTAGCAGTTTTTACTTCGGGCCATACTGGTACTATTGTGAGGAGCTAAGGTAGCAGTTTTTACTTCAGGCCATACTGGTACTATTGTGAGGGGCTAAGGCAGCAGTATTACCTCAGGCCATACTGGTACTATTGTGAGGGGCTAAGGTAGCTGGATTTACTTCTGGCCATACTGGTACTATTGTGAGGAGCTAAGGCAGCAGTATTTACTTCGGGCCATACTGGTACTATTGTGAGGGGCTAAGGCAGCAGTATTTACTTCGGACTATACCGGTACCATTGTGAGGAGCTAAGGTAGCAGTTTTTACTTCGGGCCACACTGGTACTATTGTGAGGAGCTAAGGAAGCAGTATTTACTTCGGGCCATACTGGTACTATTGTGAGGGGCAAAGGCAGCAGTATTTACTTCGGGCCATACCGATACTATTGTGAGGGGCTAAGGTAGCAGTATTGTGAGGGGCTAAGGTAGCAGTATTTACTTCGGGCCACACTGGTAATATTGTGAGGGGCCAAGGTAGTAGTATTTACTTCGGGCCATACTGGTAATATTGTGTGGGGAATAAGGCAGCAGTATTTACTTCGGGCCATACTGATAATATTGTGAGTGGTCAAGGCAGCAATATTTACTTCGGGCCATACTGGTAATATTGTGAGGGGCTAAGGCGGCAGTATTCACATCGGAGCATAGTGATAATATTGTAAGGGATAAGCCAGCAGTATTTACTTCGGGCCATACTGGTAATATTGCGAGGGGATAAGGCAACAGTATTTCCTTCGGACCGTACTGGTAATATTGTGAGGGGCTAAGGCAGCTGAATTTACTTCGGGTCACACTGGTAATATTGTGATGGGCTAAGGCAGCAGTATTTACTTCGGGCCACACTGGTAATGTTGTGAGGGGCGAATGCAATAGTATTTACTTCGGGCCGTACCGGTAATATTGTGAGAGGCTAAGGTAGCAGTATTTATTCGGGCCATACTGGTAATATTGTGAGGGGCTAAGGCAGTAGTATTTACTTCGGGCCATACTGGTAATATTGTGTGGGGAATAAGGCAGCAGTATTTACTTCGAGCCATACTGATAATATTGTGAGTGGTTAAGGCAGCAATATTTACTTCGGGCCATACTGGTAATATTGTGAGGGGCTAAGGCAGCAGTATTTACTTCGGAGCATACTGATACTATTGTGAGGGAATAAGGCAGCAGTATTTACTTCGGGCCATACTGGTAATATTGCGAGGGGATAAGGCAACTGTATTTACTTCGGACCATACTGGTAATATTGTGAGGGGATAAGGCAGCTGAATTTACTTCGGGCCACACTGGTAATATTGTGATGGGCTAAGGCAGCAGTATTTACTTCGAGCCACACTGGTAATGTTGTGAGTGGCGAATGCAGTAGTATTTACTTCTGGCCATACTGGTAATATTGGGAGGGGCTAATGCAGTAGTATTTACTTCGGGCCATACCGGTAATATTGTGACGGGCTAAGGTAGCAGTATTTACTTCGGGCCATACTGGTACTATTATGAGGGGCTAACGTTGCAATATTTATTTCGGGCGATACCGGGACTATTGTCAGGGGCTAAGGCAGCAGTATTTACTTCGGGCCAAAACGGTAATATTGTGAGGGGCTAAGGTAGCAGTATTTACTTCGGGCCACACTGGTACTATTTTGAAGGGCTAAGGCAGCAGTATTTACTTCGGGCCATACTGGTAATATTGCGAGGGGGATAAGGCAACAGTATTTACTTCGGGCATACTGATAATACTGTGAAGGGATAAGGCAGCAGTATTTACTTCGGACCATACTGGTACTATTGTGAGGGCAAAGGTAGCAGTATTTACTTCGGGACACACTGGTAATGTTGTGAGGGGCTAAGGCAGCAGTATTTACTTCGGGTCATACCGGTAATATTGTTAGGGGCTAACGTAGGAGTATTTACTTCGGGCCATACTGGTACTATTGTGAGGGGCTAAGGTAGCAGTATTTACTTCGGGCCATACTGGTACTATTATGAGGGGCTAAAGTTGCAATATTTATTTCGGGCGATACTGGTACTATTGTGAGGGACTAAGGCAGCAGTATTTACTTCGGGCCATACTGGTAATATTGTGAGGGGCTAAGGCAACAGTATTTACTTCGGGCTATACCGGTACTATTGTGAGGAGCTAAGGCAGCAGTATTACCTCGGGCCATACTGGTACTATTGTGAGGGGCTAAGGTAGCAGTATTTACTTCTGGCCATACTGGTACTATTGTGAGGAGCTAAGGCAGCAGTATTTACTTCGGGCCATACTGGCACTATTGTGGGGGGCTAAGGCAGCAGTATTTACTTCGGGCTATACCGGTACAATTGTGAGAGGCTAAGGTAGCAGTTTTTACTTCGGGCAATACTGGTACTATTGTGAGGGGCTAAGGTAGCAGTATTTACTTCAGGCCATACTGGTACTATTGTGAAGAGCTAAGGCAGCAGTATTACCTCGGGCCATACTGGTACTATTGTGAGGGGCTAAGGTAGCAGTATTTACTTCTGGCCATACTGGTACTATTGTGAGGAGCTAAGGCAGCAGTATTTACTTCGGGCCATACTGGCACTATTGTGGGGGGCTAAGGCAGCAGTATTTACTTCGGGCTATACCGGTACTATTGTGAGGAGCTAAGGTAGCAGTTTTTACTTCGGGCCACACTCGTTCTATTGTGAGGGGCTAAGGCAGCAGTATTTACTTCGGGCCATACTGGTACTATTGTGAGTGGCTAAGGCAGCAGTATTTACTTCGGGCCATACCGGTACTATTGTGAGGGGCTAAGGTAGCAGTATTGTGAGGGGCTAAGGTAGCAGTATTTACTTCGGGCCACACTGGTAATATTGTGAGGGGCCAAGGTAGTAGTATTTACTTCGGGCCATACTGGTAATATTGTGTGGGGAATAAGGCAGCAGTATTTACTTCGGGCCATACTGATAATATTGTGAGTGGTTAAGGCAGCAATATTTACTTCGGGCCATACTGGTAATAGTGTGAGGGGCTAAGGCAGCAGTATTCACTTCTGAGCATATTGATAATATTGTGATGGGATAAGCCAGCAGTATTTACTTCGGGCCATACTGGTAATATTGCGAGGGGATAAGGCAACAGTATTTACTTCGGACCGTACTGGTAATATTGTGAGGGGCTAAGGCAGCAGTATTTACTTCGGGCCATACTGGTAACATTGGGAGGGGCTAATGCAGTAGTATTTACCTCGGGCCATACCGGTAATATTGTGAGAGGCTAAGGTAGCAGTATTTATTCGGGCCATACTGGTACTATTGTGAGGGGTTAAGGCAGCAGTATTTACTTCGGGTCACAAAGGTAATATTGTGAAGGGCTAAGGCAGTAGTATTTACTTCGGGCCATACTGATAATATTGTGAGGGGCCAAGGTAGTAGTATTTACTTCGGGCCATACTGGTAATATTGTGTGTGGAATAAGGCAGCAGTATTTACTTCGGGCCATACTGATAATATTGTGAGTAGTTAAGGCAGCAATATTTACTTCGGGCCATACTGGTAATATTGTGAGGGGTTAGGCAGCAGTATTTACTTCGGAGCATACAGATACTATTGTGAGGGAATAAGGCAGCAGTATTTACTTCGGGCAACACTGGTAATGTTGTAAGGGGCTAATGCAGTAGTATTTACTTCGGGCCATACTGGTAATATTGTGAGGGGCTAAGGCAGCTGAATTTACTTCGGGCCACACTGGTAATATTGTGATGGGCTAAGGCAGCAGTATTTACTTCGAGCCACACTGGTAATGTTGTGAGGGGCTAAGACAGTAGTATTTACTTCGGGCCATACTGGTAATATTGTGAGGGGCTAAGGTAGCAGTATTTACTTCGGGCCATACTGGTACTATTATGAGGGGCTAAAGTAGCAATATTTACTTCGGGCGATACTGGTACTATTGTGAGGGGCTAAGGTAGCAGTATTTACTTCGGGTCATACTGATAATATTGTGAAATGGGGTATCGTTTACAATAGCGAGATGTGTGCACCTGGTCCCAACAGCATCTTAGTACTTCCTTAGATATGGGCTTGTTAAATAGGCCGCCTCTGCGCGTGAATCGCAACCCACAAACGCGTATTTTGCTTTATTACACCATAAGTAGGGCCTACGTGTTTATGACGTGATCATTTGTTGTTAAACAAAACATGGTTTTGTGTATTTAACAATGGAGTTCAACCCGGATATACGTCATCACTTAACAAGCTTATGTACCATATAAAATATGCTCATCGAACTAGTTATACCATATGGTGAATGGTGCATAAAAGAAACAGTTGAACATCAACATTTCCAACATTGAATTTAGAGTTGGGCGGTACTTACGTGTGTAAGATCATTAGATAGGTTGTTATAAATATTAATTTACCCTAATTCAACTTCACAACTAAACAATTATATGAATTTATACGGAATGAAAGCATCATACGTTAAGATTTATTTTTGTTTAATTAAATTGACCCCTGGATTCACAGAATGCCAATTTCAAGGTCGCTATATAATGTAGGTAATATGTTGGATATTTTGAAACTAATTTGACAGGAACCTGTTGCTGCTATAGGCAAATTAGTTTCAAAATATTTAGCAGAATGTTAATTAAATCGTAAATGGTTTTGTTGTTTTAGCCTTTAGGGTTAATAAGATTAAGCACGAAATGTAACGCATTCAATCTTAACAGTTTTATTTTCAAACATTTTGGTGTGAATGTGCACGTTTTATGTACTAGTCATACGTCATCAGACTCACCCCGTTCACGGCTGGTCCGCGCGTTTGTTGCCGCATAATCACACAATATACAACTAAACTGCGAAATTGATATATTTACAATACAGGCAGGGTTGCCAAAATTGTCAACAATTTCACAGCCTTACAGACAGACTGATCAACTCATACTAGTTGCGAGTGGCAAGTAAGAATACTTCAACTTAAATTAGTGATTTCGAAAAGCAAAAAATGACATTCAGGCTGAGATACCATACAAGTTACTAGTTATGCGGTAACTGGCACGATATATGCTGGTATCTCTCAGTCAGAATTGTCTATCGCTAAGCAGACTCCTCAATCAGGAGTGCGGATTTTATTACAATACGCTTGCTCGGCGTTCTACATATGACCTTCTTGATTTGGTCCATTTCGTTAGGGACTATAAAATGTGTTTTAGATGCACGTGTGGGCGATTAAAATCTTGTAACCAAATGTAGTCAGTCAAGTCGCTTGACCGTAAACATGGAGTGCTATGCTGCAATTTCGTCTCATCAGCAGTCCTCACGCCTGAAATATTTAATGAAAAATTCTGCTCATGAAAATCTTAAACACTTCCTTATTCAGTGTCCACTTGAAGGGTAAGAGAAGACTATTTTTGATAATTTACCACTGGAATCGGACATCGAGCCAGCCATTCTAGTGGTGAATTTTCAAAAATAGTCTACCTTTGCACTGCAAATGGTTATTCCTCGAGACCACGAGATAGCCGGGTTGGGCCGGTTTTGCGCTGGCTTCGCCATGAAAAGGGTTAAGATCAGCCAAGAAAATCCAAACTTCTGCTTGGCGAATGTTCATGTCATATCATCTGTAGATCAAGCGTAGAGTATTTGTTGAAAATTAAAAGCGGAATCGCTGGCTTGGTTAACGAGCCAGTCAGTCCAGTAGTACATTTTAAAACACTATTCTTCTCTTGGCCTACAAATATACATTTCTCAAGAAGTGTTGTCAGCGTTAAACTTGAGATAGGTTCTTACAGAAAAATATTCTGAACAACACTGTACACGTAAGTGTGCCTGCTAATTTGTTAAACGTTATTTGTTGCGACTTTACTAACACCTCCCTGCCTGCCTGCCTTCCAGCCTGTCCGCCTGTCTGCATGGATTCCGCTATTGGCGATGTGTGTTGTATTATATATATATATATATATATATATATATATATATATATATATATATATATATATATATATATATATATATATATATATATATATATATATATATATATATGTGTGTGTGTGTGTGTGTGTGTGTGTGTGTGTGCGTGCGTGCGTGCGTGCGTGCGTGCGTGCGTGCGTGCGTGCGTGCGTGCGTGCGTGCGTGCGTGCGTGCGTGCGTGCCCGCGCGCGTGCGTGTACACAACTGATGCAACAACAAACTGATATCTTGGAATATATATATATATATATATATATATATATATATATATATATATATATATATATATATATATATATATATATATATATATATATATATATATATATATATATATATATATATATATATTCCAAGCTATCAGTTTGTTGTTGCATCATTTGTGCGGTTTATTGATAACCTGACAACATCAAGCTTGCTCCAAGCGCTATATCAATGCACAACGCACTTATTAGCGAACATGTTATCTTCAAGAAACACGCATTGACATGTGGTAATATCATCGCAATCTTTAGACAGGATTGATGAATTTGTAAAGAAATAACATGACGGTACTTGCCATTTAGAGGAAAAACTATCAATCTTTCCAGTCAAGAATCAGATTGCATCTTAATGCATTTAACACTACCAGAAAGAATCCTCAGCTTATGATGCCGATCATGGAATACGGACTGGTACGTATTTTGATAGCATTTGCTACTGAATTTTAACGACCACTACAAGGACGGCGGCCACGACGGTGTTGGTGGCGGTGGGAGTGACGACTACGACGGCGGCGGCAGCGACGGCGACGATGTTTAGAAAATGAACACCCGCTAAGATTACAAATGGAATGATGATTACAGGGTCATGGTGTCAGAATCGCCGTGAGCGCATAAAGATGACAGTAGCAGATATTGTACGTGTCGATAAGCTCACTGCACAAGATACTGCGCCTGCTCACCGAGATAGCTGCTATATATCTACTTATCTAGAGACGTGATAGGATCATTATTTTGTGATAAGTACTGCTTAATGATGTACGTGCCTTGATAAGCTCATTATTTTGTGATAAGTACTGCTTAATGATGTACGTGCCTTGATAAGCTCATTGCAAAGAACGTGACCTGGGCATAATCCGTGTTGTTCGTGCAATTCCTTATAAGTAACGCATAATGTGTGTATTTTCTATAATTAGCGCATAATGCATATGAATTCGTGCAATTCCTGATAATCAACGCATGTTAGTGGAGTGGTACTGAGTCAATACCCGGCCATGTAGCGCGGATAGCGGCCCGGTATTGGGCCAGTATCGGCCCAGCACCCAGCACTCAGGATTATAGTTGCTTATTTCGCATTACATTGCAACGTCTTCCGAGGCTATTGCAGATTGGCGATCGAATTGTTCTCGCATTTTCACAAACGATCAAATAGTAAACTTGTTTACAGATCTGATCACTTAGTTCTTCAGGTTTCACTGGTAGGAAGTCAGGTTATGGCATGTCATTATCTCCGCTCCGTGCATCGGAGTGTGCTTGCGTGTGTGCGTGAGTGCGTGTGCACATGAGTGTGTGTGGGTAGGTGAATAGTCACGCGCTGCTTGCGTATCTCGCATTACGGGATACTTTCGATCTTTCCAAAGCCATTCCCTAACAATCAAACACCGTTTTAAAATCAATCTAATATTAGGCTTCTTGACACACCTCACCGTATGCAGTATTCATTGCGCAGTAGTCATTGATGTATTTGCAGATTTAATGTGCGTCTATCGCGGCCCTATATTATGTTAGAATGGCCTGACCTATTCACACCACGCCACACTAAGAGAGTATTGGTCCTGGAAGGTACAGTAACCTCTAGGTATTTCTGTCTATTATTATTATTTGATCGATTGACTGTTGTTATTAGACTGACTGGTGGTACTATCAGTGGTTTTGACACTTTCTACGAACAGACGATGATAGATGGAAACACGGGCAAGTGACGTGGAATGACAGCTGATCACGATAGCTTGCCAGTAAGGTCTTTTATTAAAATCTGGCGATCTTTTTTTCATCACGAATTCTACTTATCCAGTAATTCACCAGTCGGCGCGATCCAGGGTAAGTAAAATCTAGATCGACCTCATTCACAGTACGTCCTTAGTACTATGCTTCTACGTAATTCCCTTAGTACGAGAGAGGACACGCCGCTCCATTGCCCCCACCCCACACTACGCCAGTCTTCATTAATATCCGCCGTTGTTCAACCAATGTAACATTCTTGATAGATGGTCAAAGACGGATGGTCAAAGATGGTCATCAGCACAAATTCCTATCAAATTCTAGGATTACTTGTCTACTTATTTATTTATCTTAGACTAGGCACATTTTCATGAAAGTTCAAGGTGTGAGGCATTTTAAAGGAAAGGTTGGTAAATCTGCTTTCCTGGATAATTTGAATGTAATAAATCAAAAAAGAAATTATTTAACAAGCTATATTTTGCCATTTAGACACTTAAAATACATGACAATATGACCGCTCAAAAACGTCTAGATTTCGTCAAGATGGATTAAATTCAATTGCAATATGAGCAACATTGTCACCATTATTATTCATTATCCATCAGGAAGCGATATCCTTACACAGTGCATGTAACTAATTATGTTGAGCTTATAGCATGGCAATTTCTTTGACTTTTCATCAATCCACCCAGCTGTCCATCCAGCGTATGCCGTCCGTTCGCCTATAAACAATAATAGCACGTTTCATCATTTCTTTCTAGATTTTTCGGTCCGTATATACCCTTAGTTACTATTTGTTAACTGTATGAAAATGAAGTGGCTCAGCCTATATACAGAGTTATGGGCCTTTGTGGATATTCAACATATTGAAACCTATGGGAATGTTTAGTTGATCATGTATCAAAAAGGAAAACTACAAGTTGCCTCATGAGGCTTAATTGAAAAGCGTATGTTAAAACGCCAATACACGTTTAAAACAGCCTCCATAATTGCATGGGACAGCGATTAATGAGTGGATTTGCAGTAAATCTCAGAAACACTTTTAAACCAATATTATGCAATATTGGTAACTAAATTGGTCTATTTAGTCAATTTAATAAAGTTTGGAAAAAGTGTGAAAACGTGGGGTTAATCTTGACGACTCAAATAAATCGTCTCACAGCCAGATTCTGTGTCAATATCTTCAAACGTCTCTGCCATGATCAACCTGAGAGAGAGAGAGAGAGAGAGAGAGAGAGAGAGAGAGAGAGAGAGAGGGGGGGGAGGGAGGGAGAGAGAGGGAGGGAGGGAGGGAGAGTAGTAGTAGTAGTAGTAGTAGTAGTAGTAGTAGTAGTAGTAGTAGTAGTAGTAGTAGTAGTAGTAGTAGTAGTAGTAGTACACTTAGAAAAGTATTTATTACAGAAACATAATAATGTCATTAGAATAAGCTTACGTTTTCATGCAAGTACCTCCATTACCTCGGCACTTGCATGTCTGGGGTTGTGTAGAGTTGCCTTCTTACAACTACATGTTTGGGGTCCGCATCCTTTATTTAAGCCACATATGAAGATTTCGACACAAGTGTCAGGAATCGAAGGTAGTGGACATAACCTTTGGAACACATTTTCCATTGCCTTTGTCCATCCCAGATTATCTAGTGCAGGCAAGTTTGGAACATTAGAGGTTGATTGTCTCCACTCCCTAAACTGATAATGAGCTCTCTTTATGCGGAAATGTAGTGCATTACCTATAGGTGGCAAGGCGTCTGACTATCAACACTTGCCGAATAAAACCGTTCGTGTCGCATCACAGCTATCCTCATGAGGAAGATTGTAAACATTGCATATGAAGTTCTTTGCTGACGTTTCTGTTTTGTCCGGAAGATCACAATTTTCTAGGATCAGAGCAAAATGCTTCCACAGCTTTTTCTTACCATGCGCAGTAATGTGGGAGACGGTATCACACCCTATAAGTCCATGGAATAAAATTATATTGCTCTAATCGTTATACGAAACAGACAACTTATCAAAGATGTTATGCACCGGCATATTCGTTGGCTTAGATGATGTCTCTAATTGTATCCACAATTTACTGCACGACATCATGTTGACATGACACTAGCACACGAACAGCGGTATCACGCGCTGATACAGCTACGGATCTAGAATTAGTGTGCATACAGTGTCGACCAGTTCTTGTATCACCATTCGGAAGTTGAGCTTCCATTGCACTTGTGTCTCCCATAGGATCCGAAGATTTATTCATTTTATTTTCCTTGAAACCTTCAGCAACCATGATGGTCTTGTTCTTTGTTTCCTGTGGTGATATTTATCAGAATGGAATCCAGCAATCTCAGTCTTCTTATTTTGGAGAGGCAATAAATTTAGCCAGTTGTCTGGCAGTGAAATATATCGATCCTCAAAACCTCTCCGAGTTGGATTGAGTCCTTTGTATCGTTTCTGTCTTGTTTCTTCTTTGATGGATTCTGAAATATATCGACCAAATGTGATATCAATCGTGTTGCAGGTGTCTACAATCTACAAAATTGTCACCCAGGTCACCAATTCTGGCACTACCACGAAGCTTCCCGAGGGCCAGCACACGTGCTTGGCCATCGATGCCTTCAAATGTTATCTCTGGAGGACATTGGATATCATTTGTTAAGACATCTGCAAGGATTGATTCGTCTCTGCTTCTAGGAACTCATTTAGGTTTGTGAGTGTGACTGCCACTGGAGTTTCTGTGCAGCTGATACCAAGGTTCACACCATGAGTATTTCTATAACAAAAATATTCAATTGCTCGTTACCCAGTAGCTCAGCATTAAGCGTATATTCTTAAATCTCATCTGTAGTCATATCCATGGTTGTAATAGTCTGTAATGTTTTAGCAACGAGTCTAAAGAGAATAAGTTGCATGTATCTACAATCTGTCTCACTTTAGCTTCATCATCATGATCATGCCATTGATTCATTGCATGCCATTTGGTCATCAACCCCCATGGCAATCATCATTCTTGTTTGGGCTGCAATATGAGCACATACATTGTAGGAGAGAGAGCATCTAGTGAGTGCTGCGACCGTTTCCTTGATTCTTAAATTCCTCCATTCGTCTCCAGAGCTATTTAGGCACTCTTGACTATGCTCAGAAGAAACGTGATTAAATCTGCCTTCTGATCCTTTTACAGGAAAGTTGACTTGCTGGAACTGTTGAAGCACCCCATCCGGAGGCGTGTCTGACTCAGTTACAGAGCCTGTCATTGCAGCAGTAAATTTTCAAAAATAGGCTTCTCTTGGCGTACAAATGGCCATTCCTCAAGACCACTGCAGAGGCCGGTTTTCAGCGGCTTCGTCATGAACGTGCAAACAATGTGCGTACGTATATCTTTGATCATATATTCTCTCGCTTTTACAGCTCAACGATCGGTGCTAAGCGAGCTTCCACAAGGTACATATACTTGCCTCATATGCTGTCGTAAGACAGAAATAAAGGAACTTGACTTGCCATGGTGAGTGAGCATTGGCCCTTTGTTCGGAATTATAGCTATCTAGATTATGTAAGCAATAAATGCCAGCGTGCAGTTGAACTAACGGTGTAGATGATAACATATGATAGATAGCGCTGGGTGGGATGTGGTTGGTTAGAGATGTGGGAAATAACTGTGAAAATAATTAACATATTTTTAGTTTATATTGTACAGGCTCTCTCTCTCTCAGATGTATCATCGGACAACATTTATCATCATCACTCTCTGGCAGTTGCAATGATAAAAGCGCAGAATGGAGACAAATCAAAAGATACCTAAGACGCAATACTCTATTTAAAGGAAATTTTCATTCAATCACATCTGCAGCTTGAATTTTTTAATTTCCATTCTGTAAATGTTATTTCACGCAAGCTGTTGTTGTGTAAGATTGTCACAGTATACAAAATAACATTTTAATTGTCCTCTCTTTCTTTTTTTTCAGCACATGCATTCACAATCATGGCATTTGCATGGAACAAAGTATTGTATAATGTAGCGCTCTGATAAGTGTTGGTTAATCTGGCCGTAAAGGTACAGTTCTTTTAGTGCAAGCACACCGACAATACCATCCTTATCAGGAAGGAAGGGTGAATGGTATTACCTGGCTAATGGGATAGCTGTGTTGCCTTTGGAAATATGTCAAGCGTGAAATGTCAATAACGAATCTATCATTATCATTAAAGACCACCGCGCAATTATTGTAAATATCAGATCTGTAATCGGAAACAACGTCTGAATCATCGTGCGATAATGACGACAACATGCGTTTAAGATTACATACATCCGTCTTTGAGTAGAAATATGGAGAGAGATAGAGAGGGGGAGAGAGAGAGAGAGAGAGAGAGAGAGAGAGAGAGAGAGAGAGGGAGGGAGGGAGGGAGCGAGAGAGAGATAGAGAGAGGGAGGGAGGGAGGGGGATGGAGAGAGGGAGAGAGAGAAATGGAGAGGGGATGGAGGGAGGGAGAGAGAGAGAGGGTTGGTGAGAGAGAGAGAGAGAGAGTGGTGGAGGGGGAGGGTATGGGGGAGCTGTGTACGGAGAGAGAGAGAGAGAGAGAGAGAGAGAGAGAGAGAGAGAGAGAGAGAGAGAGCGAGAGGGAGAGAGAGATGGAGGGGGAGGGTAGGAGGGAGGGATGGTATGAGGGGCGGAAGGAGGGATAGAGAGATGGAGAGAGAGAGAGCGTGAAAGAGAAAGCGCGAGAGGGTTGGGGGGGGAGAGAGAGATGGGGAAAAGAGAGAGCGAGAGAGAGAGAGAGAGTGGGGGGGGGGGGGGCAGGTGTAGGGAAGCAGGGGGTGGGGGTATGCGACAAGACAGACGTGGAAAGAAAGCACGAATGATCTTAATGTCGATTCTAAAGACGCACATAAGACACTCTACCACTGTATGTAGAAGGCGGGGAATAACAGACTTGTCACAGATAGGAAAACACACACACATATATCTGTGATAACGCATGAGATGTAATGAATATCCAAGAGAGGATCTGTGAACATATGTTGGAATCATTTAATCTACCCTGTATCATTCTCACCTCATACTCTAAATGGGTTTCTTGGAAGCGGCAAATGGCGTACCTCCTAGAACGGTGGGCGGGTCATATAGTAATCGTCTGAATCGTAAGACTTTTGGTTAATTTACAGCAACCATTACGCTGAATAGTTTGAAACTGATTCGGAAGTCCGATTTGTTTCAAAGTATTCAACAGGTTACCGTGACCTGGTGATGCTGGGAGTTCAAAGTATTAAATCGAGTCAAAAACGCATGCAAAGTGGGCGGAGCTTAGACGGAAATGGGCGTGCCATGGCTAGACAGGTATCCCTCTATACCATCGGGATGGCAATTCATTTCACCAACTATTCAGCAATGGAGGATTCCAGTTTCTCAGTCAATCATATGACATCATAATCAACTATACGACGTGTAGGCTGACGTCAAAATCAATTACATCATGATTGACTCGATTTAGTCCGTATTAAGTGTTTAATTGTCCGGCTGGTTGTACGAATTGTATGTATTTACTATTTAATAAACATGTTGTTGAATATTTTGAAACTAATTTGATTGGCCGCTGTTGCTGTCATAGCGGCAGCAGCATTCTGGCAATTTATTTTCAAAATATTCAACAGCTTACCGTTACAAATTTCTGGAAACTGAGATTCAGCGAGTGCCGGGATCGATCGCTCCCAACACGAGAAACGTGTCGGTGGAGCGTAGCTGGAGATTGGCGGGGCATAGCTAAAACTGGATACCGCCATTCAGCCATAGTCTCAGAAATAGTTCCAATATTAATGCCGTCAGACCCGCGTGCGCGCCCATTCGTTTGAAAGGCTACCGCTTTTCTAACTTCTACCGGCTTTTGCAGAGGTCATGGATGACCTTCAAACGTGGGTAGAGCTAGTTCATTTCGGTGTCAGTTAACTGATCTTCAAACCCTCCCTCGATTGATTCAGCCTTTCCCTAATCAGATCTAATACAGTTACCATCAGTTATTTACAGAAAGTGGTTCCTGTAGATAGCTGATTTTAATGCTTTGTTTGCTATGAACGTGTTTACTCAATCATCGGTTGATGTGATCTGGGTTACCAGGTCATCTGCTCTTTTGGTCTTATTGCGATTCTCTTTTGGTTCAGTTTGGTGTTCCTTTCGACTGCTTTGATAAATGCGGGCAATGGACAATGTTAAGATAACGGTGCCAATGGGATAATAATTGGTCGGTTTATCCAAACGATATGCATGGCCGAGCACGCATGCACTATTCGGGCATCTACGACGCCTTTAAACTGGTGTGGATAACGCGTATGGAAATAGTCACAACGGCCTTGACATTCTTAATGTTTGGTGTGCTGATCAGGATTAAAACCCAGATTCTGGTCGGGTGAAATACCGTGTAATTGGATATCTAGGTAATGGGTGGGTCCAGTGCTGCCATCATTCAAATGGCATCATATTCAACTACGTGACGTGTAGGATGACGTCATAATCAATTGCGTCATAAATCGCGTAGCTAAGTTCGCCACGAACGCTTAATTGATGACGGACTAAGCGGTATTGTAGGAATTGTATGTCGTTACCATTTAATAAACATGTTGTTTAATAGTTTGAAACTAATTTGACTAGGAGCAGTTGTTGCCATAGGCAACAACAACACCCAGTCAAATTACGTTCAACATATTCAAAAGCTTACCTGCATAATTTTCTGAAAATTGATAGTCAGGGAGTTCAGGGATCGATCGATCACAGCACTGGCAAAACGAGGGTGTGGCTTAGCTATAGTTGCGCGTGGCATAGCTAAAACTGGATTCCTCCATTGTGTAGTGTTGGGTTTGGTATATCTATGAGTATTAGATTTGCACAGGAACCATCCGAGAATGTAAAATGCACGGCGGTGAAAAGGACGTTCTCGTAAATACTCCAAGGATTTACGTGACATGCGTGTGCAGTTTCGTTCGCACGTTCTCTCTGTTCACTCTTGGGTATGGAATTCCAATGATATTCTGCATTTTTAAAAGACACGCTGATATCTTTTGTAAGGTATACTTCGCCTTGTGCCAAATGTTTGAGTATGCGTTTACGTTTGATTAATGATAATGGATAGAAATTGGCAGGGACTAGTAGTTTATTTCGCTTCTTTGCCCGATAGTTGTCCTTGCGCGTGGATGGCGCTTTGGCAGCAGATCAATGGACCAAACATCGGTTACACGGTCAAACCTGAGTGAAGGAACCATCTGCATTACTGAGTAATACCAGTTTGAGACAACGACATATTTTTAGTACAGCCAAACCAATCTGATAGAACAACCTCCATTACAGCGCGAAACACATGTGATGGAAGCACTTCCCTTGCAACGTGAAAGGTGTGAGCTAATACACAAATCGTGGTGACATTTGTGTTTCCCCCACCCCCCACCCCACCCTCAGGAAATTTTGAGATATATAGCGACTGAGTGCATTTCTGGCGATAACGATTTTATCTTTTAAATGGTATGGACGATTAACACATCCAATGCACATATACAGGAAAGCTCTTGATTATTTTGAGAATGTTAATAATACAATAGCTTCCAGGCAAATTAATTTCAAAATGCTTAACAGAAAAGAATTTCCCATTCCTGTTCATTATCGTTGAAAGTGGCAAGTCGTCTTTAATTCCTGTCTAATAAATGTTAAAACTTCAAAAGAGCATAGATTTTAAAATCTGTTAACCCTTTAATGACAAAACTTATTAAAAAATTAAATTATTTATTCATTGAATGGCCATTTGCAGGCTAAGAGAAGACTATTTTTGAAAATTTACCGCTGGAATGACTGGCTCGGTTATCGAGCCGGCCATTCCTGTAGTAAATTTTCAAAAATAGACTTCTCTTACCGTGCAAATGGCCATTTCGGAAGACCACTACAGAGGTCGGTATAGACCGGCTTCATCGTGAAATGGTTAAACATGGGACCCCCTGTATGTTGCCCCATACGTTTCCACATGCTAATATACTAGTTCATCAATTCATCCTCAACATTGCTGAAATGCTATACATCTTCATACACGTACAATGTCTGGCTATTTCTACTCACTTAGCAATCGTACATGCGTGTTTCTTTGTTAGTATCGCCGGTATGGCAACGAAACAAGAAATGTGTTCGTATTTTTCACATTCTCTCATCTTGCAAGCTATGTCACACATGTGTATCCTGTGTCAGTCTAGATAATTAGTATCAGGAAACGTTACCTCTAACGCAAAGTAATAACGGCATCTTTAAAGTCTGGATAAAGTAATAAATACTACGTATATAAAGCCTGACATGGTGGTAACTTAGCTTTACCGTTAACTCATAAAAATTTAATTAACACACTTGATTTCACAGAGCTATCATTTCGTGACTACGCACGACATTGTCTGAGCCAGGGCTCTTGTTTCAATGACACGAAGTCATGCATTTAATGACATTTTGCAATCTCCATTATGATTTCCAGGAACATTTTACGCGTTTCCCTATTTTTTATACCTGACTATCTTAATTAGATTCCATACGCATTGCCTCCAGCAACACATACCTCATGGAAGGAAAATAGAATGAGAAGATGATACTGGCATCCACGAACATCCTTTCATTAGTCCAACATTGCTTTGTTTGATGTGGCAGTAGTTACTATAGGCTTGAACATCAGGCGTTAGCTAATGGACTGACGTACATTTGTAATACTAGATATAGAGTGCAATGACAAATGTACACGTACATGAGGTCTCACTGCTTGTAACAAAGAATTCAGCTACATTCCATACATATACACATACATACATACATACGTACGTACGTACGTACATACATACATACATATATATATATATATATATATATATATATATATATATATATATATATATATATATATATATATATATATATATATATATATATATGCATTTGCAGTGTGCGCGCGCGTATTTACGGTCATGCGCCTAGTCAATCGGCGCACACACAAGCGCACTCTCACACGCGCGCATACACACATGCACATCCAAGCACGCACACGCACACACACTTTCACGCGCACATTCATTATGCACTTACATTGCCATGCACACGCACGAATACTGATGTTTATATTATAACACGATGCCATGCAGTGTAATTATATTTACAGGGATCAGTCATGGTGGTTAATTTCTCCTTGTAAAAATAAAGGCATCGAGACATCGTACACAAGCATTTCTTTGCATTGGCACCACCATCTATCTACCTGTGACATAACTAGCAACAGAGATAATACACAAGAGTCTAAGCGATGCGAATGTCAGTGACAAATTACTGAGGCATCTCTCTTGTGAATTGGAGTTACGTAACAAGGTAAGGAACTGAGATTCTTCTAAACTAATCACTCACTCACACGGCAACCTCCGTTTTCTCCAACCATCATCGATCGCATAAGGTTCGTCTGGCGTAAGCTAATTTGTCATATGAACAAAGTGATGATGACACGTGGACGCGTGTTGATCATTGTGTACGTCATTGAACTCCAACTCACGTTCGTCTTGCCTTTAGCCGAGTCGGTGACATCATTAAGCAATATAATTTTCAAAATGGACACGTATCCGCATTTATTCACCTGACCCATACGGGTGGGTCAACGAATTCTTGCAGGCTGTAGCACGCGGGTGGGTCATAGAATGAGCCCCACCCGGTCCCATTCTTCAGAGGGATAGACGGTTTCTTTCAACTCTGAGAAAAGACATTATTCTACGTCAGGTTAGGGACACAAGACAATATTTATTTAGCTTCTCATCATCTCTTATTTAGCCCTTGAGCCGTGACATATCAGTCAGTACATCAATGAACCTTTCTAGATTATCCATCCATCATATGACGCCATGTGACTTCACAATCAACTATGTGTCGTATAAGATGACGTCAAATTCAATTACAGCCTGCCTGGCTAGATTTACTCCGTTTTTACCGCTTAATAGTCCGACACGCAGTGCGAATTGTATGTCTTTACTATTTGATAAACATTTTGTTGAATATTTTAAAACTAAGTTGCCTTGCGCTGTTGCTAGCAAAGGCAGCAACAGCACCCAGTCAAATTTGTTCCAAAATATTTAACAGATTACCTGTAGTGTTCTAGAAATTCATAGTCAGGAAGTTCAGGGATCGATGGATCCCAACACGGACGCAGCGTGGGTCGAGCTTAGCTAGAGATGGGCAGACCGTAGCCAAAACTGGAAATGTCCATTTGACAGTGATCGTGCAACTAAGATGTTGATTATTTTGAAAGTAATTTGCCTGGCCGCTGCTGTTGGCTTCAGTTAAATTAGTTTCATAATATTCAACAAGATCTCTTACGACATGACAGAATTGTATCTGGTCGGTCTGAATGAAATAGCCAAACTAAATCAACTGCTACATAGAGTAGCCATGGTCACATACATTATGCACATCACAACCTAACGTCCTAGTGCACGAGCCTCGTCCTCCCACTCCGCTCGCCTGCAACGTGGATCGGATGTCACAGGGCATACACTAGGCGAGAATTATATACTTCTCGAGTAGGCGCGTAGCCGAGAAGAGTAGTGACTCGAGAGACGTGTAGTTTATCAGAGAAGGCACATAGACGTACGAAAGAGTTTGGGAGGGAGGCATACATTTATTTAGATTTTTGGCCTGGTATTTATTTTTCCAGGCCATTTCTGGTTTGTTTGTTTTTTTATGTTGTGGCGCGTGCTCTTTTTGCTTTGGCTAAACAACAGCTGGCGTGGACGTTCTCCTTTGTGGCGGATAATTAAATTTCCGCCAAGAACGCTCAGGCTTCAATGTACCACAATTAAAGTATATATATATATATATATATATATATATATATAAATTTCAAACTATGTATGTTATAAACAGACAGTGAAACGATAATACTGTAAGTAAGTACACATGCCAATATGTAAGGGCATGTGTACAGTGCGACCCTTTATCGAGGATCTGCACTGATGGCTCTCGCCATCCTATACACCCGTCTCGTCTCCTAAAACGAGAAGAAAAATAATAAGAAAAATAGTAGATAATAATAAGTGAAAAAGTCAATCGGCATGATCTGAATAAAGGCATATTCGTTGCAGTATGCTGTGTTAGCTACACCGCATAATGTGTGTTTACAGCATATGGATCCGCAACAATTATTATGATACACAGCTATGCGGTAATTAGCACAGCTGTGTAGGATGACCGTGGTCAGCCTAGGGGCGGGGTTTAGATTTTAAAAAACAACAACAACAATGATAATAATAATAATAATAATAATAAGAAGAAGAAGAAGAAGAAGAAGACTTTTCATGTACTTTATTTTGGATTCATAAAAAACGCTTTAATTTAATACATCACTCATAAATTATTTTTAAAAACACGTCATAGACAATATAAATATATTGCTGAATCAGTCTGAGTATCATTTAAATAAACATTGTATTTATTAAGAATAACAAATATGTCAATATATCACAGATCTACGTCAACTTTGTAAAAAAACAAAAATCCAATCCGTATAAAAAATCAATGGGAATCAGTTATCAAAATCAGCAGTCATCAGTCATTAAAATGTAAAATGATGAAAGTGGACAAAAATAATACTGAAAGGTATAACTAAATACCATTAAATGTTAAAATACCGTCTTCAGTACTACAGACTAAGTGGTCAATTGCCCAAAAGATTTTAAAGTTTTCTAGTGACCCATTTTGCTGGTGGTATTTAAATTCAATAGTCACACGAGCTCGCATTCGAGAAATACATTCTCGAAGGGCGTCCGTCTGACCATTGCCATCCATTAGACGCTGCCGCGTTACATAGGTAGCCATTTTAGCGTTTGCCATGATCCAATTGCATATACGACGTTTAATTTTACGTGCAGATTTAGACGAGCAATGTGGACATGGAAAGCCTTTGACATAATTCTCAGGCTTAAATTCATCAGCCAGTGTTAAAAATAGAACTGCTCGTCTAACAGCACACAAAAGTGGTTGGAGACGTGAACATGTTATAAAAAGATGTGCTAAATCTTCACGATCGCCACAGTAAACACATTTATCATTAATACAATATCCGGCCTTATATAGAAAAACACCAGTGTTGAGTGCCCCATGGAAAACCTTCCATGACAAATCTCCTTCGTAGTATGTACACGGATATTCATAAAAACAGAGACAATTATCTGTAAAATCAATATTTAGAGAAAGTAGATCTCTCCATATGTTACTTTTGGTATTATGTGAAATCATTGAGTAACATTTTAATAAAGACATCTTGTACAGTTCCTTCTTGCAAAGAGATGGTATCAATACAGTAAAAACCGAGTCATCATTAATATTGCATGATAATTCATAATTGTATACTGACCTGGGAATGTCAATAGGTCGATCTAATAGTACAAACCATTCATTGGGTATGCTATCCCATAGAGTGTTCAAGTTTATTTGAAGCAATCGTCGAGACCTGTTGCAAATTTTAAGGAGTAAGTCTTCAAGTGCAATTTGTTTATCATTTACCAAAATATCAGCTAGAATGGTAGCATTCGCACTTATAAACTCTTCGTAGTAAAAAGTAAATCCAGTGGAGATATTCTTGATCAAAGGATTCAGAAACAGTGGTTCATTTAAAACATCGATTTTACAGCTTGGATGCGATGTTCTCGTAACATTGAAGAAAAACCAAGAATTGAGCACACTCTTATAAAAGATAGGTATATTATGAATCATCTGTACATCCAATTGAATAGAGAAAATCTGATAATCGTAATTTAGTTTATGTATCTGTTTGAGAAAGTAGCTGCTAAAGCTGAAACACGGATGAAAAGCGAAATAGTTCATAAAGGATTGTGCATACTTAATACGGAATGTCTGTATCCGAGATTCTAAATGCACGAGTCCTTGCCCCCCTTTGTCTAAAGGCAGAAACAGTAACTCTTTGGGAAGCCAGTGCTTTCCAGACCAGATGAAGTTAATTAAAAGGTTTTTGAATAGCATTTAAAATATTACCAGGGACATCGATAACAGCTAACCTATGCCAAAGCTTAGAAGCAGCAAGCAGATTAGTAATAGTGATCCTACCTCTAAACGATAGAGCTTTTGATAACGGGAGCCAGTTAAGAGGTTTTGTGCTGATTTCATTTTCAAGATTTTCCCAATTTTGTTTGCAAAAATCCAAAGAATTGCCAATATAAATACCGAGAATCTTTAATCCATTGCTATTCCATTTTAACCCCAAAGGCTCGTCAATACGCCCTTTCCAGGAACCAACCCAAAAACCTTCTGACTTTGAGTGGTTAATTTTCGCGTTGGAAGCAGACTCATATACATGTATCAAATCTCGCAATTTAATAAAATCATCATTACACGTACACAAGGCAGTTATGTCATCAGCATAAGCTGAGCAAGAAACCCTTTCACCCGAGATATCAGGCAGGGCCACCCCCCTCAGTCCGTTATTTGAGCGTATCTTAACTAACAATGGTTCGATACAGATACTGTACAAAGCGCCTGAAAGGGAGCAACCCTGTCTGATACCACGGCTAAAAGAAACAGGCATAGATAACAAATTATTTATTTTCAGTAAACACGAAGTGTCATTGTAAAGAAGCTGAATGCATTTAACAAAAAAATCACCAAAGCCAAATGCGCGCAAGGTATTCAATAAATACTGGTGACTTACCCTATCAAACGCCTTCTCCTGATCTAGGGATACAACGCCAAGAGGTAACGACATGAAATGTGAATACTCGACGACGTCTGTTATCAACCTAATGTTATAGGAGATCTTACGTCCTGGTACACAATAGCTTTGGTCTATGTGAATAATTTCTGCGAGTACTGTACGTATACGATTATACAAGGCCTTGGAAAATATTTTCAAATCTACACATAAAAGTGATACAGGTCTCCAGTTCTTTAAATTGGTTAAATCACCTTTCTTAGGTAATAATGTCACAACCGCTCGCCTGCATGAAGTAGGTAATAACATGTCTTCAATTGATTCATTAAAAACATCAAGAAGATCAGAACCGATAGTTTCCCAAAAGATTTTGTAAAATTCCGATGGTAGTCCATCAATTCCAGGAGCTTTGTTGTTATTGAGATGGTTAACAGCGTCAGTAAGCTCTGGTAAACTCAGGGCCCGATCTAACTCAATTCTGGAAAGCTCACTTAGATTAGGAAGATCTGATAAAAGCAGGTTTTCAGACACTTTGCATGAGCTTGACTTCGCATATAATTCACCATAGAAATCAGAGGCGTGGCTCAGAATATCCGTATCAGAATTAACGATTTCACCGGTTGGGATCTTCAACTGTGAAATAGTTTTATTCATCACACGTTTATTCTCAAGATTAAAAAAATATGTAGTAGGTCTATCTGATTCATTTATATGCTGGAATCGCGATCGAATCCAAGCACCCCTATTTTGCTCTTTGAGGAGGGTTGTTAATTCAGATTGCTTTTGGTTAATTACCTCTAATAATTCATTTGTTTTTGGAATTTTGACCGATAACTGATCAATTTCAGCTTGTAAGTCTGATCGTCGCTCACAGAAAAGGACAGCTCGTTCTCGGGAATAACGCTGTGATAAAATACATATATGCTTTTTGGCCAAATCCCACCAATCCTGTAGACAATCAAAATCACATTTTTTTCTTTGCCAACCATTCCAGAAATCATTAATTAAAAGCACATAGTTTCTTTCACTCAACACAGCGGTATTCATTCACCAATATGCGCTTTTCCGTTTTACACTTTTAAGCTGAAATATTGCTTTAACATAATCATGGTCAGAATTGGTGCAAGGGATTATGGAACAACTGCTTAAAAACTGTCTAAAATTACTATGAATGTAAAAACGATCAAGTCTGGATGCAGTCCCATCGGACCTGTGCCAGGTGAAAATTTCAGATTGTGGATAGAGGCAGCGATATGCATCAGTAAGACTATTGCTTGTAATTAAAGATTTAAGCGCATCCGCAGCTGGAGGGTGTGGTTCTGTTGCTGATGTTCTATCTAACTCACAATCAAGTGTACAGTTAAAATCACCACCTAATATTATAGGATATGGTTCGGACAACGTGGAAATATGAGTTTTTAGCATATCTATGCATTTAAATTTGTCATGAGACTCTGTGGGATTGTAAACATTAATCAAATAAAAATAGGTGCCATGTATGTTTGCTGTGACATGTAAGATTCTTCCCTGAGCAACTGTGATCGTTTCAATGATATTTACATTTAATTTAAATAGTATAGCAACACCAGCTGTATTTGTATTAAAATGTGAAAAGACAGCTTGACCTCTCCATATAAGTCGCCATAGCGACTCATCCGGCTGAATTGTGTGAGTATCCTGGAGAAACACAATATCGGCAAATAAATCTTTGCGAAGTTCATTAAAAATACGAAATCTTTTAAAAGAGTCACGACAACCTCTCGTATTTAGTGTAACAATTGAGAGGGAATTCATAATTAAAAATAATTGAATAAATCTTAGAACAAAGATACCCATAATTGTTTGGTGTAGAAAAGAAACTGTATTCAAGTTCGTTACTAGATTGACCATAGACGGAAACAATTAATTCCGTAAGCTACGGTGTAGCATAGTGACTATTTTGGTGACACGAGACTTGAACGCAGATTCTAAGCCAGGTTGTTTCTTCAATCGTATCAACTGATGTATCAGTAATTTTAAGTTGGGTTGAAAGGCTTTGCATTTATCTATTTTCTTTTTTACTATATTTTACACTTTCTATAAATAGTTTCACATCTTCAAGAGAGGGCATTACCTCCCTTGAATCAATAAAATATGTCATGTCCGAAAGTTCTGAACCAATAGACATGCTGTCCGCGTCGCTGGTGTCCTCGTCCAGCAGTTCACCCTGCGATAAAGGCGGCATACCACCTGCTTCTATTCCAAGCCTGTCCGAATCACAAGGATCATGTCCAGGTTTGAAAACTATAGATGCATTATTAACACTGGTTGCTTTCGCCAATGAGATATTTACATCGAGTTCACTTAGGATTTCTTGTGTCGACATAACAGAGTTTTCAGCTACACAACCCTCGTCAGATAATAGAACAGGGTCGTGTAGTTCCGATTCACGGTGAATTTGAATGACAGTGACAGCAGAGTCCCCATTGGCCGCCGTGTTGGAATTACCAGGTTCATCTGTGAACAGAGCTGAGTTTTGCTGAGTAGCCTGGTCCATTGCAGTAGCATCATCTACAACAGTGGAATTATCCGACGGTACACTGGTAATGTCCGCCTCATTATCGGTTTCAGGATCAGCGACAATTAAATCATCGCTCAAGACGCTATAACGATTGGAAAACTGAGTCTTACGACGTTTATTCTGAGGTGATTTCTTAGGTGACGATTTACTGGCTTTATCAACTGGTTTCCGTTTCTTTGTGACAGTGTTTGTGGAAAATTGTTATCATTTAGCACAGGATCGGAAATCGGTATGACGTCACGATTTTTACTGTTGACCGGCTCGTCCGCAACATTGTTGTTAAAGTTATCATGACCCACCGAATTGTCGTGAATGTCATTCAATGGGCAAAAGCGTTGAAAATGTCCTTTCTGAGCACATTTAAAACAGACAATCTCGTCCGTACTTATAAATAGTCTATGGGACCTTCCTATGTACGGGATGTCCACAAACTCCGGTAATGGGGACTTTTCCATTACAATCTGGATCTGCCGTCTAAAACTTTTCACATGTCTTAACTCTGGTGACTTGCAGCCTAAAGGTATTGGCCGGCAATTTCCGAGCACCTTTCCTTGGCTTTCCAACGCTTGTTTAATAACAAAGTTCGGGATGTAGGGTGGGACATTAGATATAATTAATCTCGTCGGCTCATTCTCCAAGGAATACACATTGTGGTAGCAGCCACCTACGTTTATACCGTCAAGACACAGTCTATTGACGTGTTGCTCCGTTTTGACATAAACCGCGATTCCTCCTTTAATTCGCGAAGCAGCTACAATATTCTCCGGCTTTACGACGGCGGCGGCGCCTTTCACGTAGGCCTCTACCGCCACACCAGCTAGACTATCAACGCGTACACCGTGTTTCCTATCAATACCCGCGAATGGTTCGTCATCTAAAGCAGGGGTGGTGACGGGGTCACTTCGAGTCTCTCTCAGGCGCTCCGCATAACTAACCTGTCTGGCCATTGTCCAAACACAATAGCCTAATCAAGCGTCCACTTCGGCCAACAGGCCGACTACCCTATGCTAATGGCGCTATAAGTGTTACACGTATATATAGAGTTACGAAAACCAGAGAAAAATCAAATTATGTATGAACACATTAATAAAACACAAAGTTATTAACACAAACATAAGCACATACGCGTTAGCGCATACAAAAGACAAAAAGTAAACACAACTGACAATTATAAACAGTCAACAAACGGACTAAACTGAGAGCTCTTCTAAAACACGTCTTTTCTCAAAGAAGAAGAAGAAGAAGAAAAGAATTTTAAAAATAAGCAAATATTCACGTCACCGCACACATGAATTAGTTGTACATTTTGCTGCAACTATGACAGTAATGGCCACAAGTATTGGCTGAAAAGTTCCCCCAGCGATGCCGTTGGTGGCGGTGATGCTGGTGTTGAGTGATGGAGTGGCTGTGGTGCTGGATGCCTCCGTTACTTCTGGATCTAAACTGATCATCAGGTTCGGTGGTGGCGCGGAACTTTCAGATAACGAAATGCCTCTTAGCGGAACAGATAACGAAGGTAAAGTTAGTGGTAATCCTAACACAGTTGATGCGGATGCGGATGCGGCGGATAATGCTGTTGCACAAAGTGCAGTTGCTGGTGTTGTCGGTGCGATGGTAGTTGTTGTTGCCGTTGCTGCTGATACGGATGCTCGTGTGGATACGGACGCTGTTATGGAAGCAGGAGATGTTTGCGGCTCTCGTCTTTTTGTGTGTTTCACTTTCGCCATCTTCCCGGTGATTGGAACAACCTGGATAGGCTGACGCTGTCCTAACAATGGACAAATAACGTCAACAGTTTCGTCCTGTTCTCCCGGTTTCAGCGTGACTATACGAAACTGGTGCTTAATGGTAAATGCGCGAGTTATACCATATCATGAAGCTGATTGTAAGAATTTGCAATCTGCATAATACGCTCGCTGGAGCAAATGGTCCTGGTTTACGTGAAGCTTTAGATCAGAGTTCCTGGAGAACTCTCGTTGACAAGGCTGTCCATTAAACAAAGTTCCAGTTCATGGATATCTTCGTCCGGTAGTAATTTGAGTCTCTTTTGCCGAGGTATCTGATAAAGCGAGATCTTCTTCAAGCGACATTTTTAGTTCCGCATTTTGACATTTGCGGATCTGCAAAACTCCACCCTAATTTAACATTTTCTTAACGTTTCCTATTAATAATACTTGAAAACGTCTAAAGCCAATAATGAAATAATAATAAACAGCAGAATTTGGTTTGCAACATGAAAATGGCCTAATGCCTGATCTTTCCTTGTGGCAGTTTGATGGGAAGATGAAGTTTCAGTGCGTGATTTCCTCCTTTTATAGGTGTTGGTAACATCACATGAAGGCGGATGGACACGACCGAAAACTTCTGGTTGAGTCCGTCATCTCCATAGATGGATTTTGTCTGTTTTTATTCTCCTCGAGTCCAATTATATATTCCATTCGTAGGAAGAAGGTAAATATAAATATAAGAAGTAAGGTACTTCAACTTCATCTCCATTCCACGGAAAATCAGGTCTCCGATCAACGTTAAAAGTGTGAACTACTTATCCTGTCGGAAGCTCACGTTTTAATTAAAGTCATGCAGTTTCCAAGTTAGATACTTATAAACTTGCCTATCGTAATTTCAGGCTGGAATACTCGAGGGGTGGTAGAGCGTGATTACGTCCGCAGTCTATGATCCCGACTCATCACCTCTCGCCTCCTCGCTCGCACACGTGGTCGAGACGCGGGAGGGCGCGTCATTTGTTTATAGTCTGGTCTAATTTATCGAACAACAGTGGTGTTGATCACGTGATTCTTGTTTTGAAAGCACATGGTTAATCCGAAACTTAGGAGTGTCTGTTTATGCGTTGTTATTTAATGTTGCTGGCTAATGGATAATGGATGCGGAAAGTAGAAATATAGCCTTCTAAATATCTGTTCCTAAGAACAGCGTACCTACATGCGCGTGATTTTTAACATGCACTCTCTTCTGTGTCTTGTGTAACATTCCTGCTCGTGTTGATTCTTGAGCGGAATCTGCAGGTAAGAGAATAGTTGATGCTGTGTGGATTAACTGTTTAAGCTTTGATGCTGCCTGGCCAGTTCTTAATTAAAATTATGACAGTTTAGCTGAATGTAATTCATTGGGCTCAACGCATGCTTGTGTTGGTAGTCATGTACAAACACTGGGATTTCCACAAAATGGGCATTGACATGTCACGAGCCTTCGACACAATTACATGCTCAAAGCTCCTAGATGTACTATGCCAGGCCAGTTGCAATGAAGATGAGCTAAGACTAGTGAGACTACTGCTTGCAGACACCAAGCTGAGAGTACGAGTCAAGTCAGTGAAGTCTGTAGATTTTGAGACGACAATCGGCTCCCCACAGGGAGATGGTCTAGCCCTTGTGCTCTTCACCTGTTACCTGGCTGCTGCATTGAAATCCGTGTGGGAAAACTCCACAAGACCAAACCCCCCAGTGTCAATACTGGGCATGCCGCTAGAGATGGAATACGCCGACGATGTGGACTTAGAGCTGAGGAAAAGAAACCCCTTGACGAACCTCTCCCAATAGCTGCAAGCAAACTAAAAATTGAGAATCTCTTTATGAATGAATCCAAAACAGAGTTCACCCACATATACCTATCTACAAAGCATGAAACTAAAGAAAATGACGATCCACTCTGTGGCGGTGAACCATGGAGGAAAAGTAAAATCCTGGGCTCACTGCTTTGCAGTACTGCTGGCATTGCTGCACGCTGCATCACGGGGAACATAGCTTTCCAGTCCTTCTGGAAGCTATGGATTCGTACATCAAAGATGCCCTTGGGAAAGACTACATTTATACAATGCAACCAGCGTAACATTGATGCTGTATAACTGTAACAGCTGGGCAGCTCCAAAGGCAGCTCTAGACAAACGTGACGCCCGCCACCGCACCCGCTTACGCGCCATCACTGGGCACTGATGGCCAGACAGCATAATATCCAACGATGCACTATACAAGATGTATAATACATCGCCGCTGTCTAAAAGTCGCCCAGCAAAGATGGTCCATGTTTGGCCATGTGCTACAGATTCCAGAAGAGACACCAGCACTGAGAGCCTTGAAATTCGCCCTACTCGAAGCAGGCAAATGCAAAGCCAGGAGAGGACGCCATTGCATAAATGTGCTAAGCGTGCTATGAGGTGACCTCAAGAAAGCCGGACTCGGTACACTCAAGTCAAGAATGGACCTGAGGAAGCTAATGATTTCGGCTGAGGACAAGCCACAGGGGGCAAACGCGAAGAAGGACTGATAGCAGCTGTAAGGTGTTCTACTACTACAGCAGCAGAATACAGTAATCATACATACATACTCGAGAAACAATAGGGACTAGAATTAATTAAATGTTAGCCCTTTTTAATATAGATCGGAAAAGATAGATAACCGAATATTGGAATATTTGGGGAAATACTAGTATTTGCCACACGTGGAGAACAGTAATTAAATTAGTTATACTACATGAGTGTGTGTGTGTGTGTGTGTGTGTGTGTGTGCGTGTGTGCGTGTGTGCGTGTGCGCACGTGGCTGAACAGTAATCATCTGATTAGTAGACGAAAGACATCGCCTATAAACCCAAATCGTACTCCAGAATGGCACCTATTTCCAAGTACGATTACGGTATGCAGACAAAGACTGTGATAATAATATACATTTTTTTAATTAACGAGTGTTGTGAAATTAACTTGGACATGGAAATTCGCACTATCCAAAAGCTGAATAAATTTGAAGAGGCGGCGGCGGCAATATGAAGTCTTGTGAAAGATGAACATTGCGGTATAACGTTAGCGACGAATAATTTCAGCGAAGGAAATGGAGACGTCCATGTTATAATGGAGATTGTGGCGTGTTTCTGGTAGAATACAATATAAGACCATGATGGGGTCGATAAACTGACAGTCCTTGGAGAAGAGTCAGTAGAGGTACAGATAATTGTGGGGATAACATTATGTCACAACGTTCACAAAGCGGTCTCTCAGGGAATGGTCGGAGAGGCCAAAGCTGTGATTGAACTTGTGGCCTGCATCGGAGAGCATATGCCGACATCAATAGGGCCCGATGGCGACGTTAATCAAGCAAATGGGGCCCGACCATCTGTAAGGGTAGAGCAGAACCATGTACCGGCCGCTGAGCCACACCGGGGTGCTTTTCACTGCCAGGTGGTCGAGATAGTGGCTAGACGAAAACCCAGTAAATAACTTAATGAAACCGTACCGCCTCTTGAAATCGCATCTAGACTCATATTTTACTAGAACCATATGTATTCTATAATCATTATCTATCGTCAAATTGTCTACCGTTTTTAACAGGTTGTGTATGTCAGCCAACAAAGTGTTATTATTTTGATTTTCTCATCCACATTCATGGAACCACACTGCAGAAATTGGAAAATAAAAAAACAACAGCAGGTGAGCATGCACACGCTTTATCATATCCTTAGCAAGCTAAAGATGACATTAATCAAAGTATTCTGCCACTCGTGGGGATTGAGGGCAGCGTCAATTCACTGCTCTTGGCCCTTGATCAGTGCATTATCTGTGTGCCCTGAACGGGAAGGTATGGAACTGGGATGAGGTGGTGGAAGTAAAGTGTGCGTGCGTACGTGAGTGTTAGCTAACGTGGAGTATATCGAATAATGCCAATGCCGAGAATAAAGAAAAATAGTCCATCATTTTACTATTCTTGTACATTGGACGGCGAGCCATATACTCTATACATTATATTCAACACTCTAGAGCAGACAATGCTTTGAGACATGATTGTTCCTAGGTTAGTACTGATATATCAGATAATTATACTTTTTGCAAAACCAGTATTGATATGTTGAGCCCATGTTGACTGAGTATATCATGAGTGCCAGTAGTGATTGAATTGTCTATGCTATCGGTATCATTGAGATTCTGGCGAGTCGATCAGTGCAGACTTGCATGCGATTACTATATGTATTTATTTTATCCCGTATTTTATAAATGCAATATCTCAACGACATATTGTGACTATTCTTACCAAAGGGTAGATGTCCAGAAGACATTGAAACATGCAGTCATGGGTTTGAGCCGACCTGCGCGGCCTATCGTCTACGTTGTAATGTGCAATGGCTGAGCCTATCCTCGTTATTAATGTCATTAATACTACATCTAATTAGATACAATTCCATAGGTACCTGTCCTGTATTATCACATTGTAGTGTTCTATTTCGGCATCGTCATATGCGTGGCACGAGGGAATTCTGGTTACATGTGCACCTGGAACTGGCAAGACGTGGTCTACGATGTTCGTGCACATGTAGATTGGGCATGCTGGGGTGGGGAGGGTGTGGTGGTCGTGGTCTGGGTGGGGTAGGGGGCTGGGGTGGCACTCGTCACATACATCCATGCGTACCTCGGCGATACCATTTGGTAAGTATTCGAGGGGCCAGTTACCATTCCGTTATCATGACTGAGTAGTGGTATCACATCGTGTTCTGATGGAGACCGTGGGTGTATGTGGTGAGTGGTGACTGTTCGTAGTGCATAATAAGTTAAATGACGATCTGGCAAGATGATCATTTAACCTCAGTCGGTGACATATGTAAATATGGGATGGATGGATTAGCTAGCCATTTAATCTACTAATAGTTGCAGATTCAGTTTAACTCGGCCACTGCCGCCAGCACCATCTTTATGCCACCACAAGTTTATGCGCCATGAAGCCATGGCCATTATTCAGCCATACTTCGTAAATATTACGGCAGAGGAGTGGAGAGACAAAGAGATATGAAAGTAGGATGGAGTGACAGATGTACACATAGTGGCTTCCTTATACTTAGAGTCCACACCTTATAAGTAGGAACATTATGTAACCCTGATCAATTAAAATCCCACTGCATTTACGTCAAGCTGTGATGTGGATTTCCGTCAAGCTGTGATGTGGATTTCCGTGCTAAGCTATAGGACAATAAATGATTTTTATGAAAATAAAATAAGTGAGGTAATCTATGCTGAGAGCAATACAACGCTGACACATTCAGCAACAAAAAAACTGTAGCTGGCACACTTAGCAAGTGCATTTCAGAAGAATTGTATTATGGTTGACATAATATTGCTATATTATGGTTGAATTGAAATGGATAGAAATTGCAAGGATGAAATTACACGATTGTATACAATTTTCCATGGTGATGTTACCAGGAGAACGTGTCATATGGTTACAGTCACGAGATAATTGTTTGGTAACGATGGAATAAAGATTAAGGATGCTTTCCTTCCTATTTGGAAGCAGATCTAAATGCTTAGGAAGACATTGGCAAATTGTGAATAGTACATTCCGGCACATGGCGTCAAAGTGTTAAAAACCTCAAACTTCTCAAGTCAACTTTAAAATTCATATTGGATTTTGTATATAGAACATGGTGAGCAGAATCGACAGTCGAAATGTATGATAACATATTTCAGTTAGGTCACGAAACGGCTGGAAGGCAGCGTTCAGAAGAACTATTCCAAAGGAGGTACACAACAGGTGAAGGAATCTGCAAAATAGTAAATGACAGAATGACTGGAGAATTATGACCTGGGACAATCCCTTGGTAAGGGTTAGCAGAACGCACACGAGCAAGTTCTAATGGTATAAATATGAGCGACCATGAAGAAAATGCTAATCTATTAATTTTCGGTCTTAGACTAAAAGTAAATTCTCGCAATAGATAGTTGCTCTCTCCGGCAGTCTTTACTACTTAGTACGGCGTTTGAATCTTTATCTTCAATTTATTTAACTCATCTAATCGTTACGTTTATTCAGTAACGTGTCTGTAAAAGTGAAGTCAGTTACCCAGAGTTATTACAACAAAGAAATAATCAATTTATTACAAAACGCGCTTTAAATTTTATTTCACTTATCAATTCTGAAGTCAAAGAGAAAAGCCCCTACATGGACGATCTTCTACGTCATAGATTAGCCCAGCAATCTCCGACCTGCGTGACTTTGAGCCTGACATTTTGGTTCATGATTCTTCGACGAGAGTCACCAAACCGCATATAAAGCTAGTTTTTTAGAATAGATTACAATCATGCAATTATTTCACCCTCCAATAAAATGAGTTTGCGCCCATTACACCAAATTGACCAATTAGCATTAGTCAGAATTGTTTTCGTTCACAACACAGAGCAAATGGATTACAGGTTAAACGCTACAGCCGTTACATGCTCCAGATAGTAGGGTATGTTTAACAAGGTAGTCGGAATCCTCATAAATGTTTTTGTAACAAAGTGAGTGAATGTTGTACTTGCCAGTTGCAGCAAATGCTCTCAGACAAATTATTTAAAAAATAATAACCAGTATTATTCATAGTCAGCGGAGTTTAATGCCAATGTTCTGACATTCTCTGCGAAACCGGTTTACTATCTGACTGCTGCAAGCCACTAGACAACAATTTCAATGTGCAATAACTCTAGCCCTGATGAATATCTTTAAAACAATTTGACTGAAAGCTGTTGGTTGCTTAACCATCAACAACTTTCAATCAAATTGTTTTCGAAATATTGAGCACATCCAGGGATAAACTCCATGGAAAGTGTAGTCAGCACAAATTCAACAGGCAGAGAGTTAGTGATTCAGTTTGAGGAACTGTAGCTGTGGGCGCTTTTACTCGTGAGATTTTAGTAGGAATGGTCCGTAAGATGCATAGTATTGTTGGACGCATTTAGCGCGGGTGATTGTAGTGAGAATAGTCCATGCGAGGTACCGTCACTAGTAAGAAGGTCATTTCGCTCGTTTGCCATTTTCTATGATGATGGCACCAAAATCCAGAAGCTTATTCGGCATCACAAAGACAGCGTCCCATCCCAATCTCTTTAAGCGTTGCCAAAACCAGAATCTGCAGTGTTGGAGAATTTCTATTTGCAATACAAGAAAATTCCTTTTTTTGAAACTTTACAATAGGAATGAATGGCCGATGTGCTAAATATATTGCACCAAATTTATTATATGATCCGGCAGAAACAGATTATAATTTTTTTTATAATCTTGCACTAGAGATTTGGCCAGTGTTGGCCAAATGAGCATACTGATGTTGGGCCAGTCGAGACGACCAAACTAGACCGCAAATGTTGGGCCAATATTATGACATACATTGTACCAGCATTTCGTGGATCATTGGTTCCAACATGTTGGGCAAGCGCTAGATAAATGAGCAGATCGAGCCAAACCAGACACACATCGTTGTACGAATGTTATAACGTACCTCGTGTCAACTTGGCGCCAACGTGGTCTTGCTACCTGGGTTTTTGCTATGTGCAATGGCATCACTATTACTAGCCATGCCACTATCTTATAAGGGTATGAGCGTTGATGGTTCTTATATTTTGCCGCTGGTTAAATTCGTAGGTCGTGGTTTTAGCAATAAAATGGTTGTAGAAAGTTGTTCAGCCGCCTCTAGCATTCAATCCGTATCACCGCTGATTTTATTTATTTGTAGTTAACGTGTAATAATTACAAAGCGTAATGAACATGGAATTGTCCATGATGGCAATGCCATTACTAATGCACGTAACACTATTCCTGTTGAAATAGCAGTGTCTTAATTTCAAGACAATTAACCAGGAAAGAGGTTAAATACTTTTAGACTAATTTGCCTTGAACCCTAGGCAACAACAGCTTCCGGTCAAATTAGTTTCAAAGCACTCAACATACACTTCCTTAAATCATAAAGAATTTGTCATTTCTGCTCTGAAACGGTTAAACTATAAATGCAACTCGCCATTTCTGCGCTTCTACCTGCCATTCTCATCGTATTATTGGTCGCTCGTTCTGCGGCACATCGTCGCATATATGGGTCGACTGGTATGAGGTGAATGGTGCATTTACCACGTCGATGGCAAACCGCTGATGGCCATTTCGGAATTCGCGTTAGTTTGAACAAAGGCTGTTCTTGTAATTAGTTTTATTCTTCCTCCAACTAGTAATTAAAACATTTACTTTCTTAGTAGGCATAAAAACAGCAATGGAGGCGATGTAGATGGAAATGTAAGATGGTTTGTATATCAGAATAAAAATCATGCTTATGTAGACCTCCAAACTGTAGTCACTAACAACAGCTGCTGCTCTCTGTCGACTGCTAAACGTATATCAATGTTGGGCGATGAATGAGTTCCACAAGAATATGACGTCATGAGTAAATAGGTCACTAGTCAGGTGACGTCACAATTATAATGATGATATATAAGCTCCGTCCTGAAAATCGAAAGGTCCACCATGAAGTTTACGAATTGTGTCGTTGATGATTTTATAATCTAATAATTAATAAATATTATGGTGTATAATTTGGAACTAATTTGACTGGGAGATGTTGCTGACATATGCAGCAACAGTCCCAAGTAAAATTAGTTTTAAAGTACTCAACAGATTACGCGTATGACTAAATTGAATTTGCAATCCTTTGAATTGAGCTTTCATTTTAGTCAAATTAATTCCAAAATGTTCAACATCCTGGTCCATACAGTGTAACAACTGTGTCGTATGTGGTATGTAGATATCAAACGGTTAATTGGCAACTGTAAGTAATTGAGCATGCATCAGACTTAATCAACAGGTTTGCTTACTTTTTAGAAATGGAATTTCTCTTTCATTACCCGTTTAGGCAAGCATCCCTGTCCTCGAAATACACAGCCTGCTAATGAGCGCCTATCGCGCTCTCCTGTTGCACCACTTATGCTTACTACTGTGCGTGACATTCACATACGCGACTCTGGTAAATGGCAATTGCATCACTTAATGAACAGGATTAGATAATGTGCGTTGTATTGCAGATGCAATCACGGAGACGTACATCTCAATGGCCTTGTTCTATTGCTACAGACCAATGGAAGATGATCCGACGATGGTACGCAACGTGAGTCGCGCGTGTTCCTCGGCGCACTTGATATAAGGTTTACCAGAATTCAGTAGAGCGGCGGGATTGACAGTTCAAAGCACTATCTTAATAACATACACATTTATAATTGTCAGATATAGTCAGTGCGCATGTACTTGCATATGCGCATACCCGACGGGCGGAACATGCATCGTGTACACGTTTCTGACTATACACCGCATCTTATTTGTGGGTGGCGTGCCGTGCTCTAGAAAGGGGAGGGTGATGCTAGTGGTGCCTAGCGTAACAGGACGTATCTACTTGTACAATGGAGGGATCCCACCTGTTACTCAAGTGTCTGACGTCATAATCAAAACACGCCATTTAGCTGACATTATAATCAAATGACGTATGCCCAACATGAAAGTGGAACAGGTCCGGCAGTAACGGTCTGAATTACATGTAATCTGGAAATTTATAATCTAATATAACATGACTGACCTGGGAAAAGCTCCGGTAGCAATGATCTGAATTGATTGTCTATATTCGGGAAATTTACAATTTAGTTATGCTGACTATTTTGAGATTAATTTGACTGCGAGCTGTTGCTACTTATTCTGTAGAGTTCAGTGTTCAATGTGTTAACCTCGATTAAAAAATAGCTAGAATTGGGCGGGTCTTAGGTAGAAATTGGCGGGACGTATCTAGAAAAGGATCGTCTGTCATTGACATTCTGATAATAAAACAGTGTTGAGATGCTGCGTTCGACGTTAGACAAATCCAGTTTGGCCAGGGACAGCAGCTTCACAAATCGTAAACTGCCACTTTGGTGTCCATACTAAATAGCTAGTGATATAATATAGATATACGCCATTTTGGTTGACAAAATATCAATTGTGAGCCTCCCCGTAAGCCCCATCTTCACCCGATTCCCCGTTTACTTGATGCATCTTGTTTGACTGGAACTGAATTGATGGCATAACATTGCCGCTTATGTACTGTATTTGAAGTGTTGATATGTCGGTGGCACTGGCTGACAGTGGTTTGCTTGAATTATACCTGGCTATATTTGTATCTGATTAACACCTGACGTTCATATTGAAATGTTGATGCGACAACCAAACCAAAGTCCTACGAACGCATGCTGACTTGCACAAGCAGATTTTGTGTTTTAATATGCGTGAAATCTAATTAGGATAAGCTTTCAGGTATATAACATGGTCTATCTTCTCCCAATTCTTCTGAAAGGTCGCGTCGGAGATTTCAGATGGTCATAAAATACACGTCTTGTCTACTCGAAATCAACACCCTAATCACATGCAATGTCGCATGAAGACACAACATAATAGCTCGATAAAATCTACTGTTTTAATTGAATCATTATCTTTCAAGCATACAACTTGTTTATAACTGAAGCAGCCTTCCAAATATAGGCCTAGCATGACTTTGAAGATGTCATTATAACTTTCTTCTAGAGGACATTAATTAGGGAAAATCAAATTGGATATAAATCTAGGCTGCAGCCTGCAAATGAGAGAATGTAAATAAACAGTAAACTGTCTTTTTCTATAATTGCCATGGCAACGATCATAGAAAAGAAAGCAGCTCGTTTCCTTGCTAAGTAAGCAGAAACAAATATCAGCAAAGCAAATTTTATGACGATCATATATTTGACCAATAATTTGTTGAACTAGAATGGCAGGTTAAAGAGTCTGGCCTATTGTCATTATGGGCAAAACAGCGAAGACAGACTTCTTACAACGTGTCGATGTATCCGGCAACCAAACATTTATATCTGTGCGTGTGTATATGTCTATTGAATCTATGGCCCTTTCCATTTTTAGCTATGCCCCGCCCATCTCTAGCTAAGCTCTACCCACTCCTTGCTGGTTTTGGGATCAATCGATCCCCAAACGCCATCACTATCAATTTCCAGAAAACTATAAAGGTAAGCTGTTGAATATTTTGAAACTATTAAATAGTAAAGACATACAATTCGTACATGTCTAACTATTAACCATTAATCGAGTCATCCATGCTGAATTGATTATGACGTCATCATACACATCACGTAGTTGATTATGACGCGATATGACGTCATATGGCGGATAAATTGGCAAGGTCCATTCACGCTACATTCACTGTATCCGTACCTAGATAGATGCTCCTTGGTTAGAGTCATCTGAAATAGATATTCGCACGTGTGCGGCATCGTGCGTTGGACCGCTAATAGCTATCTACTAGATACCAGGCAATGTATTCACCTAACAAACATTTAACAAACTTAAGCGAATACCTGCTGCCTACCTAGATACATGTTCTGTGATTCATTATCTGAAATAGATATATGCGCAGGGTAGGGGCAGGTCCGTGCTCTGAACTGCTAATTACTGCATCTACAAGATCCGTGACAATCGTGTCTTTTAACAAACTCAAACGAACACCTCGTGTCACGAATTGAACAACACCGGTTCGTATTACGCCTCTATAATTGCGTCCGTTATACAAGGCATGTATTCCAATGGTTTTTCATTAACGTTTTGAACGCTGAATTTCAAGAATCTTATTTTCGAAGTGCACACGCAAACACTAGATTACTTTGAAGCTACATTAACTGAAACAGCTCTACGCCAAATAAGTGTCAATGCATTCAACCGAATATATATTAAATTGTAAAAGATATTTTATTTTTGGCCTATCGTGATAAAAAGGGTTGTGTAATAATACTGATAATAGTATTGTCGCCTACCGGAGTCGTGTACCAAATATCTCATACATTTAGTAAGCACAGCGATGCCTGGAAATGTCTAATGAATCTGGAATTATATCTGTAAATAAGTGCACCTACATGTTGAATGAATCTAGGTAGAGTGACGCGTATGCCATTAGTTCCCGTTTCCGAGTGGCAGTTCACCGAGTGGCAGTTCATCGTGTGTTATATACATATACAAGACAACAGCAGCACTTGGCAGGTTTTTTCTGACGTCACTATGTTTATGTAGTGGAATACTATCCATGTATCGGCCTGCTGCTCAGACATCGCTGCACGTTGAGTCACGGGAAACATCGCCGTCCAGTCCTTTTGAAACTGGATCCGTGGATAACGGATCCCCTTTGCCAATACATGCACTTGTATGACGCGACCTGTGTATCACTGATGCTGTACGCCACCTGTGTGCCACTGATGCTGTGCGCGACATGTGTATCACTGATGCCGTGCACGACCTGTGCATCTCTAATGAGGTACAGCTGTAACAGGTGGGCCACCACTCCGAATGCATGTCTCGATACGCTTTATGCCTGTCACCGCAGACACATCCGCAGTATAACCAAACATCGACGACCGGACAGTATAATCTCCAATGACTCCGTTACCCTATGCTCAATACAGTCCCACTGTCAGTGAGGCCGGCCCAACAAAGATGGTCTCTGTTTGGCCATGTTCTACGAATGCCACAAGACACACATGCACCTTGGTATTTGCTCTACGCGGTACCAACATCCACAAAGGCGTAGATGACACCAAACTGCAGGCATCTGCTAAGTGGCGTAATATCTAAAAGCAGCCAGATTGCGTACACTGATGACCAAGAATAATTCAAGGGAGCTAAGGATTCTCACTGAGGACAAGAAACAGTGGCCAAAGAAGGAGGCCGGATTGCAGTTTCAGGATGTTTTCAAACCACTGCAGCCTCGGAACACAGTACGTAATCGCCCTATGATCGTGGTCATCGTCGTCGTCATCGTTGTGGTCGTTGTTGTCGTCGTCGTCGTTGTCATCTCTGCTTCATAGGCGTGGCCATAGCATTTCTTATTCAGATATCAGCTTAAATACCAATTCATGGGCAAGGTGTGTGGCAAGTAAATCAAAAATAGCAAACTACCTATGGAATTTCCTACAGACAGAGTCATACATGTGTCAATTAACCATTCCGGTGGTCAGCAGCAAACGCTTATACGTTCTGACACAACACATCACACAATTGGGATCGTATGTCAGACATAATGTCCGACACTTTCCGTAATAGAATAAAGTGCACAAATTGAGATAGGTCAGGACAAAGAGCGTGCTGTTGCTGGTGATGAGGTAAATGCGATCATATAAAATTTCTAAGAAAGTGTCTCCACCTCCTGTTCCAGAGTATACTTAGCACTCACAATTGATAGGCCGGATCCTGACACGTGATATAGTAAGGGTATTAACTAGTGTTGCAGATGAAAAGTTAATAACTTACAACGACCAAGATGTAGAAGCAATTACATGTGGACTGCATTTATGAAAAAGGTCACCGATTCTAAGACAAAGAAAAGTGTCGTGGAATATAGAGGTAGTTCCATTGCCCCCACGGGATGGTGCATGTAAGTGGTATATCGATTTGATTATACAAAGAACAGATGACTTAGTACTGGACTGCATATTTGCTCATGCAGATGAAGCTGGTGCTCAGAAAATGGTTAGCTGCTAAGAAGCACGATCGCATACTAGCACTAATAGGTGGCGGTTTTCACACACTGCTGGAAAAATTAAAGATCATGCACAAAAATGTATGGTTTATTAGGATTCAAGGAATGTTGGCTTGATGAAGGTGGTGTGGCTAAGGATTGGAATGACCAAGCTAAGGAGGGACGACAGTATGACAGAGGAATACGTCTACATATGCAATCTTTCGAAGCACTCCTGAGATTCAGGATTGAAAAACATTGTAACATTTCAAAGTGCAATGATGATCATAAACAAACTTTAATAAGCCTGAGATGTAATCACACTCCAAAAATTCTTAATGCTGTTTTAGTAATATCTGGTTTTTCAATACATTTTGCTGAATCATTAATGACCACAGGGGCAGAGTCAATGATGGTAGTAGTATATATTCGCGATGTGTCATCATTGATGTCTCTGATTAGTGATGTACGTGAGCTGAACATTGAACAGCATCTACAAACTGAATGTGCTTTACTCCATCAGTTGTTTTCTTTCAGGCCTGCTAATTATGCACGGTACCTAACATATCAGCATATGGATGCAATCTGAGCAGTGAACTGTTTTCTGTGGTACATGGGGATACGCCGTTCTCTTCCGTAAGTACCAACTTTGTTGGGAAACTAAGTCATCAAGGATTGCGGGCTGACATCCGCACACAGAGGTAACTCTGCTTATGTCTAACCTTCAGCAAACAAGAAACTGTGCTCGACATCCTCGGACGACGCGATCTTCCAAGGATCTTACCATTATCACATGGAATGTCCGTGGTCTGCGTGCAACATCACAGAGGCAAACCGTAGGTGCAGACTCTGAACACTATAAGATCGATTTTACATGCATTCAAGAGACTAAAGTAGCTAAACACTCCGAGCAGCAACTATGGACAGGCCATAAGCTAATCCTCATGGAGAAGAAACAGGCCACATACCGGGGTATAGGCTTCGTAATCGGATCAATGGTCTTGGACCATGCCATTAGTCTTGGATACGTCAGCGATCACGTTGCATTCATCGCACTGACTATAGCTACATGAAAACACAGCACCACTAAATGTCGCATTGTCAAGCCATATGGCCCAACTACCGAAAAAGACAAAGAGAATGCAGCAATATTAGATTCCTTCTATGCAGAAATTAGCTCCGCCATGGGATCGTATGGAGAGGGCACACGCAACAGCAATGAAGATGCACTGGTGGCATTCCTTAATTCCAATGACATATTTGCCACAAATACGGCTTTCAAACACCCATATCGTCACCTGACAACATGGACCGGACACATTGCTGATCATAAAGCCCCAAAATGTTCTAAGGCAACAACAGCTGTCTTCAACCAAATAGATTTTCCTAAGGAGGCACCGGCCTCAATTCTGACCATAACCCAGTCATTACACGCCTTCAGATGAACGATCTCTACCTAATATATAAACGCCATGTCAGGCAAGAGAGTAGAGTCACCCATAACCTACCCAAGCTCACCAACGACACTGACACTCAAATGTCATACAAAGGTCCCCCAGGGAGCAAATAGCTAACATCGACGTCAGCTCCGATCTATACGAAGCTCTAACCAAAATACTGAAAAAAAAACTAGGTATACTGACGACCCTCTAGTAGTAAAACTGTCAGCGGAGCAGAAAACGTCACGGCTGTGCATCTATGAAAGTGGCCAAAGTGATGACTGCCCCAAACTATGCCAGGAGAGCAATAACATTCTGCACAACATTAGCGAATGCTTAAAAGATCATGCTATTCAATAAGCAGACTCCCTAGCAGATGAAGTCACTGTCACGGATGACTGTCATAAAACGTTTCGGGCAGCCCAAGCCCTGGGAATTACTGACTACACACCACCATTCACTGTACACAAATCTGAAGGACACTTTATCGGGACTGACCAGGGAAAAGCCGAGGCTATTCGAGAATGTTTCAAGGAACAGTTAATTGACAACGATGATGAGCCCTTGCATCCGATCTCAAGAGACCCCATGGCATTAATAACACCAAGTAAAACAGCAGAAGTTGAGAAGGCACTTAGAGCCCTGAAAAATGGACGTGCATCTGGACCTGATGGCATGAGCAATGAACTATTCAAATATGCAAGTCACATTATCTCAAAACCGATCACGCACCTAATCAATTCAGCTTTTATGCACGGCCTTCGCATCGACGCTGAAAGCTAAGGCACCCTTGTCGCACTTCACGAGCCAAAGATGGCACATGCTCCCGCCCCCTACCCCAACCCAGCCAATCTGTGGCTCATTATGCCTGTTAACAGCATACGGAAAATCCTATCCAATGTTACTCTATGCCGTATCTGAGACAACATCGATGACTTCACCGGATCATGTCAAAGTGGCTTCAAACGTGGACGCAGATGCACAGACATCATTTATGGGCTCAACGCATGCTTGTGTCAGGAGTCACGTCCAAACACTGGGATTTCCACAAAATGGGCATTGACACTTCGACACAATTACGTGCTCAAAGATCCTAGATGTACTACGCGTGATCAATTGCAATGAAGATGAACTACGACTAGTGAGACCTCTGCTGGCAGACACCAAACTGAGAGTATGGGTCAAGTCAGTGAAGTATGTAGAGTTTGAGACATCAATCGGCTCGACCACAGGGAGATGCTCTCCGGTGCGTTTCACCTGTTACCTTGGTTCTGCAGTGAAATACGTGCGGGAAATGTCCACAAGACCAAACGCGCTCTGTCAATACTTGGTATGCCGCTAGAGATGGAATATGTCGACGATGCGGACTTCATAGACAAGGAAATGAAACCGCTTGACGAACTTCTCCCAATAGCTGCAAGCAAACTAAAAACTGAGAATCTTTTTATGAATGGATCCAAAACACAGTTCACCCACGCATACCTATCTACAAAGCATGAAACTAAAGAAAATGACGATCCACTTCGGGGAACCATGGAGGAAAAGTAAAATCCTAGGGTCACTCCTTTGTGGTACTGCTGACATTACTTCCCGCTACGTCAAGGGGAACATAGCTTGCCAACCCTTCTGGAAGCTTTGGATTAGTAGATCAAAGATGCCCTTGATAAGAAGGCTACGTGTATACAATGCAAACTGTGTATCTTTGTATAACTCTACCATCGCAAATGCCTACGCACCATCACTGGACACCGATGGCCAGCCAGCATAGTATCAAACGATTCACTATACAAGTTGTGTAATACGTCGCCGCTGTCTGTTAAAGTCACCCAGCAAAGATTGTCCATGTTTGGCCATGTGCTACGGATGCCAGAAGAGACACCAGCACAGAGAGCATTGGAATTTGCCTACTTGAAGCCAGCAAATACAAAGTCAGGAGAGGACGGCACTGCATAAACCTGCTAAGTGTGGTACGATCTGACCTCAAGAAAACAGGACTCTGTTCACTCAGGCCAAGAATGGACGTGGGGAAGTTAAGGATTTCGGCTGAGGACAAGACACATTGGGCAAAAGCGAAGAAGGACGGATTGCTGCTGTAGGATGTTTCTACTACTAATCATACATACATGGAGATCTCATCATTGACACAACAAGAAATCGTGAGGTGAACGTGAAAGGTGGTCAAATGCAGGCGGATATAGTACAAACATCGGAACAACAAACACATTCATGAAGACAAGTCATTTAATGGAAAGATTGTGCAATGCAATGAAAAATAAACTGCACATGTTAAATTCATCAGTACACAACGACACCACATGTGGTGCCAAGAAATAGCATACAAGAACGATTGGAAAACTTGTTGAGAATCTGTATACTTTTCTAGATACATTTGTACCAGGGCCAACAAGAGACATTAAAACTTGAAAAGTGATAGACAGCAGAATAATTCAAAGATTATTCGACTCAACACAAGTTGGAGAAAGGCGTTGCCAGGAATTCATTGATGGTGGAGTAACGGGTACAGGCGATGATCTTTTAAAGGAAATTAAGAACCCCAAAATTAAAACAGGTCTGGAAGAAGTAAGAAACGCGCCATGGATTATGAATATTCTCTAAGAAGATAAACAAGCGTGTGGATCACATGCAGGAAAGGCTACCAGCGCTGAAAGACACACTCATATCCTCTGTTATCAGTACTACTTGCTCTGGCCTCACAGAGAGAGAGAGAGAGAGAGAGAGAGAGAGAGAGAGAGAGAGAGAGAGAGCGCGAGAGAGATCAAAGGCGTATCTGCCTAATCATCTCATTGACGATACAAATACAACCAAAAGCACTGCATCAGTACATGCGGAGTGGAGTATTGACAGTATGGAAGCTGTAAGGTCAATATACCCAAGCACGAGAGAGAGAGAGAGAGAGAGAGAGAGAGAGAGAGAGAGAGAGAGAGAGAGGGATCAAAGGCTTATCTGCCTAATCATCTCATTGAAGATACAAATACAACCAAAAGCACTGCATCAGTACATGCTGAGTGGAGTATTGACAGTATGGAAGCTGTACGGTCAATATACCCAAGCACTACTTCGGGAGAATATGCTTGGCGTTTCTGTATTTCTGTACACCGCCGCCTTATACACATCCGTTGAAGCTAATCATTGTGATGAAAACATAATACTGATATTTTAGTACTTCTGATACATGCATACAATATTGTCAAGGATACTGACGGGTGGATACTGAAAATTGGCAGTGGCAGATGCAGTAGTGTGACTACTATGTGCATTGGATTAGACGATGCATTATGTAATATCTTGCCAGCATAGCATGGCATCACTGGGCGTGACACAACTTCTTTTCCACTCGGTGTAGGCAAAGTAAAGCCATTCAAGGAAATGATGAAAAACAACAAAAGTGTCCCTTTTGCCTTCGGTAGGCGAAACGTCTTCATCTGTACAGGGCACACGTAAAGCAAGAGCATTCTTGCAAACTGTTCTGTACCCAGGCAAAGCCAAAGAGAATGTCGTAAGACCAGAATCAGTATGTATGAAAGACAGAGAGTTAAGTCCAGTTGTGTTGCAATACCTGATCCGAACAATATAGATGAACATTTAAAACATAGCTGATTATCAAGCGTAAATTTGCTGCAAGACATGGGCTGCAGTAGGTAGAGCATGGATTGAGTCCGATGATGGTCTAATAGCATTATGGTTTAACTGTTCACAATTCTTGCTAATTTTTCATCAATGAAATGTCGAAAATCGAATAGCAAAAGGTTTTACATATTATCAAGCAGACAATGAAAAAATCAGTATTGAACTTAGAGCCACTGAGTATGCCCATGGTCCTCCGAGGAAACGGCCAATAAACAAGCTGAAGCATGACAAGTTAACGACTACGACTCAGAAGATGAGCAACATAATTATGCTAGTGGGTCCGATTCAAATCTGGATAGTGAAATTAGTCCTGGTTAGGATGCAGGCTATTTATACTGCGTATATTCTGCCGAGGATAGTGGTAACGCCCTTGAATTTTAGATTATTTCAAGTATGTACTGTGTTTCTTCCAAAACAAAATTCGAGCTGTGCTTTAGCTATACCAGAAAATATGTGGTCAAAATTTCGGGTGCTGTTCTAATTTCAGTCTGTGATTACAGATACTATGAATGTGGAAATGTGTGTAACTACCAGTAGCGCCGACAGAAACCGTAATGACAACGTGTGACAACAAATGCATGTGGTCTATCATATTAACACGTCGATCAAGTTATTCTTGCGCTAACGTATTACATATCGCGTTTATCTATTGGTTTATGTGTCTATCATACTCTAGATATTCTTTTAATCTGTGGCAGAGATACTGGATTTTGCAAGCAGTAGTGGCATTATACATACGATTTCGCGGATTTTTAGAACCAAATCCGTGAGCTAGATTTATATCGTGACTCTGGAGAAATATGAGTGGCCACATCAACATCGACGTTACAACCAAGACATCTTAGACCTGGGAAATAGCCATTTAAGACAGTTTGGCGGCGATCTTGGATTTTCAGGGTCATGTGACCTAAGCCTATGTAACTTAAGTATAGTGCCATTTGAATGGCCACAATGCATTATCCTGGCCTCATAAACTGTATTCTAGTCACCAAGATAATGTTTCTATATTATCTAGGAGCAGTGAAATAACAATTAAGAATAGTATGACGGCGGACATTTTGGCTTTTTTAGGTCATCTGACTTACAATCAATACTTGAGAAACTACTCACACATTACTAGGTAGAATGCATTACTGAGACCTCTACATAGGCAATTTCCCGACCTGTTTGATCTGTATGCAACATCTAGGAATGGAGAGGCATCATTCATCAAGCCAAAATTGTCACCATATTGGATTTTCATGATCATGTGACTTAATTCTCAAATTTAAGGACTAAATATACTCTAATGCTTGGAATTGGCATCGTTGAGCGCATATATCACCTTATAGACACCGATAAAAGCTTACCCTGCCATCTGAAAGCTTCAGAATACGGGTTTATGTGTTAATGGTGGCCATCTTGGATTTATACAATTTAGCTCATTAAATATGCAAGAAATTACTGTGTACTTGCCACATTTGGAATGTACAATGGAAGCTACTCTAGAAACAAGTGAGATAACTTTGACAGCATGAAATATTAGTTTGCTACCGATATATCCATGTCTATTAAATTATCATTGTTCAGAAACATTTCCGATGTACACATCGACAAATTCATGCAGATTTGCATAGTACATCATACCATCTCAAATATTACTATGTTGACGAAGCTCGTTGCGCTCTAAACAAATGACTCCTTCCAGATTGGCGATGATGTGCCGCTAGCTGCAGTGAGCAATGTAATATGATGGTATATGAAGATATCCATGTATACACGTTGTATTAAGCGCACCAGCATTATTATCCCAATCTTTGACAATTCCATGTTCATTACAATTCTTGATGACCAACGCTTAGTAAACATTAGCTGCCAATGAAGAGATTGGGCGATAATGCACAATGATTCTTTAAGACGATCATTAATGATTTTATTGCCATATCCACGACTTTGGAACGACTTCGCAGCAACTTTGGAACGTGATCAGAGGAAATGGAGGGATGAGATCTGCCACTCAAGTATATGACCTCATAATCAATTACATCACATGTATGATGACGTCACAATCAAAATACTAATGAATGAGGCAACTAGCTCCGTTAATGGCCATTCAATAGTCAGCCAAATATACGAATTGTATGTCTATGGTCGATTTACTTCTTACTAAACATTCTGTTGAATATTTTGAATCTAATTGTACTGGCAACTGTTTGTGCGTGGAGATTTCAATTCCAAGCTGGCTAAACTCGGAATTGCGGACAAAAGTTCAGGAATGGCTTATGCATGGGATCGTATGGAGAGAGGGCATGCAACAGCAATGGAGATGCACTGGTGGCATTCATTAGTTCCAATGGCCTATTTGCCACAAATACGGCTTTTAAACACCCATGCCATCACCGGACAACATGTACTGGACACATTGCTGATCGCAAAGCCACGACATGTTCTAAAGCTACGCCAGCTGTCTTCAATCAGATAGACTTCATACTATGCAAGACAGAAGCAAAATCCCTGCTTCAGAATGCTCGTTCATATGGAGGCACAGACCTCAATTCTGAACATAAGCCGGTCATTACACGCCTTCAGATGAACGATATCTACCTAATATATAAACGCCATAACAGGCAAGAGGGTAGAGTCAGCTACAACCTACCTAAGCTCATCAGACACTCAAATGTGATGCAAAAAGGCACTCTGGGAGCAGATAGCGAACATTGACGTCAGCTCCGATCCGAACGAAGCCCTAACGAAAACACTGAAATAGATGGAATCACGAGCTACCAGCACCATATGTGTTCTTAAAAACAACCCAACTAGGTATATTGACGACCATCTAGTAGTAAAACTTCCAGAAGAGCAGAAAGCGTTAGAGCTGCGCATCTAGTGGCCAAAGTGAAGACCGCACCAAACTACCCTGGGAGCGCAATAACATTCTGCGACACATTAGCGAATGCTTAAAAGATCTTGCTATTCAACAAGCAGACTTCCTAGCAGATGAAATAACTGGCACGGATGACTGTCACAAACTGTTTCGGGCAGCCTAAGCCAGGGGAGTTACTGACTATACATCGCCGTTCACTGTACACAACTCTGAAGAACACTTTATCGGGACTGACCAGGGCAAAGCCAACGCGATTTGAGAATAGTTTACGGAACAGTTCACTGACCGCTATGATTGGCTCTTGCACCCGTTCTCAGGAGATCCCAGGCCATTACTAACACCAATTAAAACAGCAGAAGTTTAGAAGGCACTTAAAGCCCTGAAAAATGGACGTGCATCTGGACCTGATGGCATGATCAATGAACTATTCAAATACGCAAGTGGCATTATCTCAAAACCGATCACGGACCTAATTAATTCAGCTTTTATGCACCAATTTCCCATCGATGCTGTAAGCCAAGGCACCCTTATGGCACTGCCCAAGCCCAAGAAGTCTCTGACTATTTCTCCTGAAATGTTCTGGTGAATTTTAGCTAAGCTCTTCCCACATTTTGCAATGGTTGGCATCGATTTATAAATTTGGAAATATGAGTTCTGTGTCATAGTAACCATACAGGAAAGATGTTTAAATATTTTGAAAGTAATTTGAAAAGAAAATGCAGTTGTGGCAGTAACATCGGCCAGTCAAATTATTTTCAAAATATACAACATAATATGTATTAAATAGTAAAGACATCCATCCACTCTGTACACATGGCGGCTTTTTCCATGTTCATGACGGAGAAAGATACGGCAATAAATATTGTAACGTCAGTCTACATATGGGGCAATTGTGTCATATACTTCACTGCCAGATCGCATCCCTACATTATAATTGACCATGATTATTAATTTTAAGTAAATTTATTGAAAGTGGTTAATGTCTCTGCTAGCAACAAATGTCAATCGTTTTGCGTTTAAATCAGAATGCGTTGTACGTAGCCTGCTGCTGCAAACCACCAGACAGTAATTTTAATGAACACAAACCATTGACCCGCTGAATGTTTTGAAAACAATTTGACGGAAAGTTGTTGGTTGCGTATCCATCAAATACTTTCAGTCAAATTATTTTCAAAATATTTAGCATGTCCAGAGATATATAGCCCATGGGATCTGTCGTCTGCAAAGAGTCAGCAGTCGGCCGATTAATAACAAGTAATACACCCAAGATCTAGATCGTACATTGGGTGTAGAGTAAGGACTGCGTTAACACGTTTGCCCTGAATTGTGAACGAAACGAATTGTCCCCAATGATAATTAGCCAATTTGGAGCAATGGCCAAAAACTCATTTTATTGGAGCGTGTAATAATTGCATGATTGTAATCTAGTTTCCAAGAAACTGGTTTTACGCGCGCTTTGAAGATTCTCGTGAGGTACTCGAGTGTCTCATACATGCGCTTGGCACAGTTGAAATGATACTAACCTGGCAGTATAAGGAAATCGACGACAATCTCAAATCTATTTATCTAAAAGGACGTTATATTCATGTAACGGGGTTGATGGGACATGGGCGAGAAGAACACATTTGAACGGGCTGTTTGATGCATAGTAATAAAAGAAGACAAACGGTATCAGAAGATACCAAATATATCGCCGTCTTAAGTTGCCTGTCCTGGAATAAATATTCTGTGAACAAATAATGTCGAAACCATGTACACAAAGAGAACCAGACCTATCAGAATATGGCAAATGCGTACCTGTATATTAATTTATATCACAGGTTACGATGGACCATAGGAAACAGTCGCACTTTGAAATGTGGAATCTACTTCTACATCTACTTCTAGTCGAATCCGAATACCCGCGTGGTACTACGCAATAGGCAAGCAAAGCTTTGAGACTGAACCATGGGGCCTCACTACCTGGTAGTAACCTGCAGTTAAATGCCTTCTGGCACACAAAGTCTTCCAAAGGTGTGTGGTCCAAACATAAGCAAAGTTCAAAGCTTGAAAACAGTAGAAAGCTTTTCAAAAGCCGTTACATCAATATGATACAGACTACGCTTAGGCACCATCTAGATTACGGGATACAATTTTCCCTAAATTGGATAAGTCTTTAATGATTAAATTGCCATTTGAATACAGCATTACTGCAGCATAATAAGCATTATCTGGATACAAAGCAGACTTAACCAGCACTAAAATAATCAAAGGCTAAACGCAGAAAAAAGGTGTCAAAATTATCAACATCCATTTCTTTATCATGCAAACAAGATGCAATCATCACGTAGAATGAATCTCTGACGTTTTAATCTAATACTGGATATGTCGTTAGCGATGGAATATGCTGATGATGTGGATTTCATACACAAGGAAATGAAACTCCTAGACAAACTTCTCCCAATAGCTGCAAGCAAACTAAAAATTGAGAATCCAAAACAGAGTTCAGTCACAATCTACAAAGCATGAAACTAAAGAAAATGACGATCCACTTCGTCATTGGGAACATAGCGTGTTAGTCCCTCTAGAAGCTATGGATTCGTAGATCAAAGATGCCCTTGATTAAAAGGCGAGGTTTATGTAATGCAACCTGCATATCCTAGATGCTGTATAACTCTAACTGCTGGGCAGCTCCAAAGGCAGCTTCAGACAAATTCGAAAGGATCCTCAAGACCATCTACCTAGGTGCCGTACGACCACACCGTGAGTATGGATCCAGCTCATGGATGACAGCAGCTAAATCTCATCAACAGAACCTCGACAGAGTACAAAACCAGGCACTGCGCATGATCACTGGTGGAATGAGATCAACACCAATTGAAAAAATGGAGCAGACAGCAGGCATCCCCCCCCCCACTTAGTAAAGGAAGGGAATGGAAAGCACTGATCCAAGCTGCAAAGTTCAAATCGTTCAACAACCACCCGATGAAGATCAGGCAAGCACAGCTCTCATCAGGAAGACATAAAAGATCAAGTTTTGTGAAAGAGACAAAGGCAAATCAAAGGAAACACCAAGAAATGTTGCCAGCATAAATAGAAGACCCACACCACACCCTTGATCCTCCACCCTGGGAAAACAAACTAGAGAGCATAGCTATTCGCACCACAGTACCTCATCTCACAACCACAGATGAACACAGTGATGTGAGCAAGAAGGCCCCGATCCTAGCCATGCTGGAAGAAATGTACCCTCAGGAGACATGGATAAGGATCTACACAGATGGATCAGCCAAAGATGCAATTAGGAGCGGAGGTGCCGGACTGCACATACAGTATCCAAACGGACAACATGAGTCGGCTGCAATACCGACAGACAAACACTGCACAAACTACAGACCTGAAGTCGAATCACTGGTCCATGCAGCTAATACCATCAGCAGAACAGCAGACCCTATTGCACAGATTGTCTTTTTATCTGATGCCCGCTCCGTCCTTGAGGCTATCACCAAAGGTAAGCTGCCACAACTCGAAGAAGCACTAAAAACCATCAAATGCTTTCGGATAGCATTGCAGTGGATCCCCTCACACTGTGGAGTCCAAGGAAATGAGGAAGCTGACAAGATGGCAAAGCTGGGTGCAGAAGAGAATCAGACAGAAAACATGGTTACACATACAGAGATGAAGACTATCATCAAGTCACTCTATAGAACACCTCAATCATCTCTCGAGGCCAGAGCAAGTGACCATTTTTCGTCTCAGAACTGGACATAACAGACTAAACCAATACATGTACAGGCGGTTCCACCTTACGACATCGCCCGCTTGTCCTTGTGGAGAAGCAGAACAGACCACAGAGCACATACTTCAATGTTGCAGTACATATCAGCTGCTGAGAGAAGAGATCTGGCCTTTGTCAACCTCTTTTCTTGAAAAGCTGTATGGGCCTGTGGAAGAACTGCAGAAAACCACAGATTTCATCTTGAGAACGGCTCTCCAAGTGTGATACCAGCGATCGAAAAGAAGAAGTAGAAGACAAATTCGATACCTGCCACCGCAAACACCTATGCACCATCACTGGACACCGATGGTCAGACAGCATAATTTCCAACGATGCACTATACAAGGTGTGTAACACGTTGCCGCTGTCTGTAAAGGTCACCCAGCAAAGATGGTCCATGTTTGGCCATCTGCTACTGATGCCAGAAGAGACATCAGCACAGAGAGCCTTGGAAGGAATTCGCCCTACTCGTAGCCAGCAAATACAAAGCCAGAATAGAATGGCATCGCATAACTCTGCTAAGTGTGATACGAGGTGCCCTCAAGAAAGCAGGACTCGGTACACTCAAGTAAAGAATGGACCTGAGAAAGCTAAGGATTTCGGCGGAGGACAAGACACAGGAGCCAAATGCTGACTGATTGCAGCTGTATGATGTTTCCACTACTACAGCGGCAGAATACAATAATTATACAATTGTACTGGCCGCTCTTGCTGGCACATGCAGCAACCGCCCGCAGTCAAAATAGTTACAAAATATTCAACCCCTTACATGTATTGTCACCTGGTAAATAGGATTCTACGAATTCAGGAATCAAATTATATAAATCGCAAACACGCGCAAAACGTAGGTGAACCTTAGTTAGAAATGGGCGGGGCATAGCTAGAAATTGATGTCTTAATAGCAAGAACCACTAATAAGTATACTCTTACAGCATATTGATATGCTTTGTCATAATGGCATTGTAGATATGAATCATTCACACGCTTTTTACACGTGCACTGAAATTATCAATCGCATAACATCATGCACGCATCACACGCCATTTGCATTGAAACAATCAAACACACTCCATTCACATGCGCCATTAATTCATCATTCACACTCCATTCGCACGTGCCTTGAAACCATCACTCACACTTCATTCACATGGGCCTTGAAACCATCACTCACACACCATCCAGGCATGCCTTGAAACAAGCAATCACACTCCATTCACACGTGCCTTGAAACAAGCAATCACACTCCACTCACACGTGTCTTTAAACCATCACTCTCACTCCATTCGCCAGTTTCTTTAGACCATCACTCACACTCCATTCACACGTGCCTTGAAACCATCACTCACACTCCCTTCACTTGTGCCTTTAAACGATCCCTCACAACCTATTCACATGTGTATTGAAACAAGCAATCACACCCTAATCACACTAGAGCTGCGCGATATTCCGGTCTCACATTGTAAACCGGTTCAATATGGTGACGGTTTGCAAATCGTCATTATTATGCTCAAACCTAAAAACTGAGTTCGTTTTTCGTTCTTTAATTCTTATGCGCATGCTTGACACTTGGTTCAGCGTGTAATAGATGAATCTCGTGTTGTGAGAATAATTCATTTTATCGCAATTATGTAAAAACACATGATTACCTATATCTAAAACTAATTGTTAAAATCATGATTTAACTATCCGTTACTCGAAACGGGTTGTCCGCAAGGCGAATGATCTTAAATCGTCGCAATTAAGTTATAAAATAAACATAGTTATTGTTGGTTTATTACTGCGCGGGGTGGTTATCACAACACAGCTAAGTAACCCAACCCATGCTTAGATACGACTTTAATGTTAAGATCACAAGTTAATGTCCACCTTGAACAGTGAGGTCAGTTCGCATTATATGACAGGCTTATTTCGATAGGAATACATGCTTCAACAACGCCCATGTCCTGTTGCTGATGCACGGACCCTTTTTGTAATAGGCAAAAAAGAACATTACTGGGATTTCTCGTATCCAATACAAACGATTTGCAAATCGTCATTATCATGCTCAAACCGAAGAACCGAATTCATTGACCACTTGTCATATGAATTTTAAATTGAGGCTAATTTATTCACCGTAAGTGCTGTCCATGGTAGCAACAGTTTTCACTAAGCAGTTTCAAAATATTATCACATTATTTAACTTGTTAGCAAAGGTATACATCGCGTTGTTCAACACGTAATTAATAAACACACGATAAATCAGATGATTGAACAATTAATTAATCGAATTCAAATGGAACACACATTATAGATTTGTTAGTTTGTAAGCGGCTAGATTGTAACAATTTTGCCCACTGGCGTAACCTGAAATGAATGTTATAACCTATACATTATTCATAATGGTATGTAGAAAAGAAAAGTTGTGAGCGTGTATAGTGGCGTAAACGTACAGATAAAACACATGCATATTCGCTACACGTTTATAAAAAGAATTTGCATACAATAATTGTACTAATTTCTTCTTCGCAGCAGCCCACCGCATAAAACCGATATGCGGTTCAAATCGGTTTGAAAATTGGCATCGTCACCGGTTTGGTATTATGCCATACCGCGCACCCTTAATTCACACGCGCATAGAAACCATATACCACACTCCATTCGCACTACATTGAATCCATTATTCACACTCCATCCACACATACATTGAAACCATTAATTACACTACATTCACACGTAGTATGGAAACCAGTAATCACACTCCATTCACACGCGCATAGAAACCATACATCACACTCCATTCGCACAACATTGAATCCATTATTCACACTCCATTCACACATACATTGAAACCATGAATCACACTACATTCACACGTAGTATGGCAACCAGTAATCACACTCCATTCACACGCGCATAGAAACCATATATCACACTCCATTCGCACTACATTGAAACCATTAATCACACTCCCTTCACACGTGTATTGAAACCATTAATCACACTCCATCCACACGTACCTTGAAACCATTAATCACACTCCATTCACACGTGCATTGAAATCACTACTCACACTTCATCCACACGTGCATTGAAACCATTAATCACTCTCCATTCGCACGTGCATTGAAACAATCAATCACACTTCATTCACACGTACATTGTCACAATTAATCCACAATCAATCACACTCCATTCACACCTGCATTGAAACAATCAATCACACTCCATTCGCAAGTGAAATCGAAACCATGAATCACACTCCATTCACACGTGCATTGATACCATTAATCACACTCCATTCAGACTACATTGAAACCATTAATCACACTCCATTCGCACGTATATTGAAACAATCAATCACGTGGCATGCACTCGTAAATGGAGCAATTAAGTTTAGCTATGCCCCACCCTTCTCTAACTAAGCTCCACCCACGCTTCGTCTGTGTTGTGGTCGATCGGCCCCTGCACCGCCTGATTCTGAATTGCCCGAAAACTATACAGGTAATTTGCTGAATAATTTGAAACTAATTTAACTATGGTAGCAACCGTGCCCTGTCAAATTAGTTTCAACATATTTAACAGAATGTTTATTATAGAGTATATTCATACAATTCGTTAATTGTAACGGACTATTACGCATTTATGACGGACTATATCACGCCATTCATAATGTAATTGATTTTGACATCAACCTACATATGACGTAGTTGAATATGACGTCATATGATTGATCGATAAACTGGATGCTTTCATTGAAACAGTCAATCACACTTCATTTCCACGTGCATTGAAACCATCAATCACGCACCATTCACACGTGGATTGACCCCATCAATCATACAACGTTTAAAGGTGTGGTCAAACCAGCAATCACACGTCATTCACGCATGCATTGACCCCATCAATCACACATCATTTATATGTGCATTAACCCCATTAATCACACGTCATTCACACGTGCATTGACCCCATCAATCACACACGTTTAAAGGTGTGGTTAAACCAGCAATGACACGCCATTCACGCCTGCATTGGCCCACATCAATCACACCCACGTTGATCCTGTCAATCACACGTCATTCACACGTATATTGGCCCCACCAATCACACGTCATTTATATGTGCATTAACTCCATCAATCACACGTCATTCACACGTGCATTGACCACATCAATCACACACCGTTTAAAGGTGTGGTTAAACCAGCAATAACACGTCATTCACGCATGCATTGGCCCCATCAATCCTACGTCATTCACACGTGCTTTGATCCCATCAATCACACGTCATTCACACGTACAATGACCCCACCAATCACACACCGTTTAAATGTTTGGTGAAACCACCAATCATACGTGATTCACGCGTGCATTGACCCCATCATCAATCACACGTCATTCACACGTGCAATGATCCCATCAATCACACACCGTGTGGTGAAACCAGCGATCATACGTCAATCACGCGTTATATCTCTGATTATTTCTCCGGAAATGTTCCCGTGAATTTTAGCTAAGCTCCGCCCACATTTTGCAATGGTTGGCATCGATTTATAAACTTGGAAATATTAGTTCTCAGAATCCCTGTTTCATGGTAACCATACAGGAAAGATGTCCAGTCAAATTATTTTCAAAATATACAACATAATATGTATTAAATAGTAAAGACATCCATCCACTCTGTACACATGGCGGCTTTTTCCATGTTCATGACGGAGAAAGATACGGCAATAAATATTGTAACGTCAGTCTACATATGGGGCAATTGTGTTATATACTTCACTGCCAGATCGCATCCCTCCATTATATTTGACTATGATTATTAATTTTAAGTAAATTTATTGAAAGTGGTTAATGTCTCTGCTAGCAACAAATGTCAATCATTTTGCGTTTAAATCAGAATGCGTTTTACGTAGCTTGCTGCTGCAAACCACCAGACAGTAATTTTAATGAACACAAACTATTGACCCGCTGAATATTTTGAAAACAATTTGACTGAAAGTTGTTGGTGGCGTATCCATCAAATGCTTTCAGTCAAATTATTTTCAAAATATTTAGCATGTCCAGAGATATATGACCCATGGGATCTGTCGTCTGCAAAGATTCAGCAGTCGGCCGATTCATAACAAGTATACACCTAAGATCTAGATCGTGCAGTGGGTGTAGAATAAGAACTGCGTTAACACGTTTGGATTGTGAACGAAACGAATTGTCGCAAATGATAATTAGCCAATTTGGAGCAATGGCCAAAAACTCATTTTATTGGAGCGTGTAATAATTGCATGATTGTAATCTAGTTTCCAAGAAACTGGTTTTACGCGCGCTTTGAAGATTCTCGTGAGTTACTCGAGTGTCTCGTACATGTGCTTGGCACAGTCGAAATGATACTAACCTGGCAGTATAAGGAAATCGACGACAAGCTCAAATCTATCTATCTAAAAGGACGTTATATTTATGTAACGAGGTTGATGGGCCATGGGCGAGAAGATCACATTTGAACGGGCTGTCTGATGCATAGTAATAAAAGAAGACAAATATCGCCGTCTTATGTTGCCTATCCTGGAATAAATATTCTGTGAACAAATAATGTCGAAACCATGTACATAAAGAGTACATGAATATGGCAAATGTGTACCTGTATATTAATTGTATATCACCGGTTACGATGGACCATAGGAAACAGTCGCACTTTGAAATGTGGAATCTACTTCTACATCTACTTCTAGTCGAATCCGAATACCCGCGTGTTACTACCCAAGAGGTAAACATAGGTTTAAGACTGAACCATGCGGCCTCACTACCTGGTAGTAACCTGCAGTTAAATGACTTCTGGCACACAAAGTCTTCCGGAAGGTATGTGGTCCAAACATAAGCAAAGTTCAAAGCTTGAAAACAGTAGAAAGCTTTTCAAAAGCCGTTACATCAATATGATACAGACTACGCTTAGGCACCATCTAGATTACGGGATACAATTTTCCCTAAATTGGATAAGTCTTTAATGATTAAATTGCCATTTGAATAAACCATTATCTGCAGCATAATAAGCATTATCTGGATACAAAGCAGGCTTAACCAGCCCCAAAATAATCAAAGGCTAAACGCAGAAAAAAGGTGTCAAAGTTATCAATATCCATTTCTTTATCATGCAAACAAGATGCAATCATCACGTAGACTGAATCTCTGACGTTTTAATCAAATCAGATAAACACTTATTCACTAAATTATCATTCGAAAGGCAAATGGCACCCACAATAATGAAAGTTCAAATAAAGAAAACTTGGAATCTATTTTATATTGATGCAGACCAGTCATAACCATTGCATAGAACGAATCTGTGGACTTTTATTCAAATCGGGTAACCCCTTGTTGATGTAAATCTTTTTAAAAGACCGTTTTCTTCTGTCTTTAGAAATCAATTTTGATTGACCATAAGGTGACTGCTGTAGACAGGCCCAACACCGTCCCAAAATGCATCTTCTGTAGATACTAGAACTTTACAATGTCTTGTACATATTCTCTTTTTCTGTGTTCCCTTCTTCTACTCCTTTTCTTTCTTAATTCTCAACACGTTCTTGCTGTTATCTCTGGAACTCTTTGTGCTTTTCATCTGCGCTTATGTTTCTTATTCTGCCGCACGTGCACATGCCCCTGGAATATATACATACTTGACAATGAACAATGAACTGGCTCATTACCGTGCGGCTATAGGCCTGTTTGACTGCCACCCTCCAAAATCCATAGGTCGTCAAAATATATCACCGAACTCATGGAGAATTGTAAGTGTCTCTCACGTAATTTACATTGCACAGTTACCATCTTGTGCTCTGTACTACCTGAATAATGTGACTAATAATAATAATAATAATAATAATAATAATAATAATAATAATAATAATAATAATAATAATAATAATTTACATGCTCCTTTCATTAGCAGGCGATGTAGAGTCTAATCCCGGCCCCATAAACAGTAGTGATCTCGTTATTGTCCATCCTAATGTTTGCGCTCTCAAAGATAAAATCCATCTTGTCGAAGCAAACTTGTCTAATTTTAACATCATTGCTATTACAGAAAGCCACCTTACACACAACGTAAACAATGATACTATTACACTTCAAGGGTTCCAAGAACCATATCGAAGGGACCGTCAGCAAGCATCGGGCGGAGTATGCATCTATATATCCGATAACATCGCCGCATCTCGCGATGTTGGATATGAATCTACTAGTATTGAAATGGTCTGGATAGAAACTTATGATCGACCAGAACTGCTAGTGTGTGTGTAATTTATCGACCACCCAATACTGATGTCGATAAATGGCAAATCATTTCCGATAATATAGAAAACGTCCGCGATTTAAAGCTGAATAAAAAACATTCTGTTACTGGGGGACCTAAATGATGATCTCCTTAGTACGAGAAACCACTACCTACGCGACATTATTACCAGTTTTGGCTTTTATCAACTAATAATAGAAGCAACCCGCCCTGTCTCGAATACATTACTTGGCCCTATTATAATTAACGATATTAGGATTGTCAAAGACAGTGGCGTTCTTGCACCTTTTTGTAGCGAGCATACACCAGTACATATGACCATAGCATCCTGCATACCCAAACGGAAATCATACAAGTGCCATATATGGGATTATGCAAAGGCTGACTGGGTGAAATTTAGAAAACACATAGCTAATGCTCCTTGGAATACCCTTTCCGACGAGCATGACATCGATAGATGGTGCCAAACCATTACTACACATATTACTAATGCAGCCAATGCTAGCATACCAAACAAAACAGTCACCATCCACCCAGATGATAAAGCCTGGATGTCTAGAAAAATTAGACACGAGATGAGAATTAGAGAAAAACTGTATAAGAAAGAAAGTTAAAACCAAACACGAACAGGACCTTGCAAATTTTAAGAAACAGAGAAATTCGGTCAACAACTTAGTTCGGACAGCCAAACAAGAATTCAAAACCAAACTGGCAGAAAAAATAAAAAATGGACGCACAGGTTCCAAACTGTGGTGGAAGCTGAGCAAGTCTTTCTTGTTTGACACTAACTCCAATTTTGATGATATACACCCATTAAAACGTGGTGACGGCTCATTTACCTATGACTTTATTGAAAAGGCTAATCTTCTAAATCACTATTTTTCACGTATTGTGACAGTTGATGAGTCAAATGTGGAATTACCCCCTTTATCCTTATATACAGACCACTTTTGAAATATGATGACAATAATGACTCAAGACATTCTAGATATACTTTCTAAGCTGGATATCTCAAAAGCTGTTGGCCCCGACAGTCTAAGTTCTAAACTATTAGTCATGGGTAAAGAAATTATAGATCCGATCCGATTTCCCACCTCCTGGAAAATTGCGGTAACTCCAATTTTTAAAAAGGGGGAAAAGGACTCATGCACAAACTACCGCCCAATATCTCTCGTGAGTTGTCTTAGCAAAGTCATGTAAAGAACTGTTTTTAAAAACGTTTACAACAACATTAGAGATAGCATCATTCCATATCAGTCTGGCATTCTTCCTTCACATTCTACAGTAAATCAACTATTAGAAATATATACTGATATCGCCAAAGCTCTTGATGAACAAAAATAAGTACTGTTCTTATTTTTCGTCATTTCGAAAGCATTTCACCTAGTGTGGCATCGTGGCCTCCTACAGTAGCTCAAACAATTTGACATCACTGGAAATCTACGTTTATGGTTTGAAAGTTACCTTCATAATCGCTACCAGCGAGTAGTCACAAATGGTTACGAATCTACATTGCTTCGATTACATGCTGGTGTGCTACAGGGCTCCATTCTTGGGCCACTACTTTTCTTAGTATTTATTAACGACATGCCCAATGAGATACTAAACAATATTAGACTATTTGCTGATGATACATGCCTTTATGTGATGTCTGATAACTTAGAAGACCACACACTATCTGTCGACCACCATCTGCAAGTAATGACCCATTGAGCAAACACATCGCTAGTCGAATTTATTGCTTCCAAAACAACGTTCCTATTTATTTCTCTATGCAGAGATCCTACCATTTTTCTAATAAATATCAAAAATTCTGAAATAGTTCCATCCACCTATCATAAACACCTTGGTATCACTTTCAACAATAATAGTCATTGGCACAACCATGTGGAAAATATAATAGCAAATGCCCAGCTCAAGCTTTCATTACTCAAAGGACTAAAATATATCTTAGACCGTGAATGTCTCGAAATCATGTATAAGAGCTTTATTAGGCCATAGGCTTAAAAAGCCAAGGATTGCATAGTGGCAGGTGCATTCACAGATAGTCCCATATGAATCGTCAGAGTGTCAGTATACCAGATATGTGAAAGCTGGTCTGCTAAACCAAGATTCTTATCTTGGCATGGTGGTCCAGGGGTAACATGTCTGGTTGCGGATGCCATACGGAGTTGCAGTATCGCGGTTCGATCCCCGACTGGGGAGATGGAGATCAACAAATTGAACTAATGGGTGCTTTACTGTCAGATGGTTAGCATGTGGAAATGGAAGCCACACGTTGCCAGTGCATCAATAAAATAAAACACGTCGTGATGGAGTCAGAGTACAATAGGCTTAAAAAAGCCAAGGATTGAATAGTGGCAGGTGCATCCACAGATAGTCCCATATGAATCGTCATTGTGTCAGTATATCAGACATGTGAAAGCTGGTCTGCTAAACCAAGATTCTTATCTTGGCGCAGTGGTCCAGGGGAAAGATATCTGGTTGCTGATGCCATGAGGAGTTGCAGTACGGCGGTGCGATCCCTGACTGGGGAGACAGTGATCAACAAATTAAACTAGTGGGTGCATGACTGTCGGCTGGTTAGTATGTTGAAACTGAAGCCGCGAGTTGCCAATGCATTAATAAAATAAAATACATATACTGCCAGAGCTTAAAACGCCAAGGATTGAATCGTGGCAGGTGCATTCACAGATAGTCCCATATGAATCGTCATTGTGTCAGTATATCAGACATATGAAAGCTGGTCTGCTAAACCAAGATTCTTATCTTGGCGCAGTGGTCAGGGGAAAGATGTCTAGTTGATGATGCCATGAGGAGTTGCAGTATGGTTGTGCGATCCCTGACTGGGGAGATGGTGATTAACAAATTAAACTAATGGGTGCATGACTGTCGGCTGGTTAGCATATGGTAATTGAAGCCGCGCATTGCCACTGCATCAATAAAATAAAATAAATATACTGCCATACCCGTGATCCAGTCAGAGTACAATAAGCATAACAAAACCAGGGATGGAATAGTGGCAGGTGCATCCACAGATAGTTCCATATGAATCATCAGAGTGCCAGTATATCAGACATGTGAAAGCTGATCTGTTAAACCAAGATTCTTATCTTGGCACGCTGGTCCTGGGGAAAGATATCTGGTTGCTGATGCCATGCAGAGTTGCAGTATGGCGGTTCTATCCCTGACCGGGGAGATGATGATCAACAAATTAAACTAATGGGTGCATGACTGTCGGTTGGTTAGCATGTGGAAATTGAAGGAGCACGTTGCCTGTGCGTCAATAAAATAAAAATACATATACTGCCAGAGCCGTGATGGAGTCAGAGTACAATAGACTTAAAAGCCAAGGATTGAATCGTGGCAAGTACATCCACAGATAGTCCCTTATGAATCGTCAGAGCGTCAGTATATCAGACATGTGAAAGCTAGTTGGCTAAACCTAGACTTCTTAGTCTTGGCGCAGTGGTCCTGTGGAAAGATGTCTGGTTGCTGATGCCATGCGGAGTTGCAGTATGGCGCTTCGATCATCGGCCGGGGAGATGGCGATCAAGAAATTAAACTAATGGGTGCATGACTGTCGGTTGTTTAGCATGTGGAAATTGAAGCCGCATGTTGCCAGTGCGTCAATAAAATAAAAATATAGACAGACAGACAGACAGACAGACAGACAGACAGATCTACAAACCATCAACTCTTCCCATTACGGGGTGGGTGTAGCTGTACACCGTCGTGTGTGAGCTATGTACTGAGCGTATTGAAGCCACCACCATGTTGCGGACTCAGTAACTCACGAGAGTCATCAAAGCTCCTACAAAACTCCATTCTTGGAAACTAGATTACAATCATGCAATTACTCAATACCTCGATAAAATGAATTTCTGTCCATTTATCAAATTTGCCCTAATTGGCTTCGCTCCCAATACAGAGCAGACGTACCTACAGTTCTGTCTCTACAGCTCATGATTGCTTTTGCCTCCCATTTGCTTCAGCAACCTTCAGTTGAATTATTTTTAACCCTTTCATGACGAAACTGGCTCAACCCGGCCTCTGTAGTGGTCTTCTGGAATGTCCATAAGCACGGCAAGAGAAGTCTATTTTCGAAAGTTTACCACTAGAGTAACTTGCTCGATAACCGGGTCAGTCATGCCAGTGGTAAATTTTCAAAAATAATTTTCTTTTAGCCTGCAAATGGTCATTCAATGAATAAATATTTAAATTTAGTCATTAAAGGGTTAAAATGATACTCATGATTATTCATTGTTAGCGTATTTGAGGATCGAAGCTTTGACATTGTCTGTGAAGCTGGTTAATTAACTGACTGGCTGCCGTATGCCACCTGACCCTAAGTTCAAGGGGCAATAATTCGGCCACTGCTGAAAATTTTGAAAACAATTTGATTGAAACTTGTTGGCGGCTTAACCAACACGTTTTAGTCAAATAGTTTTAAAATATTCACCATATCCTGAGTTAAACCGCAATGGAAAATGTCGTCTGCACAAATTCAGAAGACGGGCTAAGAAGAAGTTAATTGTATATAAAATGCGCGCCTGCTGTCTCAATACACCTTTCCCACATTGACGTCTATACGACGCGACTGGTAAAGAGAGCTATAAACAGCTTACCCTCATTGCGTTACTACTTCACTAAAAGACACCGCAATTTAAACCGTTCCTATGTTAAGCGGCCTATACATTGTCAATATAATTCATGTGACGATAATATTGAACAATATTATTGCGCCGTTGGTGGCCAACACAGTTTATTTTCAATAATTTTGTACCACTATTATTGTCAATTATGAAAATTTACTTCTGAAACATTGATCAATGTTCTCAATGCGTACCACCAACGACACAATAAAATTGTGTAACCATGAATAATCATCTACCCGGTTTTGATTCCGTCATAATATTGCTCAAGTCAAAATTTGACCTTAATATTACACACTAACGATCAATAATATTGTCAATTTTTATTATTGTCAATTATATTGGTTGTGTACGTGCCAAACGAAAATCGTAATATTATTGAAGTAATACATCAATGGAAAGCGCGTCAGTTTCTTAAACATCAATGTATTATCTTTATATTTTTGGGAAATTTTCGCAGGTTTATTTGCGTATGGAAAATGCACGATTATACCTAGATTCATAAAAGCAAGTGGACAATTGAGGATATTTCAAAATGTTAATTAACTCCATTAAATGTTACAAAACGTTAAAGACTAATACAGGAATGTATAGATAATTGGCGTAGCTTTCCAATGACGTATGACTTCAATAATATTATGAACAAAGTTCTTCATATAACCTGCTTAAAATGCGTTGTATCTGATTCTAATCGTAAGGTAATGCTGTTTTCCCGTCGACTAGCCGGTTTACCAACCGGAAGTGATAAGCGCAAAGCATTGTGGGAATGTATTTTCTAAATAAAAACCTGATAATGTGGGAAAGGGATATTATTCAAATATAGTACATGTTAACTGACGTCACAAGCAAAATGATGTAGGTCCGTCGTCAAAGTGGAGAAGTATGTCATCAAAGTGTCTGAATTGTATGGCGTTAGTAAATTTACAAATTAATAAATAGAGGCAGCAGCAGTTCCCAGTCAAATTGGTTTCAAGATATTCAATATGTATGTTTAAATTGAAATTAAAATTGGGAATTCAGAGTTCAAAGTTTTTTAATTTAGTCCAACACGCATAGAAATGGGCGGAGCTGAGCTAGAAAAAGGCTGGGCATAGCTAGAAATATATCCCGGCATTGGAACAGAGGGGTCTATTTCTATCTATGCCCCGCCCATTTCTAGCAATGCCCTGCCAAATTCTAGCAATGCCCTGCCCATTTCTAGCTATGCTCCAACCACGTTTTTCCCGTGTTGGGATCGATCGCGCCCTGAATTGCCAGAACCTAAATAGCAAGGTAACTGTATGGGTATGTTGTCGAATATTTTGAACCTAATTTGACTGGGTGCTTTTCTGCCTATTGCCTATTGCAGCAACAGTGCCCAGTTATATTCGTTTTAAAATATTCAACGGTCAAATAACAAAGCCATACAATTCGTACACTGCTCGATGTTCATGCCATATCAAGATACTTCATTCAATGCGCAGTATGATTGTAACGTCAGCCTTCGTGTGACGTAATTGATGGTTCATCAATGACTATGTTAATGAAGCTTCTGCGAACAAGTATTCGGCGACCAAATAACAATTTTCGATGACCTTCCCCATAGGCCTTGTGTTGAATATTGAATGGTTCATTTCCTCTGAACTGTACACAGTTATAGAGATACAATATATTATTATTATTAATATTATTATTATTATTAGTATTATTTTTATCGTGACACAAACGTCCAGAACTTATTCAATACCAGGAGGACCATACCACATCAAAGTAAATTCATTAACATTGATTCATTTAAAAGTACACACATACCGATTACGGACCTATGTGCCTACGCACCTACGCACGCACGCACGCACGCACCCACGCGTGCGCGCACTGGACTCTGATTGTTTGTTTCATTTCTCGTGAGTGAAAATAATTTGACTTGACAATGTTCAACACATAATTTCTCACATCATAATGAGTTTCAAGTTCCTGGTCAAAGTCGTTGAACGGGTTGATGTTTAAGCATATAAATTGTATTTAATATACCTTAAGCTTCAAAGGTGTATTCCTTTTTCATATTTTTTAAATGTGGGTGACCCTGACTGTGGTCGCCTGGGACAAATGCCCCATATATCTCCTTTAAATTCGTCCCTGCGTGGTTTTAGTAATAAAATGCTTGTAGATAGTTGTACGCTGCCTCAAGTAATTATTCTGTATTATCGCCGACTCTCCTTATTAGTAGTTAACGCTAAGTAATTACTGACCATCACAAAGCGTACCGAACATGGAATTGTCCATGATGGCAATATTATGGCTAATGACTTTAAGACAATCATACAATAAAACATTAAATGCTTTTAAACTAATTTGACGGGAAGCTGTTGCTGCCAGAGACAATAACAGCTCTCAGTCAAATTAGCTTCAAAATATTCAACATACACCCCCTACATCAAAAAGAATTTGTCATTTCTGGTCTGTAAGGGTTAGATGGTAAATACAACTCGCCAGTTCTCCCCTTGTTATCTCCCTTTCTAATCCCATTATTGGTCACTGTTTTCGCGGAACATCATCGCGCATACGACTCCTGTGCCAAGAGGTCAATTATCTTAAGATGTACGTTGATAGCCGCTATGGTGTTCTAACACGCCGAGGGTAATCAGCTGATGGTCATAGGTTTCGGAATTAGTAATTAATTTCATTCTTCCTTCCCCCAATTAATTAAAACTGCGACTTTCTCTTTAGGCATGCCAATGGAAACGGTGAAGATGAGGTGAGATGTTTTGTATATAACCATAGGCAGAAACAGCGCCCAGTCAAATTAGTTCCAAAATATTCAATAGCCTACCTGTATAGTTTTCTGGAAATTGATAGTCATGGAGTTCAGAGATCGATAGATCCCAACACGAGCGAGGTGTGGGTGGCGCGTAGATACAGATGGGCGGGGCATAGCAAAAACTGGAAATTCCCATTGCCATCTGTAAGTAATTAATTATGCATCAAACTTAAGCAACATGTTCCCCGTACTGCTTTACAAATAGAATTTCTGTTTCATTGCGTGCGTATGCGAGCATCCCTGTCCTCGAAATACAAGACCTGCCTATGGTGCGCCTATTGCTCTCACACGTCGCGCCACATACATCTTCTGCATCATACATTCACCAGTGACTCGAGTAAAGGGGACTTAAATCAGGTGCAGTACACCTAATTAATAACGTAAAATGCCTTAAAATATTTTGACCATAATTGGATCGGAAGGCATTGCTGCCTTATGCGGCAATGTTTTCCAATCCACATACGTTCAAAATATCCAACAGTACATTTTATTTAATTTTGGAAAGATTTTGAGTTATTTCTGAGCCGTACTGTAATGGAAACCCTTGGGCAAAGTGCGTTTCATTACGGATGCAGTCATTGAGGAGTAATGGTCCATTTCCAAGTTTATCCACCAATCATATGACATCATATGACGTCATAATCACCTACGTGGCGTGTAAGAGGACTTCATAATCTTGACATCATGAATGGCTCGATATAGTCCGTCCTTAACGCTTTACGAATTGTATGTCTTTACCATTTTATAAACATTCTGTTGAATATTTTGAATCTAATTTGACTGGACGCTGTTGCTGCCATAGCAGATCGATCACAACACGAACGAGGTGTGGGTGGAGCTTATCTAGTGATTGGCGGGGCATAGCTAAAACTGGAAAGGTCCATTCCCTCTGGCCTTTTTCAATTGCTACAGACCAACGGAAATTCATTCATACGATGAGACGTAAACGGAGTCATGCGTTTGAAGCGTATATATATAACTTTGCTAGGAATTCAGTAGATACCGGCTGATGGTACCCAGCATAATATCACGTAACTAGATGTACGATAGACGAATCAGATCACTCAAGTATACGTCATTTAGCTGAGGTCACAATCAAATGACGTCAGTCCAATAAGAAAGCTGCGCAGGTGCGTTATTAGCCGCCTGAATGGACCGTTCCAAGTTTAGTCATCGATCAACTGACGTCATATGGCGTCATAATTAACTAAGTGGCGTGTATGCTGACGTCATAGTCATGAATAATTCCAAATAGCTCGTCTTTAACTCTTAATAGTCCAACACGTTGTACGAATTGTATGTCTATGATGTTTAATAAACATGCTGTTGACTATTTTGAAAATTATTTGACTGGGCGTTGTTGTTGCCATAGGCGGGTCATAGCCACTATTGATCCCTCTTTAGGAGACCTTAGCGTTGATAACAAAAGCTGAGTTTTCGCAGAAGATTGTTGGGCTGTTGACATTGCAGGGACGCTGCTTGGAAAATTAAAAAATGTATGCGCTTTTGACATGTTAAGCCATATTAAACAAAGCCTTTTCAATGATAATGTAGGCTATAATTTGCACAATGGGAGAAGGCGAATATACACGAGTACACTGGATTATTCCATATTGCCGTGACAACGATCATAGACAAGAAACCATGTAGTTCGTTTGCTAGGTAAGCTAAACAGCTATCATTAGAGCAAGCTCTATAATGATCATATACACAGCCTTTCAATATTTTATCAAGGTTTTGATGAACTATATTTGCACCTGGAACATTGGTCTGCCCTTTGACTATTATGGACACAAAATCAAAGTCATTTATTTCAAGGTGACATATCTTTACCACGGTATCGTCATATTTATCTTAAGGTGCAGTATTTCTACCTGACTGTCTGGAAATTTAATTAAGTTAATGTGCCCTATTATGTAACGTAGCTAACATTCAGAAACCATGCATTAACCGCAGAGCTGCGTCAACACGTGATCGTTCAAGCCAAATTGTTCGACACAGGATATCGTATTACAGATTTAGGCACATTGGTACTCAAAGGTCAACACAGGCTATCGTCATATAGATTTAGGCGCACTGGCACTCAAAAGAAGTTAATTAATACTCTTCCTACCTATGTTGTTAGCACGCGATAATGTGCACCTATTATCTTAGTGTGTATGTACCAATATGTTCAATGGTACAGATTTTGTAGGTATCAGTTACTTAACCCTCTATCACAAGCTGTTGCAGACATTAAAATCAACCCGATCCATGCAGTGGTTAATGTGATATAGGCTTGTACCTGATGTCCCGTAAATTCTTGTTCTCATCTCAAGCGCGTTCGATTAGAATTTTAAGACAAATTAAAATAGGCTACTTTATTCAACTATGCTTCATACAAAGGGCGGTGAACTATAGGCCATCTCGTGTAGGCTAAATACTTTTGTCAGTTGTGCATAGGGCAATTTTCGTGTCATTTGAAGATTCCCTACTTGAGTTGAATTGCGGGAGTGAATTCCTACGCCAATCACCATTTATTGTCCAAGAGATATTTTTCTCGATTTCCTTGAGAACAAGATCCCATGAGACACGTGTGTTGCTTCTCTATATATGTGGTCATAGAACTGTACTATATTAATATAGTACATTTCTATGTGTGTGGTCTTCTGGCACAATATAAACACTCAATTTCTTACTGCCAGTCTCAAATGTACCCGTGTATATGTCTACTGTATTACATCACTTCACTCTACGTCTGCTGTATCCGTATCTAGATACGATGTTCTGTGATTTGCGTCATCTTAAATAGATATATGCGCGGGGACAGGGCCGTGCTTTTAACTGCTAATGGCTACATCTACTAGATCCGTCGTAATCGTGTCTCTTAACAAACTCAAGTGAATACCTCGCGCCACGTATCGCCATAAGAACGGCCATCCCTTGGTCCATGGCAATAGAACATCACCTCTATAATTGCATCCGTAATACAACGCATGTTTTCGAATTCGTTACCTTTGTAATCATAAATTCCCAGAATCTCAGTTTCAAAGTGCGCACGAAAACAGTAGAATATTTTGACACTACATTGACAGTAACACGGCGATACACCATAAACAAAAACTGCTCCAATATCAAATTAGTCCCAAAATATTCACCAGAATATCTGTCAAATTGTTAATCAATTTTGGCGGTTGTCCTTTTGGGTTGAAATAATTAAGTACTTATTTGTACCTACTACCAGAGTCAAGTAGACAAATGTCACATACATTTATCAAGTGACAGAATAGCTACACATTGTTCTTTGGAGAAGGCCACGTGGTTTATGCGAATGAGAACAGGAATGCTTGGCTAGGCAGCTAATGTATCCGGAATTATATTTATAAATACGTACACGTACATGTTGATTGAATCTGGGAGAGAAATGCCTAGACGCCATTACTTCCAGTTCTGAGTGGCAGTTCATTGGTCCGTTTGTCATATAGGGAATAACAAAGTGAATGGATTTCCGGTTTCTATCAAATTTATCGCACGCGTTTATACATATCTAGCTAGAAGTGAGGTCTTACTAGACGATTGTGATCAGTCTGATACCATATGTTAACGAGTGTGAGAATTCACCTTTCCAGTTTATCTATCCATCATATGACGTCATATTCAACTACGTGATGTGTATCATGACGTCATAAGCATGACGCCACTAATGATTCAAATTAGTCCGTCTTTAACGCTTAATATTCTGACAGTTTGTACGAATTGTATGTCTTTGGTATTTAATAAACATGCTGTTGAATATTTTTCAAATAACTTGACTAGGCACCCAGGCGAATTAGTTTCAAAATATTTAACAGCTTACCAACATAGTTTTCTGGAAATTGCTAGTCAGAGTTTTTCAGAGATCGATCGAACCCAACACAAGCGATATGAGGGTGGAGTTTAGATAAAGATGGGCGGGGCATAGATAAAACTGGAAAGGTCCATTGATTTGTCACATAAACTTTCGTTTCTAATTTCCACGCAGTTTCTAACCGTGTTCCTTACCCTTTGAGATGTATCCCTGAAGCTCCTGACTACTAAAGTTTCTGACCAAATACGTTAAATCATATAGTGACAAACGCAACTGCTTATTAGTTGCAGATTCCAAAATATTTGTAACCGAATATTAAAAATTGTAGATGTTTTAAAATTAAAATTTAGCAAGATGTTACACTATTTTAACAATAATAGCATCCAAATTACATTAACGCAGCTGCTATGCGACAACTATGTCGAGTAGTAATACAATGCTTACAGCGTACACTACTATCATCTCCAACCACAATGTGCCCTGTTACAGGGTAAATGTGCAGGCCAACAGAATACTATTTTTTTTAATGCACCACTGGAATTGCTGGCTCAGGTGTGATGATGATGCACTGTATTCTGCGGCTGTCGTAGTAGAAACATCCTACAGCTGCAATCAGTCCATTTTGCCCACTGTATCTTGTCCTCAGCCGAAATTTTTAGCTTCCTCAGGTTTATTCTTGATCTGGGTGTAGGAGGTTCTGCTTTCCTGAGACCACTCCGTAGCATGCTTAACATATTTATGCAATGCCGTCCTCTCCTGGATTTATATTTGCTGACTACCAATAGGGCAACTTCCAACGATCTCTGAGTCCTGTGTGTCTTCTGGCATCCTTAGCACATGGCCAAACATGGACCATCTTTGCTGGCCGACTTTGACAGACGGCGGCGATGCATTAAAAAACTTGTATAGTGAATCGTCGGAAATTATGGTGTCTGGCCGTCGGTGTCCAGTGATGGCCCGTAGGTGTTTACGTGGCAGGCATCAAGTGCGTCTAGAGCTGCACTTGGAGCTGCCCAGCTGTTACAGCTATACCGCATTAAAGATACGCAGGTTGCGTTGCATAGACGTAGTCGCTTTGTCAAGGGTTTCTTTGGTCAACGAGTCCACAGCTTCAAGCAGGACTGGAAACACATACGTTCCATGACACAACGGAAATCTAAACAATCATTCCGGTAATGAATGCTCAGAATGTGTCATCTCTTGGCCTGCAAACGGACGAACTTTAATGGTACAGTACATGACAGTGTGTGGCTGGCTTCGTCATAAAAATGGTTAAAGAATGTTATGTAATGGAATATTATCAGAATATAGACTACGGCACATTCTTTACAAGAAGCTATTTAGTAATTACTTTCGGTTGTGGCATACGGTAACATATGAACATAACATTAATATGATGGACCATTCGACAGTAGGCACTAGAAGATAGTCACGTATTCCATTTAAATATTTTAAAAGTAATTTGACTATGATTTAGTGATGCTAATGGCGACATCCCTTTCTTGTTCAATTAGATTAAGATATTCCGCAGTGTACCTGTAAAGTTACCTTGGAATTGAGGTTCTTGGAAGGCAGCTTTCAAACGCTTAAGATGCGCTGGACCATCCATCATCCATGTTAAGCAATCAACATGGTGTGGTGTTAAAACCACTTTCCTGTAGATTGTATAGAGTGTGTCGTATCCAGAAACATATAATGGCTATTATATAGAAATAACTATTGCAATGCAGCTCAGAAATAACTTAACACGTACTGGTGACTATTTTGAACATAATTGGATTGGAAGACATTGTTGCCTAAGGCAACAATGTCTTCCAATCCAATTATGTTCAAAATATGCAACAGAACATTTCTTACTTCGTGTTCTTTATAATACTAGTCATTATAGAATGTTTTAAACATAATTTGACTGGGGGATACTGTTGCATATGGCAGCAACATGTATACGAGCCTGCTTACCCCCCCCCCCCCCCACCCCACCCACCTCACCCCACCCAACTCCCCATTCTGTACTTATGCGCTTAAGAAAAATGCGTTTTAAAGGACATTTCTATTTTTAACCCTGCCACGCCCATTTCTAGCTAAGATCCACCCACACCTCGCTCGTGTTGGGATTGATCGAAATCTGAACTCTTTGGCTATCAATTTCCAGAAACCTATACAGGTAAGTTGTTGAATATTTTGAAACTAATTTCACTGGGCGCTCTTGCTGCCCATGACACCAACAGAGCCCAGTCAAATTATTTTCAAAATGTTCAACAGCATGTTTATTAAATAGTAGCGACATACAATTCGTACAAGGTGTCGGACTATTGAAAGTTAAAGACGGGCCATATATAATCGTTTATGATGTAATGATTATGACGTCCGTTTACACACCAGTTAGTTGATTATGACGTCATATGACGGCATACGATCTATTGATACATTTGGAAAGGTGAATTAATCATGAAAAGAGGAATAGTATTCATTATTAAAACAGCATTGTTCAAAGACATTCCCGATGGGCACAAGACAAATTGATGTAGATTTGTTTAGTAAATTATACCGTCTCTCAAATACTACGCGATCGATGGAATCGGTTTCCCCCTAACCAAGCACGTCTACTCAGATTGGCGAAGACTTGCCGCTAGCTACGCTGACCAATGTAATCTAATGATATTCGGATATAGCAATGTATGCAAGTAGCAATAAGCGCACCCGTACTAATATCCAAATATTCCATATTCATTACAATTTCTATTGCAATTTTCTTATTTGCAATAAGGAGATTGGGCGATAATCCGAAATTATTGTTTGACGTGGCCATTAATGATTTTATTGCCAAAACCACAGCACGAGCCATCAGCGAAATAGCACCAATAAACATATCTTTGTATTATATTGGCATGCCACATTATACTGCCATTGTATAGATGCATTAATAGCACGCCATTCGCACGTGCATAGAAAACACACGACATTTACACGTGTATTGAAATGATCAATCACTCGCCATTCACACATTTACAAGAAAACACACTGCACATTCTAGCCTCTTCTAGCTGAAGAATATATTTTATGGAGACTATAGATGTGAGTCTATAAAGACATGAGGTCAGGACTTAATCTATGGATAGATCCGATCTGTCAGTATATTGAACTAAAAATTGCAATCGTGGATAGATAGTCATTAAGCTAGTCTCATTGAACGGGCATGCGGCGTTTCCCATGGCATCTACATTGTGGTGGTTCTAAAGGCTCCACACACTGAAATCTAGGTGAGTAGTTTAGGGAATCGCTGTGCATTATTGTTATGCAAATGAGCTCTTGACTTATTTAAATACTGCATCCTAATTGGTTGTTTTTGAATGAATGGGTGGAGTCTATTGTTCAAAATGAGCGGGTGTACGCTGTATGCTATTGTTCTAAATGAGCGGGTGTCCACTATTGTTCTAGATGAGCGGGTGGTTGCTATTGTTCATGCAGGTGTCCGCTGTGCGCTATTGTTCTAAATGTCCAGCTAGACGCTCTTGTTTAAATGCAGTTAATGCATAGGTTAATGTGTTTTAAATAGGTATTGACATGCGCGCATGTGTGCTTGCTGTGTTTAACGTATTAATTAGGTGGGCGGAGGCGCCCCCCCCCCACACCTTGTGGTTAAAAAACATATTTTGAAACTGCTCCAGTCATTTTATTTTCAAAATCTCAGATGACAGTTATTTAATTATTCAATTTTCAAAATTGTTATGAAAATGAGTTGGTGCGGTAAAGAACAATGCCCTCCATCGTGCATGCCTCTCGTCGTTGACGAATAATGACGTCACGAGCACCCTTGTAGCATTTAACATATTAATTAGGTGGCCAGTGCAATTTTGAAACTAATCGGAATTGTGACTTCCTATGCCAAACTGTCGCATTGAACAGCGCTTTTTGAAAAATAGCATTTATGCGCATTGATCGATGGTACCTGCATGAACAATAGCGCACAACGGTCACTTATGAACAATAGTGTACAGTGCCCAATTATGAACAATAGCGTCCAGCAGCCACCTGCATGAACAAAATGTGTTCTCAGTCACTTAATTTTCAAAAAATCAGAGCATTGCATTACATGGGTAATATATAGGTAAACTAATCGATGTTATATGTATAATATTATGTAGATAATAATCATGTATCTATGGTATTTAAGGAAATATATGTCTTTAAAATGGCAGTCATTTAATTATTAAATTTTCAATAAATGTTCCTGACATAATTTTATAAATTGGCTGCACATTTATAAGCATGGAAACATGTGTATGTACATGCCCAGACACGCATGCACGGCAAAATGCATGCATACATGTGCGACCGCATATGGCGGATTTGTTGCTGCATGCGGCCGCATATTGCGGATTGCGGCCGCATGCGGCTGCATGTTGCGGATTTGTGGCCACAGTACATATAATCCTATAAAATGGTTCAAATTCAGTCCGTTTTCTCACTCCAGTTTAGACATCACAAAGTGTTTGGATGTGTATTTTAACTGCAGATTAGTTAGGTAGCCTTAGGCAGTCAGAAGATTTATTTGAAGAACCTTGTAACTTGAATGCTTGCTGGATCTCTCCTAAAATCAATATGCTGAAAGTAAATGTTTTGAATGTGATTCAACTTTTGATTATGTCAAATGACCTGAAGCATCATAAGATCCGATTCCATAGCGATGAAAATAGTGAAAATCTAAACAGTGAAGATGAAGAAATGACAGAGATGAAGAGTGGAGATGATGAGCCAGTGGAGTCGGAGAGTGAAGCCGGTGATGACTCAGTGGAGTCTGAGAGTGAAGATGAAGGTGAAGATGAAAAGGAAGCCATAGGCAATCAGGAACTATTCACCATATTCCAAAATATTAAGCAGGTTTTAGACGCTGAACAATCAGGTTTAGAAGATGAGGATGGTGAAGACCCAAATTGTGTAGGCAATGTGTCTATTTCCGTATATGCTGATGCTTTAGTTGCAACGTGTATAGACATAATGTTCCAGTGGAAAAGACTACAGAACTCTACGCTTACTAAAATAATTCATCAGGAAACTAAGGAGTTTATGACAGAGGGGTACACATACGATGAAGCAGTCTTCTCAGCTTTTCGAAAAAGAGAGTTTGTGATCAAGAAGTCCATAAGGAACAATCTACTTGCTGACGATAATGATGATGATTCTGTCGGTGATGGATCTGATCCATAAGGAATCAGAACATTGACTGTTTGTTTATGCTACAGAAACTATGTTTTATCATATGCAATATTTTCTTCAAAGTAAAAATATGTATACAAATAAAACATTAGTTCTTTATGTGCCTGTTGATTTGATGAGTGTAGATATATATCCAGCCGGGTCCCCACATCTTTCAATATACAAATCGGAGTGGGTGATGTTGATGTTAGTGGTCGTGGCGGAGGATGGGTGGAAGGGGATGGTGGTGGTGGGTTAATGGTTGGTGATGGGTGTTGGGGCTTAGTGGTTGGCGGTGGCTGTTGGTGGTGGTGGTGCTAGTGGTGGTTGTGGTGAAGGTGGTGGGCGGTAGTGGGGCTGTGGTGGTAGAGAGGTGGTGGTGGTGGTGATGGTTGTGGTGATGGTGGGTGTGTTAGGTGCTGGTAGGAGGTGGTTGCAGCCACAATGTCTAGACGATCGATAGCCAGGTATATTATTTTTGTTGTCGCGGGGGTGGAAGGGGGGGGGGGTGGGTGGTGTGTGTGATCATTGACTAGGTACTCATAATGCATTTATGCTGATATAGGCATGTGTGCATACAAGCCGGACCTTTATTAACCCCTTATTGACATACCCTCTCCAACCATATGCCATTTTTCATGCACCATGCTCTCACAAATTCCGACCACAATGTCTAAACAAATGGTTAACCATCAGAGTCAATCATTCCAATGATAAATTTTCAAAAATAGTCTTCTATGGGTCTGCAAATATGAATATAAAGAAATTCGATAGGGGTTGGTGTGTGGGTGGGTGTTGGTGGAGGCGTGGGGTTAATGCATGGTGTTGGGTGTATGTGGTAGTGGTGGTGGTGGTGGTAGTGCGTAGTGGTTGGTGGTGTATGTCGGTACTGATAATAGTGGTGGTAGTGGTTCTGGTGGTGGTGCTAGTGGCGGTGGTGGTGAAGGTGGTCGTCGGTGGTGTTGATGCTGGTGGGGGTGATGGTGGTGGGGTTGGTGTAGGTGGTTGGTGGTGGGTGTTTGCTGGCGCAATGTCTAGACAAATGGATAGCAAGCATAGCCAGTCATTCCAATGATATATATTTTAATTAGTTTTCTCTTGGTCTGCAAATGGGCGTTTTCTATGAGAAAATTTAGATTCTTTTGAAGAAATTCGAGAGTTAAAGGGTTAAATGGTTAAGTAAATCTATAGCGCCCATGTAATGGTGTAGCATGAGGTGGTCGCTTAGGACAGGTTTGACTGAATTATACAGTAAAAACATGGTTATAACGTATCACTGCTGTGTAGCCCAAAAGGATATATTTATATTTGACTTGTAGTAAACAACCATCTATGATTATGCTACTATGCTGTAATGTGGCTCTTAATTGTTGAAATGTAACGTCATGAATGATAAGGCATTAGGTCTCCAACCAACTCCCCACAATGCACTTACTACTGTTAACGTATGAATATTGAATTAAAAATGCGTTAATCTTTAACGGTAAACAACAATAGCCAGTGAGCGGGTTCGCCAGTTATTATAGATTTAAAAAAAAACCTTTACTCCCAGCGAGCACATTGTAATAGCTTGCCAAATATCAATCTCATGTCATTTGTTCACCAGAATGTGCTTTATGTATGCGAGTGCATTCAAATAATCAAGTGCTAACACTCCACTCCATCGCCACAAGCTGCACGCTTTCATGCAGTATAATTAATGTGTTTTATAATCTGTGATATCAAAGACGTATTTTATGAAAAACATTCAACAGCGATCAGCAGCGTGGTTTCCCAAAAAAGGTAATAAAACTAGGGAAGAATTACTGTGTCCGGGCATGTACATACACATGTTGCCGCATGTATAAATGTGCAGCCGCCTGTATAAAATTGCGGTAGCAACATTTTTTGAATATTTAATAATTAAATGACTGCCACTTTAAAGACCACTCCTTAAATACGATATATACATGATTATTATCTATATAATATTATACATACAACGTCACTTAGTTTACCTATATTATTACCCATGTAATGCCATACTCTGATTTTTTAGAAAATTTAATGACTGGGAGACGCCGCCCCGGCCCAATCTCAGGCTGGACGCAAATCTGCAATATGCGGCCACAAATACACAACATGTACGCATGCATGTTGGTGTGCATGTGTGTCCGGGCATGTACATACACATGTTGCAGCGTGTGTAAATGTGAAGCCACCTGTATAAAATTGCGGCGGCAACATTTTTTGAAAATTTAATAATTAAATGACTGCCATCTGATCTTTTGAAAATCAAATGACTGGGGCAGTTTCAAAATATCTATTTAACCACGAAGGGGGAAGGGCGCCGCAGCCCACCTAATTAATACATTTAAACACAGGAAGAACACGTGCACGCATGTCAATACCTATTTAGAAACACATTAATCTATGTATTAACACATCATTTAAACAATAGCGTCTAGCCAGACATTTAGAACAAGAACGCAAAGCGGACACCTGCATGAACAATAGCAGCCACCCACTCATTTAGAACAATAGCATACAGAGTACACCCGCTCATTTGGAACGATAGACTCCACCCACTCATTCAAAAACAACCAATCAGAGCGCAGTATGTAAATAGGTCAAGAGCTCATTTGCATAACAATAGCGCACAGCGAGTCTCTAGACTACTTAGGTGTTCTAAACGGAAATAGGTCTTTACTAAAGGTTTTTCCCATTCAAACTAAAATTAAAGTGTAGCCTCCAAAGCTATGAATTATAGGTGTCTCACGCTAGATTGTATAGCTATTTTTTGTGCAAACCAACTTAGTATTTAATTAACCATTTAATCCTTAAATTTGTTCAAGAAAGATTTAATTAATTAAACATTTCCATTCCTTAGAGAAGATTATTTTTGAAAAATGTACCACTGGACTGACTGGCTCGACTATCGAGCCAGTCATTCCAGTGTTAAACTTTTATAAATATTCCTCTCTTGGTCTGCAAATAGACATTTCCCAATGCCACTGCAGATGTCGGTTTTGGCCGGTTTGAGTGTCGAATGGGTAAAAATCACAGATGACATTAAGCATCACTAGGTGAACTAGCAATAAATGGATAGATATCCATGGTCACGTTGACCGTATATGAGCTAAGAGGAGCAGGACTGCATGGCAGACACAGGATGAAAGGAACAGTTAGCGCAAACGCATGGGAAGCTTACATCATTCGATGAACGCTATGTACAAGCCTTGGAAATAATGTATCTGTTTAAAAACACACACAACCAGCTATATCACCTGGCAAAATTGGTGTCCAAATAGTATTGTCCTACCCCAAGTAGGTGCTAAAGAGAATAGATTCCGTAGACCACGAATATGCCATAAGACAGCTAGTTACCGAATCATCCGTAACAGTAAAGGCCAGCTCACCCTCACATGGGAGGTTTCTACTCAATAAGTATGATCTGCCACGAGCCATCGCCATACATAACAAAACTCTGGTTAGAAAACGTGTATACATATGCTGGTACAAAGGCACGCGAGAGAGAGAGAGAGAGAGAGAGAGAGAGAGAGAGAGTGCGACCAATAAACACCAAGTAGATTCCTAAATATCCACTAAGAGAAATCAACAAACCTAATAATATATGGATGACGGCCAGACCAGATGTCAGAGACGTCGAACACGTTGGGCACGCCACAGTCAAAGGTATGCTTCTTATGTGGTCGTATATATTACATGCTAACAAAGCCGAATTCAATCAGAACGCGACCGGTCCAGCATGTGTCCACTGTAGCAATGCTCGAGTGCTCAAGGGGATCATGAACTTGCGCTTGCATCAAGTTTTCCGGATACTGGAAAGTGTGTGATGAGAAGATCGCAGATAAGTCCATGCAGCGCAATGAGAAAATCACACATGATCTAAATATGTCTCCCTGCAAATAGCACTGATTCATCGACACTGATAGAAGACAGGCAAGCCGAACGTTCATTAAAAGCAATATAATAAAATTCATTATCTCCGCTTCTCAATCCCCATGCACACAATGCAAAGTCCTTTATCAGATTACATCCATAGAGGGTGCTCCCAATTATCCAGGAGAAATTTCCAGAAGACAAATAACCATACCCGCACTGCATCGATCACTGTCATTTGATTCAACACAAAATGTAACTGGAGTATTATAATCGTCCAATAACTGCACGTGGGTGGGTGCGTGGGTGAGACTGCGCGTGCGTGCTACCGCGCGTGTCGGTCTGCGTGCGTACCTTTATCTATCTGCATTGTGAGAGTATTCTAGTTCTGTTGAACGGATGTTGGTCAAGCATGGGTGGAAGTTTGACGTTGTGGTTACGAACAATACACATCAAATATAGGAGGACACCCGATTACGTGTTGATAGAAGCTGTGTACGGCGCTTATTATTAACCTATAAAGTGGTGGAAATTAAGGCGAATACACCTCGATCACTAGAATTCTTCCGTGACACTAAAACACCTAGAGCAATAGAATTCTTCCATGACACTGAATACACCTCGATCACTAGAATGCTCTCCGTGACACTGAACACACCTAGATCACTAGAATGGTTTCCGTGACACTGAACACACCTCGATCATTAGAATGCTTCCATGACACGGAATACACCTCGATCACTAGAATGCTTCCATGACACTGAATACACATCGATCACTAGAATGCTTCCGTGGCACGGAATACACCTCGATCACTGGAATGCTTACGTGACACTGAATACACCTTGACCACTAGAATGCTTCCGTGACACTGAACACACCTCGGCCACTAGAATGCTTGCGTGACACTTAATACGCCTCGATCACTGGAATGCCTCCATGATACTGAATACACCTCGACCACTAAAATGCTTCCCTGACACTGAATACATCTCAATCACTGGAATGCTTCCGTGACACTGAATACACCTCGACCACTAAAATGCTTCCGTGACACTAAATACATCTCAATCACTGGAAGATGGCAAAGGTGGGTGCAGAAGAGAATCAGACAGAAAACATGGTTACCCATACAGAGATGAAGACTATCATCAAGTCACTCTATAGAACACCTCAATCAGAAGATGTCTACTATCATCTCTCGAGGCCAGAGCAAGTGACCATTTTTCGTCTCAGAACTGGACACAACAGACTAAACCAACACATGTACAGGCTGTTCCACCTTACGACATCGCCCGCTTGTCCTTGTGGAGAAGCAGAACAGACCACAGAGCACATACTTCAATGTTGCAGTACGTACCAGCTGCTGAGAGAAGAGATCTGGCCTTTATCAACCTCTTTTCTTGAAAAGCTGTATGGGCCTGTGGAAGAACTGCGGAAAACCACAGATTTCATCTTGAGAACGGCTCTCCAAGTGTGATACCAGCGATCGAAAAGAAGAAGATGAAGACTGGAATGCTTCCATGACACTGAATACATCTCAATCACTAGAATGCTTCCGTGACACTTAATACACCTGGATCACTGTAATGCTACCGTGACACTGAATACACCTCGATCACTAGAATGCTTCCGTGACACTGAACACACCTCGATCACGAGAATGCTTCCCTGACACTGAATCCACCTGGATCACTAGAATGCTTCCGTGACACTGAATACACCTCGATCACTAGAATTCTCTCCGTGACACTGAATACACCTCGATCACTAGAATGATTGCGTAACACAGAATACACCTCGATGCTTCCTTGACAGGACAACCACCAGCGTTCTACAATTATCCTTTCCAGTTCATCCATCCATCATATGACGTCATAATCAACAGTGTCGTGTATGGTGACCTCATAATCATGACGTGATGAATGATTCTAAATACTCCGTCTTTAACGCTGTATAGTCCAACACGTTGTACGCATTGCATGTATTTGCTATTTAATAAACATGCTGTTGAATATTTTGAAAATAGTGACTTCAAAATCTTTAAATGGCTACCTGTATAGTTTTCTCGAAATTTATAGTCAGGGAGTTCAGGGATCGATTGATCCAAACACGTACGAGGTGTGGGTTGAGCTGAGATAGAGATGAGCGGGGAATATATAAAACTGTAAAGGTCCATTTTGTGCGTCGCACTGAAATATGCATTAAAACCATAATGGAGTGTGTGTTACTATACGGTTCCTCTCACTAACATATCTCCAATACAATGACTTATGGACCAGCTGCATCTTAAGATGTGTGTCTCGCTACACTACAAATTTGCAAATCTTTCTGAGCATGACCGTGTGTTATTTACTGGACTGAATCTAAATTCATCTTGAAAGATTCATCAACGTTGTTCATTGCGGAAGTCATTATTTTGAAGACCGTCTTATGAGAGAATGAACCAGATTCACTGAGAATCTAAGAAAATCTGCGTTAACTCTATAGGCTAATTTTGAATCATCGTGATTAGTAATTCTTAAGAAATGTCCTAACTGCCAGTAATGTCTCTGCTAGCGACAACTGTCAATCGTAAATTTTAAATCGGAATACCCCATAATAACAAGACATCGATCGGTGTTACACTGACGGGGATACTGGCTATAATCTTTGGCATTTTGCATTTCCAAATGCAAATCCAGTTTTGTATCATACCACAATGACCTTGGCCTCAAAAGTCTGAATGCCTTTGTGCTGTTCCTACGGGTTGGTGTAACGATATATCCATGCTTAGCTCCGATAATTTGGCCAATTCTGAAATAAAGGTAAGATGACATAAGGAGAATAACCTTACTGTTAAAACCTGCATTTACACAGATATTATAATGATCTGACCCATGACATCAATACCATTATCCTCCACCTACTCGATATAGGGAAGCATGTGTCCAAGTTCAGTCCAAATGGAGTGAAACAATCCCGAGATATAAGACGACGTGTTGAGCTAAACCAAATGCTTAACCGCAAAAAGAGAGTTTTAAACTGAGGCCAGATTGACCTTGACCATTGACATCACGGTAGCAATGCCATTGTCCTCCATTGATATAGGGAAACAGGTGGTGACAAAACTTAAGGTATATATCCCGTTGTTCGATTCCTGATGATTAAAAAACGAGAAATCTCGTGTATTAGAAGTAATCGATTGTAAATGGAACACGTATTATTGTTAGTCCGTAAGAAGCTAGATTTTAACAATTATTGGAGTAATCAGAAATGAATGTTATAGGCATATACCTTATTCCAGATGCTTATAAACAAATTAAAAGTCGTGAGCGTGTATTTTGAGCCAACAGTTCCCGACAACACACGTATACTTGCTACATGTTTATCGAACACATATTGCGTAGTCCTACAATAATTATCTCCACTCATCCTTGGCCCCAGCCCACCCCGTAAAACCTTTATACGTTTCATTATGCCATACCCCGCAGCCTTAGATCCATTGCCTTGCTATAAGAAAGCGTGTGGTCCATTTGGGTAAAATCATACCGATACCTAAGACGATATGTGAACTAAGCCAAACATTTTACAGTAAACATATATTTAAACCTAGGTCACAGCGACCTTGAACTTTGGACATCAATATCATTATCATTATGCTCAAACTCATTGATATAAGGACGCATAGCTGTGTGCATGTTTAGTCCCAATAGGGTGAAGCCATGGAGAGATATGATACGATATGCCAAGCTAAACCAAAATTTTAACCGTAAAAGATTTAGTTTTATACCAAGGTCACAACGACCTTGACCTGTTACCGCATAACCTCACTATCATTGAGCTCAATTTTCTCGATATCCGCAAGCATATGTCCAAGTTTACTCCCAATACGGGGAAGATATGCCTAGATATAAGACGATATGTTAAGCTAAACCAAAAACTTAACTGAGATTGGATGACGACAAACAGACAGACAAACATTATATTGGTGAAAATTCAAATTTTCGCCAATAAAAAGGAAGCCACCTCAGATCTAGAGCGTGTAGCGGGTGCAGAGTAAGAACTATGTTAATAGGTTTGCCCTGGATTGTAAACGAAGAGAATTGTGCCAAATGATAATTGGCCAATTTGGCGCAATGGTCGGAAACTCATTTTATGGAATAATTGCATGATTGTAATCTAGTTTCCAAGAAACTGGTGTCACGCGTGCTTTGATGATTCTCCCGCGTTACTCAAGTATCTCGTGGATGGGTTTGGTACACCCGTAGTATTAGCAAGGATAATAAGCAGGCAGTGTAAGGAAATCGGCGACAACCGCAATCTATTTATCTAACAGCACGCCATATTTATGTAATGGGATTGATGAGAGTTGGTCAATAAAATGCATTGGAACCGTTTTCTGCATAGTAAAGAAGTAAATGGTAGCAATGTATATCTCAGGAACCGAATCAAAAGCAATCTTACCTAGAACCATCTGCATACATCTTCAAATATAACACATATAATACTTTCATTGTACACCTCATATGCCATTTTAATTTGATCGAAGAGAATAAAGAAAAAACTGAAATTGAAACCGTCTCCATGTGGGCTATATGTGTGGTAAGCTTTAAGTCACTCATCAACGATGTCTAAATATTGATTTCAATCATTTCCTATGCGATTCTTTATGCGCGTAAATGTGTTTTTCTACGAAACCATTCATCGGAATGCCGCTATGCTGTCTCTCCGTGTCGTGGGGTATTTTAAACATCCCGTTGTCAAATATTAACAAAACATCCGATGCTTTCGCTACACCGTAATTTCATGTGAAAGAATACAAATTTGCAAAGGAATTGTGCCCTTTTTCTCACGTACATCGCTAGCGGGATAGGCACAATGCGCGCGATATTACATAAACTAAACAATATTATCAAATGTATTTCTTTGGTACGGTAGCCTTACTCAGTTGACCACCACAATATTATTTCGTGCTGAGCAATTTAAATGGTTCTCTGGAGAGAAACAATCCACAAACTTATATGCTTATACTTGTTCTTGTTAAACCGTGACCTCATTTATCGGAGAACCACACCCGGAGGCGTGTATACACTAATCAATACTAACTACTCAGGTTCGTATGCCTGTCTAAGTGCCATGTCCAATGCAATCTATCTACACATGTCAATATGATCTAACTAATAGTAAAATATAACCCTCCATGTAGGAGATTGCGTATTTAATTGTACATGATAGCCTTAGCTTATCAGATAGAAGGATAACTCGGTGTAGAAGAGAGAAATTGACCACTATTAATTCATTATCCTATTCTTAGGAGATAATACAAATCTTAACAGTACAAAAAGCCCTTCAACGTCTAAGGTTGATTCACCTTTCCTGAGTATCCAACGATGAGCTGACGTCATTTGACGTCATATTCAGCTAAGTGGCGTGTATGATGACCTCATAATCATTACGTTATAAATGATTCTATTAGGCCCGTCTTTACCTCTTAACAGTCCGACACGTTTCCCGTGTCTCTACTATTTAATAAACATGATATTGAATACTTTGAAACTAATTTGACTGGACGCTTTTGCTGCCATAGGCAGCAACCGCATCCAGTCAAATTAGTTTTCAAAATATTTAACAACTTCCCTGTATAGTTTTCTGGAAATCTATGATCATGGAGTTCAGAGATCGATCGATCCCAACACGAGCGAGATGTGGGTGGAGCTTGGCTAGGGATGGGCGGGGCATAGCTAAAAATCGAAAGGTCCATTGATCATAAACAAACATATACCACTGTTGAAGTAGTAGTAGTATATACCTGCACAAGAAATGGGGGCTTCAATGATTGTAGGAATTGTCCATTTTTACATATCTTTAAATGGAAAGATTGCTTTCAGAGAAATAAGATTATAGCCCACGTGTAGCTGCCTACTACAAGGAACACCAGACACGGTTAGTATGGGAATCTCACACTGCACACTTGCAGCTAGTAACCGCAGAGCTATTACCAGTAGGTTAAACTGACAAAACACGAATCGAATACATACCTATTGAATCCCACATTGCCGCATTATCATATACGATGGAAACAATGTTTAAAAAAATACATCCATAAAGAACATCTAAGTATAGTAGATAGATCAATAATTCACTAGGTAGGGAACTACAGTATGTACAAGAGGACAGAAGTTAAATCCAATCAGTATTTTGGAGACTATGTATATTTTTGTGGAATTTTCGGATCCAGTACCTTATATCTGATCATGTGCAAAGAATTGCCAATGTGGCGGCAATGAATTTCCTGTGTCTTGATGGTCTGCTTGGATGGCTTGAAATACCGCCTTCTTCAGCCCAGGTTCGGGGTATGTGGGGTGGGGGTGGGGTGGGGTGGTAGTGGTGGTATATGCGCAGCAAATGGTTTACATTATTTAGATTGCCCATGTTCTTGTTTCACAGAATATCCTACACATAGGCGAAAAGTTAGTTACTTTTCTGGTTGACCATGTCAGGTATTTTGCGGTACATGATCTGATCCGTGTTATTGCTGTTAATTCATGAGCCTTTCCTAGTTGGATGTCTTATCTTAAAGCACGTAATTGTTGGTGACAAGTATCTAAATGCTGTTAACCGGATTTCAGAAACATTGTTCGCTGAGAATCTTTCTAATGTCGTTGGCAATGGCTCACAGAGGCATGTGAAGCTGTCTCGACGAGCATAAGATATCAGAGAGTAGTGCTAAGTGTCGAGGCACTGTCCAAGTTCAAGTCGCAGTGATAGATGAATGTATTTCTAGCTATGGCCCGCCCATTTATAGCAATGCTCCACCCAGACTTTGCGCGTGCTTGAATCGATTTATATAGTTTGAATCCTGAATTCCCAATATCTCAATTTCAATGTAACTATACAGGTAACTTGTTGAATATTTTGAAATTAATTTGACTGGCTGCTGTTTCTGCCTATGGCAGCAACCGCGTCCAGGAAATTGATTTCAAGATTGCCAACGGAATGTTTAGTAAATAGTAAAGACATGCACTTGACGGTCTATTCAATAATCGTGACAGAGCTACATGCGTCATTCATTTTGCACTGTGTGTGTGATGTCAGCCTACATATGATGTAATTGATTATGACCTCATATAATTGAGTGGCAGACAGGATCTATCCGTTGACGGGTGTTGCTGAATCTGTCGTCTTGGTTGAATTAACTGAAACTCATTGACATCGAAATCGCGTAAATTGGTGTAGCAAGAACAACATCAATGAGGCATATGGATGCTCAACGTATATTCGTTAGAATAAATAATCCAAAACCTGGTGAATGGTTCAAATTGCCGAAAGCACATGGCAACAGAGATATGTTGTAACCTACATTAGTTTTTACAACTTGGCATCTAGAGACTGGTATAAAATTATAATTCAAAGTCGGCGACAGACTCCTATTATGGTCAGGCATTGGAACAATTTAGGATGCATGGCAAAGAACTGGAAAAATGCCCGGAAAACAATACATTTACCTTGTCTACCAGGAAACCCACGGGGCCTAGCATGGCGATTACTCCATCGGAGGCTATGGGTCGGCCATCTGACTTATATGTGCAATATAACAAGTACACACCTATGCATATTATGTAATACTGAGGAGGAAACCATAGACCATCTATTTACTCAGTGTCGTATAACTACAGGCGTTTAGGCATATATCAATATGCTCCTTGCTAAATTTGGAAACAAATATGTGAAATAAATGGCTGAAACAAGTATGTTCAAAGATTGTTCAACTATCGGACGAATCATTAATAGTAAGGAAAAAGAATTGTTAGTAACCCTGTTATCTGTAGGAGTGCGGATCATCTGGAAACATCTGTGTTCAGAGGCCAGAGATAAAGCGGACAACAGCCATCAAAGAGCAATACAAGCTATATTTCTATCATTGTCGATAAACTGCGTGCATTGTGAATTTTACAGGCTAGTGGAACATGGAAAGGAAAGTAGATTTAAAGATGCATGGTGCAAAACTGGCCTAGCATCAATTGAATACGGATATCTAAAAATATCAGAAGCAGAACTTGTATGAGCTAGCACACTCGCTGCTTGCTTTATATTGATATATGCTAATTTAATTTAATTGCCTTTATTTTTAAATGGTACTGCCTTAGAAGACGCTAATCTTGACGAATATCCTAACTTTGGAAATCGTTTATTTAAATACCAAATTAGCATCGGGTCAATATTCTGGAGGTGATCTGACTTTCGAGTTCATTAGGTTAACAGAGCATGACATCTTGCATATATAAAATTAGCATCCTGTTGTAAATGTTTACTGTAGGCGTGTTTGTTCCAGGGTAATTTGCAAAAACTGACAATGATGTAAATTTAGAGAGTGAATCTAAAGCGCCATCTATGTCGTGGTAGTGGGTGTACATTCGCTTTGTGCATTATACTACATAGAGCCTACTACGACCGCCGGTCATTTAAGAATCTGCTAACTTGCGTCAATGGGTGACCTTTGTTGCTTATTAACGAGTTACCTCACCATTTGTTGGCGAGCTTCAGTCGCCATTTGGGCCTACTACTATACGGTGTGCTACCGTAAACTACGCGCGATCTACTTAGCATGCCGGCCACGAATCGGCTCAAGGGCGTCAATGAGTAGCAGTAACTAACTTCTAAATATTGATGAGTCACTTTACCACTTGTTGGTTAACACTGCTCGCCATTTGGGCCTACTACTACACGGTGTGCAAATAATAATGGCTTTGTTGAATTATGTTTGACTATTAATAAAGCCTGCTATTTCACCCGATTTTTTATGGCGGTTTACAAGCCTTTTTTAAAGAAGTTCCTCCGTGAAGTTTGTCCGACTGCGTTAGCGTCGGATTGTCAGAAAAAAGTAGTAGTAGTAGTAGTAGTAGTTGTTGTTGTTGTTGTTGTTGTTGTTGTTGTTGTTGTTGTTGTTGTTGTTGCACCAGACACAGGTAATAGATGTTATGCTCTGAATTTCCAGACTCCAAATTACAAAGTAACTATAGAGGTGACAGGTTAAAGTATTTTGAAATCAATTTGACTTTGGGGGATGCCGTTGTATATAGTAACACAACTCCCAGGCAAATTAGCTTCAAAATACACAAAATAATGTGCATTCAATTCTCAATTAACCAAACACATCCAATCCAGACTCTTAATTACCGTCGAACCATTGCCACGGATCTACATCATCTGAATATGACGGCCGCTGAAATGTGATGTGATTTATTATGACATCACACACGCGAGTGACAGGTCGTATTCATCATTTACAGGAAAGCTAGACGATTCCAGTGCTAAAGACACAAAGACACGAGAATACGAGAGGCTACAATGGTCTGTAATGGAGACTGTAAGGCGCTATTGTCCAGAAAGCGATTGTGTTGTAAATTCAAGATGCACATTTTGCTATCTTGATTGGAATTTCCACAGACTTGTGACGATTGATGACATTTGTCTGGTGAACGTAACTTGGTATGCCCTTGTGTGATCACCAGGTTCTCTCGTTACACGAAATTGACCGTGTCTCGTGTACTTGTATTACTTGACCTGTCTGTGTTCCGCTTACAATGCTAGTACGTTCGAAGGGGTGACCAGAATTCGTCTCAGCACAGATCATTAACGCTTTGTATCAATTTTAATACCATCATACAGGTAAGATGTTGTGTATTTTAAAGCTAAGTTGACTGGAACCTGTTGCTGCCATAAGACGCACCATCTCATATAGGCAATTTTGTTTTAAAATACTCAACCGAATATTTATAAAATCCCTAAGAGTTGTGTGTGTGTGGGGGGGGGGGGCTTTTTGGGTCTACATTAACAGGACCAGTCAGAAATCTATGAATCCCGCGCATTCCATTTGTGTGTTGACATATATTGTGGGTATGTTATCAACGACGTGAACACCTAATCCGAAACATGAACTAATTGTCTGTTAAAAACTCGGTTCAAGTGGGAGCAAGCATGTTCTAAGAATCCGTCAGAAAGAGACAAGCTGGGAGACAAACAGTCAGGAACATGTAACACAGCTTCGTTCTCCTGGTTGGCGACGGGAATATTAAGGATTATAACCATTTAACTCTCATGGGCCAGAACATACACAATTCTTATGGCATGAGGAATGTGCTGTTGAACCATTTGAAACTAATGGACCTTTCCATGGTATCAAGCCATCATATGACGTCATAATCAACTATGTCACTCATATAATGACGTCACACTGAATGACGTCATTACCACATCATGAATGACGTAGATCAGTACGTCACGAATGCATAGTTGAAGACGGGCCATGCATTGTTGTACGAATTGTATGTGTCTACTATTTAATAAATATCATGTTGAATATTTTGAATATGTTGAATAGGCAGCATCAGCACCCAGTCAAATTAGTTAATCCCAACACGGCGAAGTGTGGGTCGAGCTTAGCTTGTGATGGGCGGGGCATAGCTAAATTGGATAGGTCCATTTGCCTGGGTTACTGTGTCGCTATCTGTATTGTTAAAACCGAGCGCAAATACGTAAGTCATCACTTTCACCGGGTACACACTATCGTCCAAACACATGTCACTTCTAAAGCTCTGATTTAACAATATCTTCTTCATATAAATCTGCCTTCTTGACTATTGATTGTGCTATGCTCACGTGCTGGGATGAGAAGGATGGGCGACTAACATAAGAACATAAGATATAATGGAGAAATCTAGTTTAACCATGACCACCCCCCCCCCCCCCCCATCTTTAGCTAAGCTCCACTCACACTTCGTCCGTGTTGGGATCAATCGATCCCTGACCTCCCTGACTATCGATATACAGAAAACTATCCAGGTAAGCTTTAGTTGTAAGCAGAAAACTCCGGATTCCTTCATTAACCATTTAACGACGAAGTCGGCCATCTGCCAGGAATTTCAGTGATAAATTAATAAAATAGTTTTCCATTGTTCTGCGAATGTACAATCAATAAACACATATTTTTGATATTCAAATTTATCAATTGAGGGAGACGTATCATTTTGAATGATCAAGCGCATGTTGTCCTATAATAACAGACAGACCAGTAAGAATAATGCTCAGAGGTACTTACCCTTGCGCATGTTAGCTTAGATAGTATCCATGACAGCAGACCAAGAATCCAAAACATCCTGTACATATGATTAAGTCCCATGTCCGAATATGCATGCACGCTTCAATCTGCTGTCTCTGTAATCCTCAGCTATGCCCTTCTAAGTTCTCCATGGCAGATAAACACGTGTTTTGTAACTCAAATAAACAGTTTGATGATCTTATATTAACGAGCCAGAATCATTTTAACTTACGTCTTCTTGAACCGGTTATGGTTTTTATTTGCGGGCCAGGTTACACTATTTCATTACTTCGCTATCAAATATAAAATCGTGTAACTGACAATTTTTTTGTAAAAGGTAATAATCCTCTGCGCAAAAATAAGTCTTTATTTACTCCATTTTAGCGAACATCACACCACATGTTGGGCGGTGGGCGAGTTGACAAAGCTATACTCTCCAATAAACCGTCGTATCCCTGGACGAAATATATGAATAATTGGAGAATATTACGATCTGCGGCTATTGGAATAAACTAGATAGCATCATGTTTTTCGACATGTGTCTATGTATCTTTGCGTCACGTTTAAATCCTTACAATATGTCGTATGACGTATAGGCCTACACCGAGGATGTGTTTATCGTTATAATAATTGTCAAGTTGAGGCTAGCTGGTACATAGATATTATATAACAGTAACGGAGCGGCATCGTTCCGTTCTGTCACGCTCCTGTCTATTTGTCAATGGATCCCGATTTTCAGTGAATGTTCAGCCGGCAATAACACGCTTCTATGAACGGCCGCTGAAACCAGAGGTACAGTACAGCTCAGAGATAACTTTGACTGTTTAAGAAAGAAGAGAAATGTGTTAGTTAGTACAATTCTGAACACGAAATAAGAAATGTCCTGTTGAATATTTTGAACATAATTGGATTGGAAGATATTGCTGCTTAGGTGGCAATATCTTCCAATAGGATTACGTTCAAAATCGTCGATAGTATGTTTTAAGCTATATCTGAGCTGCGGTGTAAGACAGTTGTTGGGGTTAACAGAGTAAATGTTGACCTTTACTGAGCTATAATTCGTTAATTTTTAGGTTCAACATTTGCACGAAGACACAATCATTAAATCACTGCCGCAGATATCTTACTGGTTCATTTTTTTTAGCCAAGCGAATCCTCAGGATCATAAGCTTAATTGAGTGCACTATTGAACGTGATGTTCGCATTCTTTAGACGGCATGGTGCGCGATTATTGTCTCTAGGCACGTGCCGTGTTACAAATTTCTGGTAGTGAAAGCGATAGATACTGTGTTGAAACAGAACTGTTGTCAGATGTCATGTAGAAGATTTGAACCTGCAAATAATAATAATAATAATTAATAATAATAATAATAATAATAATAATAATAATAATAATAATAATAATAATAATAATAATAATAATAATAATGACGTAATTCATTATGATGTCATTCTGCACATCGCGCAGTTCATTATGACGTCATATTATGGGTGGGTACTCTGGAAAGGTGATTTGAAGTCATAATCAGGTACCTGACGTGTAGGATGACGTCATAATCAAGTTAAATTAAGTACGTCACGAACGCATAATTGGTGACGGGCTAAGAGTTGTTGTCCGAATTGTATGTCTTTACTATTTACAGAAGATGTTGTTTAATATTTTGAAACTAATTTGCCTGGGCACTGTTGCTGCTTCTGGCAGCAATATCTCCCGGTTCAATTAGTTTCAAAATATTCAACATCTTACCTGTATGGTTTTCTGGAAATTGCGAGTCATGGATCGATCGATCCCAACACGAGCGAGGTGTGTGTGGAGCGTAGCTAGAGATGGGCGGGGCTATTATAAAACTGTAAAGGTCAATTGGTAAACTAACGCTGTATTAAAAATGAGTTTAGATTTCAGATTCATATACGGTAACATTGAATCGGCTTATATGCTGTCACACTCAGACTAAACAACGATCATTGAAAATTTAGCTAGATTACTACGCGTTGATAAAAGTTGTAATATCCGTAGATGTCTTCATTTATCACTAAAACCGTCACTCTCTGACGCAGTGTCAAAACAAGAAACTGCATTAACACGGTGGCAGAAGACGTTTATCGATGGAAATACTTAGGCCCCTACAGTTATAAAACTGATTCCATCAAAATTATTCGACTGTCACATATCTAGTTATCGCTACCCGCCGTGTTGAGGTGGACGCTGACGCGATGCTATGGTACGCGATGTAATACCCAGCTGATACTTTTTCAATGGGGTTATATAATTTTTTCTGTCGAGGTTAATAACATCGTTTCAGGGATTTCATAACTTCCAGAATAACAAGCCATTTATCTACCCATCAAGATGGCAACACAGAAAACCGACATGAATTCAGCCTAGCGGTGATAGTGATCAGCTTACCTCCGTAACCCGTCATAAACTAGCGTAAAGCATTATTAATGCCTGCCCATAACCAGGTGTGTTGTCTGATCTTCAGTACATCACCCACGATACGACATAGATAACAGTATTCTAAGCATAAATCATGCATAGTTTGCAAAACAAATTGTTTTTACATCCACTCGCAAAATTCAGCTTGTGGTTTGACGCACAGGTACAACGATACAAATCGGTTAACACGAGCTAATTTCAAAACTTCGAGACTACTCAACAATGATGAACATCGTTATCAAGCGATTCTCTCTCTCTCTCTCTCTCTCTCTCTCTCTCTCTCTCTCTCTCTCTCTCTCCCTACCTCCCTCCCTGCCTGCCTGCCTGCCTGCCCCTCTCCCTCTCCCCCCTCTCTCTCTCTCTCTCTCTCTCTCTCTCTCTCTCTCTCTCTATATATATATATATATATATATATATATATATATATATATATATATATATATATATTTATCACTGGCAGGTGTGTTAGGGTGAGTAAGTGTTGTGAGCGAGTTATTCAATGTTACCGATATTACGTCCCGTACATGATAGCATATCTCACGAATGTCACAGAAACAGACGAAAATCGCATCAGTACTTTGTTGTAAAAACGGGTGTCAAACATAAACATTATAGATTCTAGCTTGTTGTTATTGGAGGAAAACCAACAATGCTTTGTCTAATAGAATGATTGATTATTGCCGTGCTCCCCCGTCTCTGGTTAAGATTACAGTCGTGCTCGCCCGTCTCTGGCTAAGATTACAGTCGTGCTCGCCCGTCTCTGGCTAAGATTACAGTCGTGCACGCCCGTCTCTGGCTAAGATTACAGTCGTGCTCGCCCGTCTCTGGCTAAGATTACAGTCGTGCTCGCCCGTCTCTGGCTAAGATTACAGTCGTGCTCGCCCGTCTCTGGTTAATATTACGGTCGTGCTCGCCCGTCTCTGGCTAAGATTACAGCCGTGCTCGCCCGTCTCTGGCTAAGATTACAGTCGTGCTCGCCCGTCTCTGGCTAAGATTACAGTCGTGCTCGCCCGTCTCTGGCTAAGATTACAGTCGTGCTCGCTCGTCGCTGGCTAAGATTACAGTCGCGCTCGCTCGTCTCTGGTTAAGATTACAGTCGTGCTCGCTCGTCTCTGGCTAAGACTACAGCCGTGTTCACCCGTTTCTCGCTAAGATTATTGACGCGCTCACCCATTTCTGGCTAAGATTATTGCAGTGAATAATATCACGTGACTATGCTACCACGTCGATCATATGCGCAAAGTACAAGATTTGGTTACATACGATGGACTTAGTCAGATAATCGGATGTATGCATAAAATATATAGTTTCCGGTGAACCTCACCTTCTGAAATGATTGAGGGGCGAAGAGCTTTAATGATCATTAGAAAAATGTTAATATAAACAATGAAAAATGTATCCAATACCTGCGTCATTGACATATTTTATATTTTTCAGGCCGGCCACTAAATGGTCAAAGGTGTCTATTTTGGAGACAATGTTGCTAAAGGATGTTGCGGTTGCGCCTTAGTTTTTTAGTGTAAAATTGGCATACATTTTCCGGTGCCCCACAGACACACATCAAAATAAGTTCGAAAAAGATCGCTCTATTAGAGTTGGTGAGAAATTTCTAATTTGAGAAAAAATGTTGCTGAAAGCTGTTGCTGTTGCCTTTTAGCCCTTGTCCACAAAATTGGCATACGTATTCGACACAAAATTGGCATACGTATTCGACACAAAATTGGCATACGTATTCGACACAAAATTGGCATACGTATTCGACACAAAATTGGCATACGTATTCGACACAAAATTGGCATACGTATTCGACACAAAATTGGCATACGTATTCGACACAAAATTGGCATACGTATTCGACACAAAATTGGCATACGTATTCGACACAGAATTGGCATACGTATTCGACACAAAATTGGCATACGTATTCGACACAAAATTGGCATACGTATTCGACACAAAATTGGCATACGTATTCGACACAAAATGGGCATACGTATTCGACACGAAATTGGCATACGTATTCGACACAAAATGGGCATACGTATTCGACACAAAATGGGCAAGATTCTACCCAAGGTTGGAGAAAATTGCACCAGTAGAACCGGAGTGATTGAAGAATGCGTAAATTTGGCTATTTTGTAATTCGTTGCTAAAAGCTGTTGCTGTTGCGTCTTAGACATTATGTCCATATTTTCTGAAACATGATTCTAGGTAATGGTATGAGCGATGATAAAACGACCCAAAATTTTGGGAATATAGAAATCCAGTCACTCAGTCAATCATATGACGTCATAATCAACTGCGTCACGTGTAGGCTGACGTTATAATCAATTACGTCATGAATGACGCGATTTTGTCCGTCATAAACGCTTAATGATCCGATAAGTTGTACGAATTCGATGCTTTTACTATTTAAGAAACATTCTCTTGAATATTTAGAAACTAATTTGACTTGGCGCTGTTTTAGTTTCAAAATATTCACCTGCTTACCTGCATTCTGGAAATTGAGATGCAGATAGTGCAGAAATTGATTAATCCCAACACAGTCAAGGCGTGAGTGGAGCTTAGCTAGAGATGGGCGTAGCATAGCTAAAACTGGATTCATCCATTGGTTTATGTGCTATAAATCTAACATAACGCTATATGTCGCGGTATAGACAGGAACAAGGACTTCGTATGGCAATACTCATTGATAAGATGTGGCTTAAGACAGATCGATTGTTTTCAGCATAGAGAGTGACGTCTAGGAGCTCTTCCTGAAATGTTGTTGTCTTTCTAAATGCCCGTCAAATATTCCAATTATAGATTCAAAGACACGACTGTCATTGATGAAAATCTATTTTCCCAATTCACTGCTCGCTAGTCAATCTAATTGGATCACCAGGAAAAATCGAGCATATACCACAGACTTTAGTTCTAAGCCTGAGTTTATAATCCACAGCAGAAATGCGCTTAATATAACAAGGACTATGTCAGTGTGTCATATAATGAACCTTTCCAGTTTATCGATCCATCATATGACGTCATATACAACTACGCGAGATGACGTCAAAATCAATTACAGCATGAATGACGCGATTTAGTTCATCTTGAATGCTTAATAGTCCGACACATTGCTCGAATTGTATGGCTTTACTATTTAATAAGCACTTTTTTGCATATTTTGAAATGAATTTGACTGGGCGCGTTTGCCGCAATAGGCAGTAACAGCACACAGTCAAACTAGTTTCAACATATTCAACAGCTTAGCTGTATAGTTATCTAGAAATGGATAGTCAGGGAGTTCAGGGATAGATCGATCCCAACACGAGCGAAGTGTGGGTCGAGCTTAGTTAGAGATGGGAGGGGCAAATATAAAACTGGAAAGGTAACTTCCGTGGGCATTGTCAGGTGTAAATTAAGTATGCAATGGGTACACATAGTAGAATGGAGGGAGGATACTCTATTTTGACATATGATGTCTGATACATGAGTGACAGATCGAATTTATCCATTAAACGCCTCCCTCTCTCATCCCCTCCCCAGATGACATTGATCATGTAATACGGTTAACGACATCGCGAAATGCTAACGACAACAGTCCATCTCCATTTCACTAATATGCTCAGCATAGATAACCAAGATGATGCTGATGGGGCTGAATTGCACGCAATCACAATTGAGGAATCCGATGTGACACCAAGTATCTGACGTCATGATGTGACATGTCACAATCAGATGACGTAGATGCGTCAAGTGACAAAGATCCAGCAGCCGACATAATTGTATATCTCTGGAGAAATAACAGTTCAATAAGTATTCTGCTGGAGCTGATTTGACTGAGAGCAGGTGCTGTCATATACAGCAGCATCACCCAGTTAAATTACTTTCAAATTATTCAACAGCTTTATAGTTACCTTCACAATGAGATTACAAGTACTGCAATGTTAAAATCTTAAAATCACTTCACATACGTGTTCAAAGTGGGCAGAGCTTAGTTAGAAATGGGCAGGGCATGACGAGAAATGGGCCTGGCATAACTATAAATGGGCATGGCTTAGCTAGCAATGGGCGGGGCATAGCTAGAAATGGTTCCATCCATTTTAATGATTTATACTATGTGAATGTACCTTTCCAGTTTATCCATCAATCATAATACGCCATAATCAACAAGGTGGCGTATAGGATGGCGTCATAATAAACTATGCCATGAATGACTCGATTTAGTCCATCTTAATAGTCTGACACTATGTCTATTTAATACACATTGTGTCGAATATGTTGAAACTAATTTGAGGTGGCATTATTGCTGCCATAGTCAACAGCTTACCTGTATAGTTTTCTGGAAATTGATAGTCAAGGAGTTCACGGATCGATCGATCACAACACAAGTGAACTGTCGGTGGAGCTTAGCATGAGATAGGCGGGCATAGCAAAAACTAGAAAGGTTCATTAAGCAGTTAACCGAGGGATCAATTTCTAGCTATGATTTGCCCATTTGAGCTATGCCCCGTCCATTTATACTCATGCTCTGCCCATTTCTAGCCATTCCCCGCTCATTTCTATACCTATCCCACCCATTTCTAGCTATGCTCCGCCAATTTCTAGCTAAGTCCTCCCAGTTCTAGCTACCCCACCCATTTCTAGCTATACCCGACTAGTTCTAGATATGAAATGCCCATTTCTAGCTATACTCCGTCTATTTCTAGCTATGCACCGCCAATTTCTAGCTATGCCCTGCCCACGTCTAGCTATGCCCTTCCAATTCTAATGATGCCCGCCAATTTCTAGCTATGTCACGTTTGGCATGTGTTGGGATCGATTTAAATACTTTGACACCTGAATTCACAGAATCCTATTTCCCAGGTCATTATACAGCTAAGCTGTTGCATATTTTGAAACTAATTTGACTTGGCGCTGTTACTGCCTATTTAACAGAATGTTTATTAAAAAGGAAATCCATCAAAGACATATTATTCGTAGACTTTACAGACTTTTAAATGTTCATGGCGGAGCTAGATACGTCATCCATTACGTATTTTGATGACGTCAGCCTACACGTGATGTAATTGATTATGATGTCATATACTTGACTCGCAGATCGGATGACTGTATTGGGTTGTACCTAGAGAAGCCTCTATATCTAGTGCGTGCATAACAAAAATGTCACATTTATCATAAATCACCGCCCGCTTTGTAGGTGCTACAATGTCTTTGCGGAGATTTACTACGGTGAATTAATTTCCTTTTAGATCCCCAAACAGCTTGGTAAATGTCATATGGTGGCATTCTTTATGGGCAATATCTTGGACAATTTACCTCCCTTTGAAAGAACATTGTTTTCTGAATAAAACTTGTCAGATGACAATCTGAAACCAATATCGGAGAATGTTTTGATGCAAGCAATGGTGGTAATAAAGAGGTTTTATTATTAACATTACGCAATCTTCCCCGTCATTCACGCGGGCCAAATTATCAGATAGAATGATTTGACAGGTCGCTTATTTGAGAATATCGGGAACAAGGATAGGTTTAGACTCAGATGCAAATGTTGTATTGCATTAACTCAAACATATGGCGAATGCGAACACAGACAATGAATGACAAAAAAGAAAAGCAAGCTATCAGAAAAATAAAATTATAACATGAAATAAAAATAATATTTTTGCAAATATATACATGTTGGTTTTTAGGGCTCGGAGCAATTATGAGGGTGACAGATTATTTTGTTTTTGAGTGAAAGTATTCACTAAACCTTTTTCATCACAGTAACGTTTGTAATGGACTTTTCCACTTCATCCATCCATCATATGATGTCATACTCAATTACAGCATGAATGACTCGATACAGTTCGTCTTATCTCTGAACCGTCTGTCAATTTGTATGAATTGTAAGGCTTTACTATTTAATAAACATGCTGTTTAATAGCTAAATTTGGAACGGTTCATTGAAGATGGCTTACAATGCACTACGGTGATCATGTGATTGCCATTCAAATCACGACAGGTCCAATACAATGTCACATGAGAATATGGAATATGCTAACACCTCGATCCTATGCTTAAAGCACACAATTTGGTTACCTAAATTCAGCCCTCACATGGTGCGAGTTCGCACAACTCTTTGGGATATGACCCGACAGCGTGCGCCATCCTAGCAAATTGTACAGTGTGAGAGCAATTGTGATACGATTTTATCTCATTCTGTTGTAACGTAGTATGTCGTAGGAAATCGTGTGTTATCGGGAATCTTTCAACATGTTAAAAAATTCCCTGATGTAATTGACTAAATCTTGATGTAGCGCAGACAATTGTATCAGATGATGGGTCTTCTTACTAGCTATACCCAGCCCGTTTCTAGCTATGCCCCGCTCATTTCTAGCTATGGCCCGTCCATTGCTAGCTATACCTACCCAATTCTAGCTACATCAGCCAATTTTAGCTATGCCCGCCAATTTCTAACTTTTTACCGCCAACATATTAAATGTTCACGACGCAGCTAGATGCGTTATTCATTACGCATTATGATGACGTCAGCCTACACGTAATGTAATTGATTATGAAATCATATACTTGCCTGGCAGATCAGATGACTGGATTGCTTTGTCCCTAGAAGATGTCTATATCTAGTGCCTGTATAACAAAAATGTCAAATTTATCATAATTCACCGCCTGTTTAGTAGTTGCTACAACGTCTTTATAGAGCTTTACTAGGGTTAGTTAATTTCCTTTTAGATCCCCAAACAGCTTGGTAAATATTATATCGTGACATTCTTATGGGCAAGATCTTGAGAAATGTAACTGCCTTTGAAATGAGAAACTCGTTTTCTCAATAAAACTTGTCAGATGGCAATCTTAAACAAATATTAGCGATTATTTTGACGCAAATATGGGTGATAATAAAGATCTGTTATTATTAACACGCAACCTTCCCGTTAGGAATGCAGACCCAATTATCAGATACAATGATTTGATAGGCTGCTTATTTTAGAACATGGTGAACAATGTCAGATTTAGATGCAGATGCCGATTCTTTATTGCAATAACCAAAACATCTTACTATAGGCTCTGTAAAGACGCGTCTTTCTACAAGAAATGACGTCTTATAGAGTTTATAGCAACCTAGTTTGATCTGTTATTGGAGTCATCTTTATTGTACAGCCATTGAGAGGCATGACCTGTTACAAACTGGCTTGGAGGTGGACATGCCGTTCCCGACATGCCAAGGACATGATTCACGATCCATGATGTATGACAGCTTTTACAGGTAAACCTGGCTTATGTGATCAGAGTCTCTCAATACCAGTAACTTGTAATGATGGGATATGAGTTTTGCAGATTAAATAGGCGGTTCACTAAATCATATGGTCGTTAATCGGATGGGTGTTAATAATGTGGTCGTTAATAAGATGGCCATTAGGCCACCTTTCAGTTATGAGGGTGACAGTGTATTTCCTTAGTGATTTTGCGATATCAGTCATCTTTGCAAGAGGATATGAACAATTCGAATTGCTCACTGTCAGATAGTGCGTCAAATGTTGTACATTGACTATCGAACAGTTGAACCCTCTAAATAAGAAAAGTGGCACCATCTAACATAAAATTGCTGTTCACACTCTGCATCGCCTGCATCGCATAATTTACATAATCAAGCATCAACTGGAACTTTGAGTCGTGAATATCTGTTGCTTTCATTCAAGGCACAAGGAATACGAAGGTGACGTTAGTTTAGACAATACATGGCATTTACTTATTATAAGACTCCGCCAAGAAGGAACTTTCTATATGAAATGATGTCTTATACCGTTTATAGGAATGTAGTTTGGATTGTTATCGGAGTCATTTATATTGTACAACAATTGGGAAGCATGCACCTGTTCCAAACTGGCATGAAGGTAGACATGCAGGTTCCAACGTGCTAAGGGCTGGTTCATTATCCATGGAGTCTGACTGCCTGTACAGGTAAACCTGCCTTATGTGATCACAGTCCCTCAATACCAGTAACATGTAATGGTTGGATTTGACATTTGCAGATTAAATAGGCGCTTCATTAAATCACATGGTCGTTAATAATGCGGTCATTAATAACATGATCATTAGACCACCTTTCTTAAGGAACACGTACCTAGCTCCAATTGGCAGGTATTTTCCGTGAGCTGTCTGTCTGTATATTTATCCAATACACTTGGATTAAAATGTACTTCCACTTCAATCAATATACACCGCCAGTAACATGTACTCCACGTGCACTCAGAATTGATAATTAAGCTGATATTGTGCATTTGATGCCAAATGTAATTTATCAGCGCATGCTTTGTACAATATGCAACAAAGAGAAGCTGTTCAATGCAATTCTATGAATACCCAATTCAACTCCGGCAATTGGGGTCACAATGGAAAGGTATGTATATAGGATGACAGTCAATACCTAAATTTCTGGGAAATATATCACCATACATTGACAATACCATTCATTAGAGCTATACTGGATGTAATTCGTTAAGTACTTGGAGAAGACAGCAAAATAAATTAACACGATAAGGACGCAATTGTGACGTTAACGACTTGGTATTAGCATAAGCTCTATAACAATCTGGCACTTAGATGTTTTAAAACACTTCATAAACAGATAATTTATATGCCTTGTTTAAATCTATTCTTATAAAGCTGGTTCAATGTTGATAGCATTGCTGAATAGTTTGATAGCTGGAAATTGAGAGGCAGAGAGTGCAGGCATCGATTACTCCCAGCACGGGCAAAGCGTAGGTGGGGCTTACATAGAGATGGGCGGTGCATAGATAAAACTGGATTCTTCCGTTACAGTGGATTGTATTCACCAAGAATATGTAACTGTGGGAAAGTAGATGATAGACCTGATAGCACATAGCATTTACTCTGTGCGTACTTACGCATGTGTTTATCCTTATTCCATGTGTAGTCTTCTTCAATTTGGCTCCAGTAACTTATAAGTGATGGTGGCTTAAATAGCATTACAGAGACATGTGAATGGCATTCAAATGACGATAGGTCCAATACAATGTTGCGTGAGAATAATACCATGGGAATATGCTAGCGTATCTACCCTATGCACAAACCACACGATTTGGTTACATAAGACAAAATTAGTCAGATAATCGGATATGTGCATAAGAGATGTCGCTCATCAACCTCACATTTTGAAATGATTGAGGGGCAAAGAGTGAGAAGGATCAGTATAAGCTGTTAATTTAAACAAGGACAAATGTGTCCAATACCCACATGGTTGATATATTTTTTCAGTCACGCCACCGAAGTGTCAAACGTGTCTATTTTGGAAACAATGTTGTGGTTGTGTCTTAGTTTTTTATCGTAAAATTGACACACGTCTTCAGGACTCCACAGACACACATCAATCCACGTTTGCAAAAGAGCACGCCAAGAGAGTTATCGACTATTTTGCAGAAAGCTGTTGCTGTTGCGTTGTAGCATTTGGCCACAAATCTGGCATCCGAGTTCGGCACTACATGGACAATCTTCCACCCAAGTCTGGAAAAGATTGTACCAGGAGAATCGGAGTTATTGAAATATGCGCTAAAATGTGTATTTTGTAAACTGTTGCTAAAAGCTAAAAGTTGTTGCTTTTGCGTTTTAGACCCACAACAAGGGTAGATCTGCTAGAGACACCACCGACACACTTCTCTCCAGATTTGGAGAAGGTCCGTCCAGTAGAACCAGAGTTCTTAAAATGGCTTAAGAACAAGAAGAAGAGGAATAAGAAGAAGAACAAGAAGAAGAAGAAGACTTTTCAAGTTACTTTATTACGATTCACGTGTCATTAAAACATATCACAAATTCATATATCACAGTCAATCAATATAATATTAGGTCAATGATAAAATAAAATAAGCAGACTGATATCACATACAAATTTAAAAACATGATTCAAAATACAGTGTTTCATATTAAGAGGCATTAATAACAGCTATATTCCATAAAAAATAAGTGCGTTGTATTTAACATAACAATTAAACTTGTTGATAACCGAAAAGTTTTTAAAAATTTCCAAAAAATCTATGTTCAAATGATGTTGAAACTCAATATGTATACGTGATCGTAATCGAGATATGCATTCACGAAGCGGGTCTGTCTGATGAATTTCATGGATGACGTATTTTACGCTCGCATTTAGCTGAGAATTTCGGACAAGGCATACCTTTTATATAGTCATTCATTGTAAAGGCTTCGCTCTCCCGCAATTGCAAAACAGTTCTTCTAACAGCTAAAAGCAAAGGTTGAAGGCGTGGACAAGTTAAAAACATATGAGTTATATCTTCCCGCTCACCACAGTAAGGGCAGTTATCGTCAGAGCGGTAACCAGCATGATAAAGAAGTACTCCTGTGTTTAACGCATTATGCATAACTTTCTAGGACAAATCACCTTCATAACTCGTGCATGGATATTCATAAAAACAGGAACAATTCTCTAGCGACGTAATATCTAACGATAACACATCTGCCCATACACTAGTATTAGGGTTATGTAAGCTATTCGAATAACAATGCAGCAATGAGAGTTTATAAATGTCTTTCTTACAAATAGTGGAAAGAGACACACAATATCCGAAGGCATCGCTCATACAGGAAAGTTCGATTTGGTATACAGACCTAGTAATGTCATCAGGACGTTTTAATAAGTCAATCCATTCAGTTGGAAAACTATTCAATAATTCGTTAAGATTATTTTGGAGAATTCTTTTAGACCGATTGCAAATTTTCTGACATAGCTCATCAATTGAAATCATGTGATCGTTAACGACAATATCGCCAACAGTAGTGGCATTAGCATGTATAAAATCATGCAGTAAGTAGGAAAGCCCTGTCACAGAATTTCGTATCAGTGAATTGAGGAAAGGTGGCGCGTTTAGAGCATCAGCTTTACACACAGGTTGTGATGTTCTCAACACGTTGATTGTAAACCAAGCGTTTCACAAACTGTTATAAAACAATGGAATATCGTGAATATTATTAATATCTAAGTATGTATAAAATAACTGATGATCATAATTTAAACTATAAACGTGTTTTAAAAAGTAACTAGAAAACTTTAAGCAAGAATGGCACGAATAAATATTTAAAACGATTGTACATAATAAATACGAAAGGCACGTAACCGAGATTGTAAATGCATTAATCCGTGTCCACCATATTCTAAAGGCAGAAACAGTTGTTCTTTAACCAGCCAATGTTTTCCCGCCAATACAAAATTAGTTAGTCGCTTTTGAATTGTATGTACAATATCAGCCGGTGGGTCAATAACAGAAAATCGATGCCAAAGCGTAGAGGCAGCCAATAAATTCGCAATAATAATACGACCTCTAAAAGACAAGGCTCTTGACAATGTCAAGCAACTTGCAAGCTTATTATTGCACCAGCCTCTAAGTTATCCCAATTACGGTTATTGTAATCTGGTGAGTTCCCGATGAAAATTCCAAGAATTTTTAGGCCCTCGTTATTCCAGGTAATCCCCAATGGAGTATCCGTGCGATCCTTCCAAGGACCCACAGAGAGACCCCCAGTTTTTTCCAAATTAATTTTCGCATCAGCCGCTGCTTCATATACTTTAAGCCAATTATGTAGCACAGTGAAGTCTTTATCACTGGTAGCGAAAACTGTCAAACCATCAGTATAAGCCGAACAAACAACTTTTTCATTGGCAGTATTAGGCACTGCTATTCCTTTTAGGCTTTCAGGAGAACGTAATTTTATCAGTAGTGTCTCTATACAAATCGCATACAAGGCCCCAGACAAGGAGCAGCCTTGCCTAATGCCACACTTAAAAGAAAATGGAAAAGACAACGGGTTATTAATTTTCAATAAACTTTGGGTGTCAGTATAAAGCAGTTGTATACGCTTAGAGAAGAATTCTCCAAATCCGAAAGCATTTAGCCTGTTGAACAGATAAGCATGACTAACTCGGTCGAACGCCTTTTCCTGGTCTTAAGAGACTATGCCGAGAGGAAGTGAACAAGAATTGGAATATTCTATAATATCAATTATCAATCTGATTGTATTAGCAATTTTTCTCCGTGGTACGCAATAACTCTGGTCTTCGTAAATTATTTCTCTAAGAACATAGCTAATGCGATTATAGAGTGTTTTCGAAAATATTTTTAGATCAACGCATAAAAGTGAAACAGGTCTCCAATTTTTAATGAGACTGAGGTCACCTTTCTTTGGCAATAATGTAATAGCCGCTCGCCTGCATGACGTAGGTAATCGCATACGCTGAATGGATTGGGTAAAAACAGCATTTAAATCATCACCAATCAGCTCCCAAAAAGTGTTATAGAGCTCTACAGGTAGCCCATCTATTCCGGGAGATTTGTTATTCTTTGGGTTTTTAACTGAATTCGTCAGTTCTACCAAGCCAATAGAACAATTTAGATCGTTTTTGGCAACATCACTCAATTGTGGAGGATCGAATAATAACTTATTTCTAGCGTGCTTAGACGACTTTTCGTTACTATATAAAACGCTGTAAAAATCAGACGCGTAGTTTAAAAAATCAGAATTGTTATCAATAACTGTACTGTCTGGTAACGTTAACTGTGAAATAGATTTAATTGTACCACGTTTCTTTTCAAGGTCGAAGAAATATTTCGTTATTTTATTCAGGTCATTGATATGCTGGACACGAGACCGTACCCAAGCCTCTCTAGATTGTTGTTCTAAGAGAGATGGCAGTGACTCTTGCTTTTGTTTAATTTCATTGTCTAACTCATAATTTTTTGGTATTTTCGCTGATAAATTCTCTATATCACGTTGTAGCTGTAATCTCTCTTCTTTCAAAATAGCAGCTCGTTCACGGGAGAAAACTTGAGATATACTACTAATATGCTTCTTACCCATATCCCACCAAATCTTGTACATTATCAAAAGTACATTTCCTTTCCCGCCAGTTACCCCAAAAAGATGTTATTAATTCACGATACCGTTTCTCCTGTAATAGGTCAGTGTTTAAGCACCAATAAGCACTCCTCCGTTTTATTTCCTTTAACTTTAACAAAACTTTAACAAATGAATGATCAGATTCGCCGCAGTGCACCGTTGTACAAGAACGGATAACTTGCTTATAGTGTGAGGAAATGTAGAAATGATCTAGTCTGGAAGATGTTCCATCCACCCTATTCCATGTAAATACTTTAGAAGAAGTGTGCAAAATCTAAATACATCAGTAAGCGTATGTGATATAATCATGCCATTTAAATGTTCATCAGCTATTGGGTGGGGCTCCTGTACCGATGTTCTATCAATCACGTGATCTACAGTACAGTTGAAATCACCACCAAGAATTAATGGATATGGCTCCGGTAAAGATGAAATATGATATTTCTGTTTTTCTATGCATCTTACTTTCTCATGACACTCAGTTGCATTATAAACATTAATTAAGTGAAAATACTCATTATTAAATTTAATGGTGACATGTAAGATTCTGCCTGGTAAAACAGGTATAGTTTCTACAATAGTGACATCAAGCTTGGGGTTAAAAAGTGTGGCCACGACTGCAGTTTTCGTATCAAAATGAGAGAAAGACAGTTTTTCCCCTCCACACTAAACGCCATTTAGAGTCATCATCATTCGTAATATGTATATCCTGCAAGAAAGCAATACCGGCAGACAACTCTTTACGAATCTGGTTAAAAATACGGAAGCGTTTAAAAGCATCACGACAGAATCTCGTGTTCAAGGTTACAATTGAGAGATGTGTCATGATGAGATAAAAAAAATTAAATTGCTAGTACAATATAATTCATAAACATGTTTAAGTTTCAAAATGGACCGCTGAACATTTTACTATTTGATCAATATAGAGAGAAGACGCACACAATTAAACCCTTATGTTACGATGTAACTTTGTAATTATCTTAGTGAGACGATTTTTGTAAGAAGCATCTAATCCAGGTTGCTTCTTTAGTCTGAACATTTGATGCATTAAGAGCTTTAAATTAGGTTGGTACTCTTTACACTTTTCTACCACCTTTTTACTGTATTTGATACTGTCAATAAACAACTTAACATCGTCAAGTGATTTAAATTAACTCCCTTGTCTCTACAAAATCTTACATGTCCGACATTTCCGATACAACAGACATACTGTCCGAGTCTGAACCCTCGTCAACGGGAGACACATGATTAGTTGGTAACTCACCAGGGGTAACTATGACACTGTCATTATCGCAGGGGTCATGGCCCGGTTTGAATGGTATGCTGCTAACAGGAATGGCGCTATTCAGCAGTGTAATATTGTCCTCTGATTGCACGATAATGTCTTGGGTTGTAATGATCTCAGGTTCATCAGCGTTTGGCGTATTATTGGACTCGACTGACGTCATGGGATCGGTGTTATCAGCGTCTAAAACTGGGTTTGAAATGTCATTATTTGTAGCAATATATGTAGACGTGGTAACGGTATTCATACTAATATCACTACTTTGTGACATATTTTCAACGATTAAACTTAGAATTTCAAAACGGTTGGCCGATTGTGTTTTTGTCGTTTTCTCTTAGGTTTATTAGGCGACGGTTTTCCAGGTAACAATTGTTCAGGTAATTATTCTTGTGCTTTATTCGCCTGCAGCAACGGAAAGTCAATCTCACTAACGTTAGCAAAGTTCGGATCGTTACTGCTACTAGCACCATAAATGTCAGTGATAACGTTATCATTGTCACTCAGACGAGATTCCTCCATAACACAGTTGCGTTGAAAACGCCCGTTTTGGTGGCATTTAAAACAGATAATTGCATCACTACTTATGAATAGTCTATGCGACTTACCCACGTAGACATGTCGATGAATTCGGGAACAGCATACTTTTCTACAATGATCTGAATTTGTCGCCTAAAACTCGTGACGTGTCTCAGGTCAGGCGATTTACATCCTCGGGGAATGGCACGGCAGCCTCCGACAACTTTCCCATACTGATCAAGTGAACGTTTGATCACAAAGTTCGGTATGTACGGTGGCACATTTGAGATAATGAACTTCGTTGGTTCGTGTTCTAGCGACATAACAGGGTGAAAGGAACCGGCAACAAGCATGCCTTCAATGCATAGTTTATTAACGTCAGTTTCGTTTTTCATGTATATAGTTATCGGCCCTTAACGCGCGATGCCGCAACGATGTCTCCAGCAGGTACAACCGAGGCCACGCCTTTAACGTACGCCTAGATTGCTACTCCGTCTAGACAGTCAATCCATACTCCATTCTTCCGGTCTATACCATTGAAAGGTTCATAATAGTCCGGCGACACATTCGGGCGTAAATCTACTCTAGTTGACTTTACTCTACCAGCAAAACTGACCCGCTCGCTCATTGTTAGTGAACAAAAGACCAATCAAGGTCGCCTACCCACTGACCGGCCAAGCGGCCAGTTATAGCAACGGACGAAATTAATTTGTGAAATGTCTAGAAATTGTTACTCAACACACAGAAATATACAATAATCTAAATATCACGCAAAATGAATATCACAAACATATATACATTTACTTTAACTTGAACATTGTACAAAAATTAACCACATTAATAACACTGCTAACTGCCGTAACTTCACGATTAAATACAGAGCTAAATACTACGTCTACTTCGAAGACGAAGAAGAAGAAAAAGAAGAACAAGAAGGACTCCATGCTCGCGTATATATATATATATATATATATATATATATATATATATATATATATATATATATATATATATATATATATATATATATATATATATATATATATATATATATATATATATATATCCTTGGGCCTAGCGCCGTGGGTAATACATGGTTCCGCTGTCAGCAAGGACAGATGAACTAGTCAAGGCATTAGGATGATACAGGATGAAAACCTGCTAAATGGGAAAAGAAACGAGATTTGCACAAAAACAATCACATGAATATAAATTATATGATCTGCCCATATTTTCTGGCGTAATTATGTTACATAATGGTATGAGCGATGATAAAACGACCCAAAGTGTTGAGGAATAGAAAAATCCAGTCATTCAATCAATCATATGATGTCGTAATCAACTACGCCATACGTGACACGATTTAGTGTGTCATAAACACTTAATATTCTGTCAAAGTATATAAATTCTATGTCTTTACTATTTAATAAGTATTATGTTGAATATTTTGCAACTATGTTGACTGGGCGCTGTTTCTGCCATAGGCAGCAACAGCACACAGTCAAATTACTTTCAAAATATTTAACAGCTTACATGCATAGTTTTCTGGAAATGGATAGTCAGGGAGTGGAGGGATCGAACGATCCAAACACGAGCGACTTGTGGGTGGAGCCTAGCTAGAGATGGGCTGGGCATAGCTAAAACTTGATTCATCCACTGATTTATGTGCTTTAGATCTAACAGAATGTGCATAGGGCTGGAACAAGAATTTCGAAAGGCACTACGCACTGGTAAGCCAGATTGATTATTTTCAGCATATATACATGTCTAGGAGCAATTCCTAAAATGTGTTTGTCTCCCTAAATTCCCGTAAAATATTTCAATCCTTCATTCAACTGTCATTGATGAAAATATATGTTCCCAATTCACTGATCGCTAGTCAATCTCATACAATCACCAGGGAAAATCTAGCACCTATCAAAGGCGTCATTTCTAACCCTGAGGTTATACTCTAAAGGAGAAATAGACTTAACATATTTCGGTAAGCATTCTGTCAACTATTTTGAAAGTAATTTGAATGGGCGCTGTGGCAACACGAGCGAGGTGTGGTGGACCTTAGCTAGAGGTGGGTAGAGGTGGGTATGGCATAGCTAAAACATGAAACGTCCATTCCGTGGGCACATCAGGGGTAACTTAAGTATGTAATTTGCGCACATATTAGAATGGATGGATGATAATATAGTTAGATTTATGACGTCAGATGCTTGAGGGACAGATCGCATTTATCCATTAACTAGACACCCACCGCCCCCACTCCCCACCCCCAACCCCACCACCGCCTTCCCCAGTTGACATTGAAAATGTCATACGGCCAACAACATAGTGAAGCGACAACAACACCTATCCACCTCCATTATACTAATATGCTCCGCATACATAACCAGGATGTTAGTGATGGTGCTGAATTGCAGGCAAGTACAATGGTGGGATCCTAGGACACTCGAGTATGTGATGTCATGATGTTACATGTTAGCTGATGTCACAATTAAATGACGTAGATCCGTCAAGTAACAAGTATCCAACAATAAGCTGACAGAATTGTATATCTCTGAAGAAATAACAATTCAACAAATATTCTGCTGAAGGGGATTTGATTGGGAGTAGTTGCTGTCATAGGCAGCAAGAGCACCCAGTCAAATTACTTTTAAACTATTCAGCAGCTGTATAGTTACCATGAAAATGGGATTACAGCACTGCAGTGCTAAAGTGTTAAAATCACTTCAAATACGAGTACGAAGTGGTCGGTGCTTGGCTAGAAATGGCATGGTATAGCTGGAAATAGGCAGAGCCAGCTGCAAATGGGCGTGGCATAGCTAGAAATGGGCAGGGTATCGTTAGAAATGGGCGGGTCATAGGTACAAATGTGCTGGTGTAGTTGGAAATGGGACCCTAATAGTTTTCTAGCTATTCCCCGCCCGTTTCTAGATATGCCCCTCCCACTTCTAGCTATTCACCGCCCACGTTTGATACTTGTTGGGATCGATTTAAAAACTGTGAAACCTGAATTCACAGAATCCCATTTTGAAGGTAATTATACAGCCAAGATGTTGAATATTTTGAAACTAATTTGACTAGGCGCTGGTGCTGCCTATTTAACAGAATATTTGCTAAATAGTATATGTTCACGACGGAGCTAGATACGGCATTCATTGCGCATTTAGATGGCGTAAGCCTACATGCGATGTAATTGATTATGACATCATATACTTGACTGGCAGATCGGATGACTGGATTGAGTTGTTGAAATCCAGTCTCTCAGTCAATAAAATAACGTCATAATCAACTACGTCACATAGAGGCTGACGTCATAATCAATTGCTTCATAAATGCCGCGATTTAGTCCGTCATACACGTTTAATAGTCGGACAATGTGTACGAATTATATGTCTTTACTATTTAATAAACATTCTCTTGAATATTTTGTTTTGGCGCTGTTTAGTTTCAAAATATTCAACAGCTTACCTGTATAATTTTATGGAAATTTAGATTCAGAGAGTGCAGGGATCTATTAATCCCAACACGGTCAAAGCATGGGTGGAGCTAAGCTAGAGATGGGCGTGGCATTACTAAAACTGGATTCATCAATTGGTGTATGTGCTTTAAATCTAACATAACGCTATGTGTCGTGGTATAGACAGGAACAAGGAATTCATATGGCAATACTCATTGCTAAGATGTGGCTTAAGACAGATAGATTGTTTTCAGCATAGAGAGCGATGTCTAGGAGGTATTCCTGAAATGCCGTTGTCTCTCTAAATGCCAACAAAATATTCCAATTATTCATTCAAAGACACAACTGTCATTGATGAAAATCTATTTTCCCAATTCACTTTTCGCTTATCAATCTAATATCAATCAGCAGGAAAAATCTAGCACATACCAAAGGCGTTACTTCTAAGCCTACGTTTATAATCCACAGGAGAAATACACTTACCATATCACGGAATATATGTCAGTGTTTCATGTAATGGACCTTATCAGTTTATACATCCATCATACGACGTCATAAATAACTACATGACGTGTAGGATGACGTCTTAATCAATTACAACATGAATCACTCGATTAAGTCCGTCTTAAACACTTAATAGTCAGACAGGTTGCTCGAAGTGTATGTCTTTATTATTTAATAAACATTCTGTCGAATATTTTGAAACTAATTTGACTGGGTGCTGTTGCCGCCACAGGCAGCAACAGCACACAGTCAAATTACTTCTAAAATATGCAATGGCTTACCTGTGTAGTTTCTGGAAATGGATAGTCATGGAGTTCAGGGATCGATCGAATCCAACAACAAGTGTGGGTAGAGCTTAGGTATAGATGGGCGGGGCATAGCTAAAACTGGAAAGGTAAATTCCGTGGACATTATCAGGTGTAAATTAAGTATGTAATGGGTACACATAGTAGAATAAAAGGAGGATACTGTATTTTGATATATGATGTCTGATACATGAGTGACAGATCGGATTTATCCATTAACCAGACTGCCCCCCCTCACCCCACACATACACACACCACCCCTCCCCTCTCCTCACGTGACATTGAGAATGTAATACGGCCAATGACATCGTGACACGATAAGAAAATAATCTTCTTTTCAATAGTATACTCAGCAAACTTAACCAAGATGTTAGTGATGTTATTGAATTACAAGCAAGCACAATGGAGGGATCAGATCTGACACACAAGTATTTGACGTGATAATGTGACATGTTAGCTGATGTTACAATCAGATGCCGTATATCCGCCAAGTGAGAAATATCCAACAGTAAGCGGACAGAATTGTATATCTCTGAAGAAATAAGAATTCAATAAATATTTTACTAAAGCTGATTTGAATGGCAGTAGTTGCTGTCACAGGCAGCATCACCTCCAAATCAAATTACTGCCCAACTATTCAACGACTTTATAGTTACCATGAAAAGGAGACTTCAGGGTTAAAGTGTTAACATAAAGTCAAATGCGCATAGAAAGCGGGCTGGGCTTGGCTAGAAATGGGCGTGGAATGGCTAGAAATTAGTGGATATAGTTAGAACTGGGTGTGGAAAAGCTAGAAATCGTGTGGCATAGCTATAAATAGGCGGACAAGCTAGAGATGGGCATGGCATAGCTAGAAATGGGAAATGGCATAGCTTGAAATGGGCGGGCATAGCTAGAAATGGCGTGACATAGCTAGCAACTGGCGGGCATAGCGATAAATGGGCATGTCATAGCTAGAAATTGGCATGCCATAGCTAGAAATTGGCGGGCATAGCGAGAAATAGGAGGGCATAGCTAGAAATAGAAGGGCATAGCTAGAAATGGAGATGGCATAGCAGGAAATGGGCGGACATAGCTAGAGAAGAGAGGGCATAGTTGGGGGTGGGCATGCCATAGCTATAAGAGGGACTGGCGTAGCTAGAAATGGCGCAGCATTGCTAGAACTGGCGTGGCATAGCTAGAAATGGGCGGGCATATAAAAAGTGAAGTAGCGTAGCTAGAAATCGGTATGGCATCGCTAGAAATGGACAGGCATGGCGAGAAATAGGCGGGCATCGCTAGAGATGGGCGGGGCATAGGTATAAATGGGCGGGGCATAGATAGAAATGGGCGGGCCATAGATAGAGATGGACCTGACATATCTAAACATATGCCCCTTTCTTCTAATGATTCATAATAGGTGAATTACGCAGTTAATAGACCTATGCCCCTCCCATTTCTAGCTATGCCTAACGGTCAAAAACGAAATACTCTGTCGCTGAGTCCTGATGTCCCACATGCATATATTTGTAAAATGTTATTTCTATTTCATACTATAGTTTTATTGTTCTGATAGTTTGCGTTTATTTTTGTCATGTATTGTCTGTGTTTGCATTTGCCATATCCTAATGTTTGGGTTATTGCAATAAAGATTCCGCATCTAAATCTAATTATAAATCTGTCATTGTTCGCGATGTTCTCAAATACGCGGCCTGTCAAATCATTATAACAGATAATGTGGCCCGCGTGACTGATGGGGAAGGTTGCGTGACTGGTGGGGAAGGTCACGTGACTGATGGGGAAGGTTGCGTGACGGGTGGGGAAGGTTGCGTAATGTTAATAATAAAACTGCTTTGTTGTCACCCATACTTGCGTCAAAATAATCCCCAATATTTGTTTAAGATTGTCATCTGGCAAGTTTTATTGAGAAAACGATGTTCTCCTTTCAAAGGCAGGTAAATTGTCCAAGATATTGCCGATAATGAATGTCACGATATGACATTTACCAAGCTGCTTGTGGATCTAAAAGGAAATTAACCCACTCTAGTAAAGCTCTATAACGCTATTGTAGGAACTGCTAAACAGGCGGTGATTTATGACAAATGTGACATTTTTGTTATACGTGCACTAGATATAGAGACTTCTCTAAGGACAACTCAATCCAGTCATCCGATCTGCCAGTCAAGTATATGATGTCATAATCAATTACATCGCATGTAGGCTTACGCCATCTAAATGCGCAATGAATGCCGTATCTAGCTCCGTCGTGAACATATACTATTTAGCAAATATTCTGTTAAATAGGCAGCACCAGCGCCTAGTCAAATTAGTTTCAAAATATTCAACATCTTGGCTGTATAATTACCTTCAAAATGGGATTCTGTGAATTCTGGTTTCACAGTTTTTAAATCGATCCCAACAAGTATCAAACGTGGGCGGTGAATAGCTAGAAGTGGGAGGGGCATATCTAGAAACGGGCGGGGAATAGCTAGAAAACTATTAGGGTCCCATTTCCAACTACACCAGCACATTTGTACCTATGACCCGCCCATTTCTAACGATACCCTGCCCATTTCTAGCTATGCCACGCCCATTTGCAGCTGGCTCTGCCTATTTCCAGCTATACCATGCCATTTCTAGCCAAGCACCGACCACTTCGTACTCGTATTTGAAGTGATTTTAACACTTTAGAACTGCAGTGCTGTAATCCCATTTTCATGGTAACTATACAGCTGCTGAATAGTTTAAAAGTAATTTGACTGGGTGCTCTTGCTGCCTATGACAGCAACTACTCCCAATCAAATCCCCTTCAGCAGAATATTTGTTGAATTGTTATTTCTTCAGAGATATACAATTCTGTCAGCTTATTGTTGGATACTTGTTACTTGACGGATCTACGTCATTTAATTGTGACATCAGCTAACATGTAACATCATGACATCACATACTCGAGTGTCCTAGGATCCCACCATTGTACTTGCCTGCAATTCAGCACCATCACTAACATCTTGGTTATGTATGCGGAGCATATTAGTATAATGGAGGTGGATAGGTGTTGTTGTCGCTTCACTATGTTGTTGGCCGTATGACATTTTCAATGTCAACTGGGGAAGGCGGTGGTGGGGTTGGGGGTGGGGAGTGGGGGCGGTGGGTGTCTAGTTAATGGATAAATGCGATCTGTCCCTCAAGCATCTGACGTCATAAATCTAACTATATTATCATCCATCCATTCTAATATGTGCGCAAATTACATACTTAAGTTACCCCTGATGTGCCCACGGAATGGACGTTTCAAGTTTTAGCTATGCCATACCCACCTCTACCCACCTCTAGCTAAGGTCCACCACACCTCGCTCGTGTTGCCACAGCGCCCATTCAAATTACTTTCAAAATAGTTGACAGAATGCTTACCGAAATATGTTAAGTCTATTTCTCCTTTAGATTATAACCTCAGGGTTAGAAATGACGCCTTTGATAGGTGCTAGATTTTCCCTGGTGATTGTATGAGATTGACTAGCGATCAGTGAATTGGGAACATATATTTTCATCAATGACAGTTGAATGAAGGATTGAAATATTTTACGGGAATTTAGGGAGACAAACACATTTTAGGAATTGCTCCTAGACATGTATATATGCTGAAAATAATCAATCTGGCTTACCAGTGCGTAGTGCCTTTCGAAATTCTTGTTCCAGCCCTATGCACATTCTGTTAGATCTAAAGCACATAAATCAGTGGATGAATCCAGTTTTAGCTATGCCCAGCCCATCTCTAGCTAGGCTCCACCCACAAGTCGCTCGTGTTTGGATCGTTCGATCCCTCCACTCCCTGACTATCCATTTCCAGAAAACTATGCATGTAAGCTGTTAAATATTTTGAAAGTAATTTGACTGTGTGCTGTTGCTGCCTATGGCAGAAACAGCGCCCAGTCAACATAGTTGCAAAATATTCAACAGAATACTTATTAAATAGTAAAGACATAGAATTTATATACTTTGACAGAATATTAAGTGTTTATGACACACTAAATCGTGTCACGTATGGCGTAGTTGATTACGACATCATATGATTGATTGAATGACTGGATTTTTCTATTCCTCAACACTTTGGGTCGTTTTATCATCGCTCATACCATTATGTAACATAATTACGCCAGAAAATATGGGCAGATCATATAATTTATATTCATGTGATTGTTTTTGTGCATATCTCGTTTCTTTTCCCATTTAGCAGGTTTTTCATCCTGTATCATCCTAATGCCTTGACTAGTTCATCTGTCCTTGCTGACAGCGGAACCATGTATTACCCACGTCGCTAGGCCCAAGGATATATATATATATATACGCGAGCGTGGAGTCCTTCTTGTTCTTCTTTTTCTTCTTCTTCGTCTTCGAAGTAGACGTAGTATTTAGCTCTGTATTTAATCGTTAAATGTTACGGCAGTTAGCAGTGTTATTAATGTGGTTAATTTTTGTACAATGTTCAAGTTAAAGTAAATGTATATATGTTTGTGATATTCATTTTGCGTGATATTTAGATTATTGTATATTTATGTATGTTAAGTAACAATTTCTAGACATTTCACAAATTAATTTCGTCCGTTGCTATAACTGGCCGCTTGGCTGGTCAGTGGGTAGGCGACCTTGATTGGTCTTTTGTTCACTAACAATGAGCGAGCGGGTCAGTTTTGCTGGTAGAGTAAAGTCAACTAGAGGTGATTTACGCCCGAATGTGTCGCCGGACTATTATGAACCTTTCAATGGTATAGACCGGAAGAATGGAGTATGGATTGACTGTCTAGACGGAGTAGCGATCGAGGCGTACGTTAAAGGCGTGGCCTCGGTTGTACCTGCTGGAGACATCGTTGCGGCATCGCGCGTTAAAGGGCCGATAACTATATACATGAAAAACGAAACTGACGTTAATAAACTATGCATTGAAGGCATGCTTGTTGCCGGTTCCTTTCACCCTGTTATGTCGCTAGAACACGAACCAACGAAGTTCATTATCTCAAATGTGCAACCGTACATACCGAACTTTGTGATCAAACGTTCACTTGATCAGTATGGGAAAGTTGTCGGAGGCTGCCGTGCCATTCCCCGAGGATGCAAATCGCCTGACCTGAGACACGTCACGAGTTTTAGGCGACAAATTCAGATCATTGTAGAAAAGTATGCTGTTCCCGAATTCATCGACATTGTCTACGTGGGTAAGTCGCATAGACTATTCATAAGTAGTGATGAAATTATCTGTTTTAAATGCCACCAAAACGGGCGTTTTCAACGCAACTGTGTTGTGGAGGAATCTCGTCTGAGTGACAATGATAACGTTATCACTGACATTTATGGTGCTAGTAGCAGTAACGATCCGAACTTTGCTAACGTTAGTGAGATTGACTTTCCGTTGCTGCAGGCGAATAAAGCACAAGAATAATTACCTGAACAATTGTTACCTGGAAAACCGTCGCCTAATAAACCTAAGAGAAAACGACAAAAACACAATCGGCCAACCGTTTTGAAATTCTAAGTTTAATCGTTGAAAATATGTCACAAAGTAGTGATATTAGTATGAATACCGTTACCACGTCTACAGATATTGCTACAAATAATGACATTTCAAACCCAGTTTTAGACGCTGATAACAGCGATCCCATGACGTCAGTCGAGTCCAATAATACGCCAAACGCTGATGAACCTGAGATCATTACAACCCAAGACATTATCGTGCAATCAGAGGACAATATTACACTGCTGAATAGCGCCATTCCTGTTAGCAGCATACCATTCAAACCGGGCCATGACCCCTGCGATAATGACAGTGTCATAGTTACCCCTGGTGAGTTACCAACCAATCATGTGTCCCCTGTTGACGAGGGTTCAGACTCGGACAGTATGTCTGTTGTATCGGAAATGTCGGACATGTAAGATTTTGTAGAGACAAGGGAGTTAATTTAAATCACTTGACGATGTTAAGTTGTTTATTGACAGTATCAAATACAGTAAAAAGGTGGTAGAAAAGTGTAAAGAGTACCAACCTAATTTAAAGCTCTTAATGCATCAAATGTTCAGACTAAAGAAGCAACCTGGATTAGATGCTTCTTACAAAAATCGTCTCACTAAGATAATTACAAAGTTACATCGTAACATAAGGGTTTAATTATGTGCGTCTTCTCTCTATATTGATCAAATAGTAAAATGTTCAGCGGTCCATTTTGAAACTTAAACATGTTTATGAATTATATTGTACTAGCAATTTAATTTTTTTTATCTCATCATGACACATCTCTCAATTGTAACCTTGAACACGAGATTCTGTCGTGATGCTTTTAAACGCTTCCGTATTTTTAACCAGATTCGTAAAGAGTTGTCTGCCGGTATTGCTTTCTTGCAGGATATACATATTACGAATGATGATGACTCTAAATGGCGTTTAGTGTGGAGAGGAAAAACTGTCTTTCTCTCATTTTGATACGAAAACTGCAGTCGTGGCCACACTTTTTAACCCCAAGCTTGATGTCACTATTGTAGAAACTATACCTGTTTTACCAGGCAGAATCTTACATGTCACCATTAAATTTAATAATGAGTATTTTCACTTAATTAATGTTTATAATGCAACTGAGTGTCATGAGAAAGTAAGATGCATAGAAAAACAGAAATATCATATTTCATCTTTACCGGAGCCATATCCATTAATTCTTGGTGGTGATTTCAACTGTACTGTAGATCACGTGATTGATAGAACATCGGTACAGGAGCCCCACCCAATAGCTGATGAACATTTAAATGGCATGATTATATCACATACGCTTACTGATGTATTTAGATTTTTGCACACTTCTTCTAAAGTATTTACATGGAATAGGGTGGATGGAACATCTTCCAGACTAGATCACTTCTACATTTCCTCACACTATAAGCAAGTTATCCGTTCTTGTACAACGGTGCACTGCGGCGAATCTGATCATTCATTTGTTAAAGTTTTGTTAAAGTTAAAGGAAATAAAACGGAGGAGTGCTTATTGGTGCTTAAACACTGACCTATTACAGGAGAAACGGTATCGTGAATTAATAACATCTTTTTGGGGTAACTGGCGGGAAAGGAAATGTACTTTTGATAATGTACAAGATTTGGCGGGATATGGGTAAGAAGCATATTAGTAGTATATCTCAAGTTTTCTCCCGTGAACGAGCTGCTATTTTGAAAGAAGAGAGATTACAGCTACAACGTGATATAGAGAATTTATCAGTGAAAATACCAAAAAATGATGAGTTATACAATGAAATTAAACAAAAGCAAGAGTCACTGGCATCTCTCTTAGAACAACAATCTAGAGAGGCTTGGGTATGGTCTCGTTTCCAGCATATCAATGACCTGAATAAAACAACGAAATATTTGTTCGACCTTGAAAAGAAACGTGGTACAATTAAATCTATTTCACTGTTAACGTTACCAGACAGTACAGTTATTGATAAAAATTCTGATATTTTAAACTACGCGTCTGATTTTTACAGCGTTTTATATAGTAACGAAAAGTCGTCTAAGCACGCTAGAAATAAGTTATTATTCGATCTTCCACAATTGAGTGATGTTGCCAAAAACGATCTAAATTGTTCTATTGGCTTGGTAGAACTGACGAACTCAGTTAAAAACCCAAAGAATAACACATCTCCCGGAATAGATGGGCTACCTGTAGAGCTCTATAAAACTTTTTGGGAGCTGATTGGTGATGATTTAAATGCTGTTTTTACCCAATCCATTCAGCGTATGCGATTACCTACGTCATGCAGGCGAGCGGCTATTACATTATTGCCAAAGAAAGGTGACCTCAGTCTCATTAAAAATTGGAGACCTGTTTCACTTTTATGCGTTGATCTAAAAATATTTTCGAAAACACTCTATAATCCCATTAGCTATGTTCTTAGAGAAATAATTTACGAAGACCAGAGTTTTTGCGTACCACGGAGAAAAATTGCTAATAAAATCAGATTGATAATTGATATTATAGAATATTCCAATTCTTGTTCACTTCCTCTCGGCATAGTCTCTTAAGACCAGGAAAAGGCGTTCGACCGAGTTAGTCATGCTTATCTGTTCAACAGGCTAAATGCTTTCGGATTTGGAGAATTCTTCTCTAAGCGTATACAACTGCTTTATACTGACACCCAAAGTTTATTGAAAATTAATAACTCGTTGTCTTTTCCATTTTCTTTTAAGTGTGGCATTAGGCAAGGCTGTTCCTTGTCTGGGGCCTTGTATGCGATTTGTATAGAGCCACTACTAATAAAATTACGTTCTCCTGAAAGCCTAAAAGGAATAGCAGTGCCTAATACTGCCAATGAAAAAGTTGTTTGTTCGGCTTATACTGATGGTTTGACAGCTTTCGCTACCAGTGATAAAGACTTCACTGTGCTACATAATTGGCTTAAAGTATATGAAGCAGCGGCTGATGCGAAAATTAATTTGGAAAAAACTGGGGGTCTCTGTGTGGGTCCTTGGAAGGATCGCACGGATACTCCATTGGGGATTACCTGGAATAACGAGGGCCTAAAAATTCTTGGAATTGGGATAACTTAGAGGCTGGTGCAATAATAAGCTTGCAAGTTGCTTGACATTGTCAAGAGCCTTGTCTTTTAGAGGTCGTATTATTATTGCGAATTTATTGGCTGCCTCTACGCTTTGGCATCGATTTGCTGTTATTGACCCACCGGCTGATATTGTAGATACAATTCAAAAGCGACTAACTAATTTTGTATTGGCGGGAAAACATTGGCTGGTTAAAGAACAACTGTTTCTGCCTTTAGAATATGGTGGTCAAGGATTAGTGCATTTACAATCTCGGTTACGTGCCTTTCGTATTTATTATGTACAATCGTTTTAAATATTTATTCGTGCCATTCTGCTTAAAGTTTTCTAGTTACTTTTTAAAACACGTTTATAGTTTAAATTATGATCATCAGTTATTTTATACATACTTAGATATTAATAGTATTCACGATATTCCATTGTTCTATAACAGTTTGTGAAACGCTTGGTTTACAATCAACGTGTTGAGAACATCACAACCTGTGTGTAAAGCTGATGCTCTAAACGCGCCACCTTTCCTCAATTCACTGATACGAAATTCTGTGACAGGGCTTTCCTACTTACTGCATGATTTTATACATGCTAATGTCACTACTGTTGGCGATATTGTCGTTAACGATCACATGATTTCAATTGATGAGCTATGTCAGAAAATTTGCAATCGGTCTAAAAGAATTCTCCAAAATAATCTTAACGAATTATTGAATAGTTTTCCAACTGAATGGATTGACTTATTAAAACGTCCTGATGACATTGCTAGGTCTGTATACGAAATCGAACTTTCCTGTATGAGCGATGCCTTCGGATATTGTGTGTCTCTTTCCACTATTTGTAAGAAAGACATTTATAAACTCTCATTGCTGCATTGTTATTCGAATAGCTTACATAACCCTAATACTAGTGTATGGGCAGATGTGTTATCGTTAGATATTACGTCGCTAGAGAATTGTTCCTGTTTGTATGAATATCCATGCACGAGTTATGAAGGTGATTTGTCCTAGAAAGTTATGTATAATGCGTTAAACACAGGAGTACTTCTTTATCGTGCTGGTTACCGCTCTGACGATAACTGCCCTTACTGTGGTGAGCGGGAAGATATAACTCATATGTTTTTAACTTGTCCACGCCTTCAACCTTTGCTTTTAGCTGTTAGAAGAACTGTTTTGCAATTGCGGGAGAGCGAAACCTTTACAATGAATGACTATATAAAAGGTATGCCTTGTCCGAAATTCTCAGCTAAATGCGAGCGTAAAATACGTCATCCATGAAATTCATCAGACAGACCCCCTCCGTGAATGCATATCTCGATTACGATCACGTATACATATTGAGTTTCAACATCATTTGAACATAGATTTTTTGGAAATTTTTAAAAACTTTTGGGTTATCAACAAGTTTAATTGTTATGTTGAATACAACGCACTTATTTTTTTATGGAATATAGCTGTTATTAATGCCTCTTACATGAAACACTGTATTTTGAATCATGTTTTTAAATTTGTATGTGATATCAGTCTGCTTATTTTATTTTATCATTGACCTAATATTATATTGATTGACTGTGATATATGAATTTGTGATATGTTTTAATGACACGTGAATCGTAATAAAGTAACTTGAAAAGTCTTCTTCTTCTTCTTGTTCTTCTTCTTATTCTTCTTCTTCTTGTTCTTAAGCCATTTTAAGAACTCTGGTTCTACTGGACGGACCTTCTCCAAATCTGGAGAGAAGTGTGTCGGTGGTGTCTCTAGCAGATCTACCCTTGTTGTGGGTCTAAAACGCAAAAGCAACAACTTTTAGCTTTTAGCAACAGTTTACAAAATACATAATTTAGCGCATATTTCAATAACTCCGATTCTCCTGGTACAATCTTTTCCAGACTTGGGTGGAAGATTGTCCATGTAGTGCCGAACTCGGATGCCAGATTTGTGGCCAAAGGCTACAACGCAACAGCAACAGCTTTCTGCAAAATAGTCGATAACTCTCTTGGCGTGCTCTTTTGCAAACGTGGATTGATGTGTGTCTGTGGAGTCCTGAAGACGTGTGTCAATTTTACGATAAAAAACTAAGACACAACCACAACATTGTTTCCAAAATAGACACGTTTGACACTTCGGTGGCGTGACTGAAAAAATATATCAACCATGCGGGTATTGGACACATTTGTCCTTGTTTAAATTAACAGCTTATAATGATCCTTCTAACTCTTTGCCCCTCAATCATTTCAAAATGTGAGGTTGATGAACGACATCTCTTATGCACATATCCGATTATCTGACTAATTTTGTCTTATGTAACCAAATCGTGTGGTTTGTGCATAGGGTAGATACGCTAGCATATTCCCATGGTATTATTCTCACGCAACATTGTATTGGACCTATCGTCATTTGAATGCCATTCACATGTCTCTGTAATGCTATTTAAGCCACCATCACTTATAAGTTACTGGAGCCAAATTGAAGAAGACTACACATGGAATAAGGATAAACACATGCGTAAGTACGTACAGAGTAAATGCTATGTGCTATCAGGTCTATCATCTACTTTCCCACAGTTACATATTCTTGGTGAATACAATCCACTGTAACGGAAGAATCCAGTTTTATCTATGCCCCGCCCATCTCTATGTAAGCCCCACCTACGCTTTGCCCGTGCTGGGAGTAATCGATAAAGATTTTGAAGCATTTTTCAATAACTCCAATGGGGCACTCTTTTCCGAACGTGGGTAGATGTGTGTATGTGGGGCCCTGAAAACGTATGGCAGTTTTCCGCTAAAAAGCTAAGACGAAAACGTAACAGGTGTCAGCAACATTGTTTCCTAAATAGACACATTTGACCCATCAGGGGCCCGACTGAATAATATGTCAACGATGCGGGTATAGGACATATGTGTTCTTGTTTAAATTAACATCTTCTAATGATCCTTCTAGTTCTTTCCCCCTTAATCATTTCAGAATGTTAGGGTGATGAATGAGATCTCGTATGCACACATCCGATTATGTGACTAAGTCTGTCTTATGTAACCAAAACGCGTGGTTTGCGCATAGGATCGATCTGCTAGCCTATTCCCATGGCATTATTGTCACGCCATATTGTATTCGACCTGCTGTGCTTTGAATTACAATCACATAGTCAATGTAGTGTAATTTAGGCCACCGTCACTTATAAGTTCCTGGAGACAAATTCAGGACGATTACACACGGAATAAGGATAGAAACATGCTTAAGTACGTACGAAGTAAATGCCATATGCTGTCAAGTCTATCATCTACTTTCCCACAGCTATGTACTCTTGGTGAATACGATCTACGGTAAAGGAGGAATCCAGTTTTAGATATGCCTCGCCCCTCTCTAGGTAAGCTCCACCCACGCTTTTCCCGTGCTGGGAATAATCGATGCCTGCACTCTCTGACTCTCAATTTCCAGTTATCACGATATTCAGCAATGTAATCAACCTTGAACCAGGTTTATACGAATGGATTTACACCAGGCATATAAATTCTCTGTTTGTGAAGCGTTTTTAATACATCTAAGTGCCAGATTGTTATAGCGATTACGCTAATACCAAGTCGTTAACGTCACAACTGCGTCCTTATCTTGTTAATTTATTGTGCCGTCTTCTCCAAGTACTTAACGAGTTACGTCCAGTATGGCTCCAAAGAATGGTATTGCCGATTGATGATATTTCCCCCAAAATGTAGGTATTCGACCCTCATCCTATATAGATACGTATCCATTGTTACCCCAATTGCCGGAGTTGAATTGGGTATTCCTATAACCGCATTGAAATAGTCGCTTCTTTTTGTTACATATTGTACACTGCATGCGCAGATAAATTACATTTGGCATCAAATGAACAATATTAGCTTAATTATCAGTTCTGAGTGCACGTGGAGTACATGTTACTGGCGGTGTATATTGATGAAGGGGCAGTAAATTTCAATCCAAGTGTGTTGGATAAATATACAGACAAACAGCTGTACGGATAATACCTGCCAGTTGGAGCCAAGCACGTGTTCCTTAAGAAAGCTGGGCTAATCTGAAAAAGTTAATGGTATTGAGAGACTCTGATGACATAAGCCAGGTTTACCTGTACAAGCAGTCATACACCATGTATAATGAATCATGTCCTTAGCGTGTCGGGAACTGCGTGCCCACCTCAAAGATACTTTGGAACAGGCGCATGCCTCTCAATGGCTGTACAATATATAAATGACTCTGGTAATAACCCAATCTACAGCCTATAGTAAGTAAATGTCAGGAATTTTCTAAACTAATGTTACGTGCGCATTCCCTGCGACTTGAATGCGACAGATAGTCCTGACTCAAATTTCAAGCTGATCCCAGATTATGTAAATTATGCGATTCTGGCAATATAGAGGATGAACAGCATGTTATGTTATTTTGTGCCGCGTTTCTTGTTGAGAGGGTTCAACTGTTCGATAGAAAATCACAATGTACAGCATTTGACACATTATCTGACAGTGAACAATTTGAATTCTTCATGTTCCCTTGCAAATGTGACTGTGAGATCGCGAAATAGTCAAATACGAATTTCGTGAATACTGTCATTCAAAGTCGAAATACACTATCGGCCTCATAATTGCTCCGAGCCCTAAAACCCCACATGTATATATTTGCGAAATTTATTTTGATTTCATACTATAGTTTTATTTTTCTGATAGTTTCCTTTTGATTTTTGTCATTCATCAACTGTGTTCGTATTTGCCCTATCCTCATGTTTGTGTTATTGCAATAAAAAGTCTTACAAAGCTGGCTCAAGGATAATAGCAATGACGAAGATCGCGACAACGACGAGAACATTGGCGGTGGCGGCGGCGGCAGCGGCAACGACGACGACAACAGCCGTCTGAGGTGCAACATAGTCCTATATCAATTCGCCATTACTTCATTTATGAGGAACATCAATCATTCTAGTTTGCTTTACTGCTACAGATATGTACTTATTTCTCTTCTCGTTTCTCTTTGTTATTCTCTTCACATGTCTGAATTGTTTCGCACACGCCATCACGCCTTTTATAAAAGCCGAGGTTCGCCCGTGTCGATTAAACCCATCTCTACATTAAGAACCTGTCAGTGTAACGTACGTTCAGATTCTAACGCTCGAGCTGCCTCTCAGTCTAGATATCCGGACAGTATTATACACCTTGTGTTGTCATCTTACTGGAGTTATGATTCTGCTTCTAATGATCACGTGGAACATATGCTCTCAGTATATACTATCGATGAAAGTGTGTCTTCTCATTCTAGCTATGTTCAGTTGAACTAAGCGTGAGAAGAAAAAGAACTAGACCATAAAAGCATCGTTGTTGAGATATGACCCGGCATGGCAAAGAGACAGTGGTTATTTCTGCAAGACCAGTTATGTATTGGCATATTAAATAGGGCACTAGATGCTATAGTTGTGTTATTAATATTGATAAACAGATTCGTCTAATCGGCCACAGCGTACTCCGGCACAACATTGCGCATCAAACTTAACATGCCCCCATCACAATCATTGCTACAATGGTACACGTAAAAACCCTTCCAAGGAGGTCGCTCAATTCAAAGATCGCACACATATTTGACCCATCGTGTGCCACATTAACCTTTTACTCGTCAAGCCGGCCAAAATAACCTTTGCAGTTGACTTGAGAAAATGTCAGATTGGCAGGCCAAAAGATGAACACATTTCAAAATGTACCACTGTACGGACTGGCTAAATTTCAAGGTATTTACACATGTAAGTTTTACAATATTTTGAAAGTAATGTCTAGTTTGACTTGAGCTGAGTGCTGTTGCAGCCTATGCTTTCTGCCGAATTAGATTCACAACATTCAACATAGTTTTTTAAATCGTAAATCCAACACAGACATACAATTCGTACCTTTTCGTATGAACCTCGATTTTCGTGGCGGAGCTACGTCATTGTGATTGTGATGCCCGCTAACGTTTTTGTTTATGGCTCTAGTTACTTGAGTGACAGATCGGATCTATCTATCTTTCTTGCATCAGCATCTATATCCTCAAGCCCAAGGAGGTTAAACATTAGATATTTACGTTCAAACACATATAAATGCCATGCAGAAAGTCAGCAAATTATGTACTCCAATGTCAGACATACGTACATTCCTCCAACTATGATAACATAGGATACTGAGCCGATACTGTGCTAATACCGGACCGTATTGGCCCAGTATTAGCCGAGTACCAGCCCAGTACCATCCGATGTCATCGAAGATTTAGGTTATTTGCTTGTATTGGTCCTTATCAAGGAGGACGAACAGTGGCGCATATGAAAAGCATTACACACATGCAATTAACTCAGGGTCTTTTGACAATCACTCACACTACTTCAAAGCGTCATCTATTCCATAAGTTGAGAAGTGGCCGTTATAGACAGGATTCTCCGTATCTTGGTTAAATCATTTCAGTTTTAGCTGACTGTTAAATATAGGTAAAGCAGTTTTATTAGGGTATTTTCTTACATACGCTTCGTGGAGAACTGAATAATCTGGAAATGTCTAGACGACACATAGGCCGATTCGGGTTATGGAAAGTCGGTTAACACGGAAATAGGTCAATCAATCAGCCCGGAATGGTACCATTTTGGAATGTCCGGTTAACGAATCAAACAATGTTATCTGTCTAACAGTCAATGGATTGGTTCTATCTGAATTTACAATCTTGTTCAGTAACTCATATGCTCGTATTGCTTAAGCTAGACACATTGATGTATTCTGGAGCTGGCGTTTTGCCACCTAACATCAGCTAATGTCCTCAAGTTTTTCTGTCGTTTGTCAGAAGTATAAGAAATCACAGTTATGAGAGATTAAGAGAGATTGGGTGATTTATCCACGTGCATAAAACGTCTGTACCCTGTTAATGCAGATTACTGTACTGGTATAGGGCGAATACTGGACTGATGTGGCCAGCTATTCGCCTAGTAGTGGCCCGGTAACTTGCGTTTACAGGGTACTAGAGAACAGTATTTAGTGTCCTATGGTTACATAATGGTACACACGGAGACGCCAGTGGTAGAGCGGGATGGGCGTGTCACGAAAACATGATGCAATAAATGACGACGATCCCCTACATTGTACAACCGAGAACTGATATGGAGCTTACGGAGATGGATAGATCCGATCTGTTACTCACGTATATAACGTCATAATCAATTATGTCACATGTAGGATGTAGTCAAAATCAAAATTCAGAGTGGGTGATGTATCCAGGTCCGTCAAGAGCATTGAACATTGAACAGCCCGCCCAATGTACGGATTGTCTTATTTAGTATTTAATGAACATTCTGTTGAATATCTTTTAAGCTACCTTGAGTTGGCATTGTTGCTGCCACAGCACAATAGGCATATGAGACGGGAGGTGTTAGGGTGATGGGTAAGGGGCAAAATAACGCCCTTGGCACAGATCAGATGTTACATAAATTTCTATCATAGTTGACGAATGATGTCCATGATGAATGATGAAGAATCCTCACTATTCTGCTGACTTTAACAGAAGACAAACATGCCAAGACTTACAATGATAGCAGGGGTTTGTCGGTGATCATTCTGTATTTTAATGTAGAGTTTATTGCAGCCAGTAAAGCTACTTCTCAGGCAATTAAAAGTCTACAAGAGTGCCAAGATGAAGACAGATTCAGCGTGTTCTGACAGAAAGCAGAGATGTCGAGATGACAGATTCAGCGTGTTCTGAAAGAAAGCAGAGATGCCGAGAAGAAAACAAATTTAGCGTGTTCTGGCAGAAAGCAGAGATGCCGAGAAGATGACAGAGATGCTTGGTGACAGAAAAATAGACGAATGGATCAACGACTATAATTTTAACTACGAGGAGGTACACGTTCCATGGAATAAACGCTGTAGGAGACAACACGCTTTATTGGGGCAAACGACAATAAAAAGGCGTGCATAGGACACCTAACTCTGGTCAGAAAATGAGCAGGGATTATAGATCACGGGACAGGGTGTTGCTCGAACTAAAAACGCCATTCAGGATCAAAGATCAGGAGATCTAGTGTACGTATGATTACTGTATTCTGTGGCTGTAGTAGTAGAAACATCCTAGAGATGCAATCAGTCCTTCTTCGCTTTTGCCAACTGTATCTTCTCCTCAGCCGAATTCCTTAGCGTCATCAGGTCCATTCTTGACATGGGTGTAGCGAGTCCTGCTTTCTTGATGTCACCTCGTAGCACGTTTAGCAGATTTTTGCAATGACACCCTCTCCTCGCTTTGTCTTTGCTGGCTCCGAGTAGGACGACTTCCAAGCCTCTCTGTGCTGGTGTCTTTTCTGGACCATCTTTGCTGGGCGACTTTTACAGGCAGCGGCGACGTATTACACATCTCGTTTAGTGCATCGTTGGAAATTATGCTGTCTGGCCATTGGTGTCCAGTGATGGTGCGTAGGTATTTGCACGGGTGGGGTTGGGGTGGGTTGGGGGAGGGCAGGCATCAAGTTTGTCTAGATTTGTTTAACCGTGGCCTTTTTTCAAAAGCATCTTTGATCTACGAATCCATAGCTTCCAGAAGGACTGGAAAGCTATGTACCCCATGACGCATCGTGCAGCAATATCAGCAGTACTGCAGAGCAGTGGGCCCAGAATTGTACTTTTCCTCCATGTTTCGCCGCCACGAAGTCATTTTCTTTAGTGTCATGCGTTGTAGATATGTATATGTGGGTGAACTCCGTTTTGGATTCATTCATAAAGAGATTTTCAATTTTTAGTTTGCTTACAGCTATTGAGAGAAGTTCGTTAAGCGGTTTCTTTTCCTTGTCTATGAAGTCCACATCGTCGGCATATTCTATCTCTAGTGTCATATGCAGTATTGACAATGTGATGGGGGGCTGGTCTTGTGGAATCTTCCCACACAGATTCAATGCGGCAGGAAGGTAGCAGATGAACAGCCTCGGAGATAGACAATCTCTCTGTAAGGAACCGATTGATATCTCAAACTCTACAGACTTCACTGACGTGACTCGTACTCTCAGCTTGGTGTCTGCAAGCAGTACTCTCACTAGTCGTAGCTCATCTTCATTGCAACTGGCCTGGTATAGTACTTCTACGATCTTTGAGAGTTTATTTGTGTCAAAGTCTCATGACATGTCAATGCCCACTTTGTGGAAGTCCCAGTGTTTGAGCATGAATACCGACACAAGGATACGTTGAGCCCATACAATCTCTGCGCAGCTGCGCCCACGTTTGAAGCCACTTTGACATGATCCGATGGAGTTATCGATCTCGGAAGCGGCATAGAGTAACATTGGATAGAATTTTCTGTATGCTGTTGAGGAGCATAATGGGCCGCAGATTGGCTGGAGATCCAGGTGGCTTCTTGGGCGTGGGTAGTGCAATAAGGGTGCCTTGGTCTACAGCATCGAGGGGAAGGTGGTGCATAAAAGCTGAATTGATTAGGTGCATGATCGGTTTTGAGATAATGTCATTTACATATTTGAATAGTTCATTGCTCATGCCATCAGGTCCAGATGCACGTCCATTGTTCAGGGCTCTAATGCCTTCTCAACTTCTGCTGTTTTAATTGGTGTTAGTAATGGCATGGGGGTTTCCTGCGATCAGGTCCAATGTCTCATCGTCGTTGTCAGTGAAATGTTCCTAGCACTATTCTCGAATCGCCTCGGCGTTTCCCTGGTCAGTCCCGATACAGTGTCCTTCAGAGTTATGTACAGTGAGTGGTGGTGTGTAGTCAGTAACTCTCAGGGCTCGGGCTGCCTGAAACATTTTGTGACAGTCATCCGTGGCAGTGATTTCATCTGCTAGGGAGTCTGCTTGGTGAATAGCAATATCTTTTAAGCGTTTGCTAATGTGGTGCAGATTGTTATTTCGCTCCCGGCGTAGTTTGGTGTGGTATTCACTTTGGCCACTTTAATAGATGTGTATTCGTAATGCTTTCTGCCAGTTTTACTACTAGAGCGTCATCAGTATACCTAGTTTGGTTGTATTTAAGAACACCTATGGTGCTGGTAGCTGATGATTACATAGATTTCAACATGTTGGTTACGGATTTGTTTATAACGGAGCTGGCGTCGATGTTAGCTCTCTGCTCCCCGTGGTCCTTTTTGCATGTCATTTGAGTGTCAGTGTCGCTGATGAGCTTGGATAGGTTGTAGGTGACGCTACCCACTTGCCTGGTATGGCGTTTATATATTAGGTAGAGATCCTTCATCAAGGTGTGTGTAATGACTGGCATATGTTCCGAATTGATGTCTGTGCCTCCATACGAACGAGCATTCCGGAGTAAGAATTTTGCTTCTGTCGTGCATAATATGAAGCCTATTTACTTGAAGACAGTTCGTGTAGCCTTAGAACCTTTTGGGACTTTGCGATCAGCAATGTGTCTGGTCCATGTTGTCCGATGAAAGCCGTATTTGTGGCAAATAGGCCATTGGAACAAAGGAATGCCGCCAGTGCATCTCCCTTGCTGTTGCGTGTGCCCTCTCCATATGGTCCCATGCATAAGCCAAGTCCTGAACCTTTGTCCGCAATTCCGAGTTTACCCAGCTTGGAGTTGAAATCTCCACACGCGACCAGTTTCCATCAAGCTGGGAGTATTATGGCGGAGCTCAGTTCTGTATAGAAGGATTTTAATATAGCCGGATTCGCTTTTCTCTTTTTCGGTAGTTTTTTTGTGCCATATACGTTGACAATGCGGCAGTGGTGGTGTGTTTTCTCGTAGGCATAGCCAGGTCGATGAATGCAACGCGATCACTGACGTATCCAAAACTAATGACATGGTCCAAGATCCTTGGTCCGATTACGAAGCCTAAACCCCGGTATGTGGTGTGTTTTTGCTCCACGAGCACTAGCGTATGGCCTGTTTGTAGTTGCTGCTCTGAGTGTTGAGCTACTTTAGTCGCTTGAATGCATGCAATACCGATGTTATAGTGTTCACAGTCTGCACCTAAGGTTTGCCTATTTGATGTTGCACCCAGACCATGTACATTCCACGTAGTTATGGTAAACTCCTGGGAAGATCGCGTCGTCCGAGGATGTCGAGCACAGTTTCTTGTTTGAAGAAGGTTAGATATAATAAGAGTTGCCTCTGTAAGCGGATGTCAGCCCGCACTCCTTGATGACTTATTTTCCCAACAAAGGTGGTACTTATGGAGGAGACCGGCGTGAAGGTGTCATGTTTCTCCCTCATATGTAGCTTAGGGGGTATGGCACTCAATGAAAATCCAAATGAAAATAGTGTAATCTAGTTTCTAGGAATCTACTGGAGGTAGACATTGCGTGTTCAGCTATTTTAAGTTACAGATGTATAAGCAAACAGCAATCTGAAGCATTTCAAGTTTATGCCACGAGGAAAGGCAAACACAGTCATTTCTTTTAAGTTCTGTCACTTATTTAAGGTAGCACTTTGAAGTAGCTACTGCATTGCGATACTTTAAATATGTGATTACCTGTGCTTTTGCAGCCCTTGTTGTTAATGTTTCAATCAGGGACTTGTAAAATGTGCAATTCGCATTGCTTACAACTAGCTATGGATCTATTCTATGAGGAATGAGTAAACAGTTTCACTATTAACACCCACCCTTTACATTTTGGAATATGGTAATTAGTAAATTACTTAAAAATACATACGTTTCTATTCTGTAGACTTGCTTTTCCACCTGTACATCAATTATAACTGTATAATGTATTTCCATTTCCAGTCTTTGGGAGAAAGTGCTCACATTCAGGTCTCGATATCAAAACGGTTGAATATGCATGCTTGTGATGTAGAAATTCAAATCACACTTTAAATCATATAGTTATGGTCTTCAAGCTTAAAAATTATAAAAAGCGGCAATCTTGGATCTTGGCCGATCTTTGGAAAAGTCTTTAAAAATCTTCTCCGAAACCACTTTGGGATCGAGTCTAAAGTCAGGAAACATCCTCTAGGGCAACAGCTGAACCATGTTTGTTTAAGGCCACTAGATTGGCTAAAATGCTTCTGCCGCTATCTAGTTTTCGCGAAAACGCATTCTCCAGAAACATTGAACGGATCCGTCCGAAATGTGTGAGATAGTATTATGGCCTAAGGGTCATTTAAGTTTAGGGGAAGTTCCTATATTCTAAAACATGCCCGTCATCGACCAATCAGAATTCAGTGCTAGGAGGCCATATTTGTTTTGTTATGGATTTGCCAGCCAGAATTTATTTTATATTGTATTTTAAGCATGGTGATTTCCAATCTTCAACTTTTGAAGCTGTCGGATAAACGGGTTGATGGTCATCTTGGACTGCTCCCACCAAAGTTTCCCATAGTAAAGCAAGGGGAAATTTAATATGCATTCTCGAGAACGGCTGCATCGGCGTTAACCAAATTTTGTAGGACACATCATTGTTCTTTACGCAGTCCTGGCCAAACTTTAGGATTCTACTTATAGGCAATGCCGTTTCTAGTTGAAAGGCGTATGTTGCCAGTGAGCGATACAGGCCCCTGGGCCCCTGGGCCTCTGGTATTATTGAATATGATAAATATCAACTCATAAATAGCAGCTGTACTTTTATTTGTAATATTAGAATTATTGCATTGCAAGCTTATCGCACTTTTGAAAGACTGTAATTGCGTATAATGTTATAGAAAATGAGATTTTTAATATTTAATGTATGGTATGTTTGTCTTTAGCTGCTGGTTGATATATCAAATGCAATCATCTTACTACATATAATGGCTATGCAGATATCAGAGCACTCTAATAGTAAGTAATAATTCTGAGGGCAGATTTCTTTTGTCCCCTCTGAAAAATGCAATTGCATGTGCCTATGAGCAGCACCAAGTCAAAGTAGTATCAAACCATCAACACATTACCTGAATAGTTGGCTTGAAAATGGATTATGAGAATGCAGGGCTCAACGTTATATAAATCGAGCCGAAGACGCGCAAAACGTGGACGTAGCTTAAATAAGATGGAGGGCATACCTGGAGATGCATCCGAGTATTAACGATTACAACGGTAAATTTATGCTCTATAATTATTTAACCCCTTCTACGATGTCTCGATTGTTCGTGAGGATAATCATATTTGAACTAATTACATTAATTGGGTGCACATTTCTTTACTATTCACCTTTGGGAGAGTGCGTATCTCGTACGTCATTGGACTGTTATCTCATGCGGACATAATTAACTAACGAAATAGATGTCTCAAAAGGTTCTCTAAAGCGGATAAAATGAATGACCTCCCGCGTGTAATCACGTACGTAGCGATATTTGCGTTTGTGAGACAGACGTACATGACTCAATTGGTATAATTATCGGATATTACTCTTTTATAGATGAAGTTAGTAATCTTCAAATGAACATCAAATCGGTCATTAGGAAAATAATATAAGACAGGGCCATATTAGTGATCGTCATGAAGAGGAGGCATACTCGTTCTGTTCTAGAATACAGATTCATAACACTTGAAATGAAAGCCATTTTTAGAGGATCAATGGCATTTGAGTTTCATTGTGTGTGACAGAGTAGCCTCAATGGCACGCTTTAACGATTTTAACAACAATCATCCAGAATCTTTGTTTCAGAGTAGGTACAGAGGAACGCTGATGAAGAGTTTGTAACTAATTTGATAGCAACCTGCTGTTGCCATAGGCAGCAACAGCTTCCATTCAAATAAGTATCACAATGGCAAGCAAAATGAAAATTAAGTTGTAAATGCGTAGTGGAGCTTGCGCTATCCCGTTGAAAGCGCAAATACCTCAATATCGGAAGACAAGTCGAGTTGGCACTGGTTAGTATTTATTACTATACACGAACAGCGGACTATCATAGGGGCAGCGCTGCATTTGTCCCGGCCGCAGATTTGGAGCAGCCCTCAAATCTTTCTACAAAAGATATTTCAGTGAATAATATGTATTCGTAGTTTCTCTTTTCACAACAGATAATAGCTGTCTGGACATGTTGGTCATCGCCATTTTCGGTTGCAAATAGAGAAACTACACAACAGGATAAGGTAAACTTGGCAATTGGTTATGTTCTGTATCATATAATATCTATAGTCATAATGAAAACACCTAATTACGTGGCCAATAATAGAAACATTTAAGAGCCAACTGGTGGTCCATGTTTACCACTGGAAATGCGGAAGATGCCATCATCTGAGAGAATCTATATCTAGGTGTTCCGTGTGTGGACACCCATACCCTCCCCTCCCCATCCCACCCGTCTTCTGGTTTTGCTTTCGGTGTCCTCAAGCTCCAAAATATTCTTTGCCGCCCGGCCCAAGCACTGCCGAACCCGGCAGTGTTAATATATCCCTGAAATAACCACAGGCGTGTTCATAATTGGCATTCTTAATGGAGTTTGCTCCAGTTTCGTGGCACTCTCCATGTAAATCACTGCGCTCGCGCTGTGTTCGACCATTAGGCTTACCACTGAATTGCAAAAGCTCGGGAGTCGATCTGCCACTCATGGATCTGACTTCGAATACAATACGTCACTTTTTATAAAATTACCAACAGCAAGCGCCTGAACTGTATGTCTTTTGTGAATTTAAAAGTTAATACACATTGTCATAAGACATAAGATCAGCCACATAATATATAGCAAACACCTTTAAGAGACTAATCATTTGCAGAAAGTACGTGCTGCCCACATTAAGAATCATAATTAGCATTAAAAAGAGCAAAGCTTCCTATCGGACAACTAAGGATTGTCAGAAGAAATAAATCATAAAAATGCATTTTGTCATAAGTACGAAGAGCCTTTTAAACATACCAATATTCCAGAGCAATGCAGTATCATCGCATAGTGCTAGTTAACGTCAGTCCGAAGTTACCCTCACTGTTCATTAATGAAAACATGTAAAGTGTTTTCTCATGATGTATAAAGGCCAATAAGCTAGTCAATAGTGAGCGAATTAACGTCGCTCGAACCATTTCTCAAATCGAATTAATTATGTTAAAAGTTTTGGTTTAGACAAGGTTTTTGAGTTTCACCTCAATTGGTCAATCGATTAAGGAGAAGATAGTTTAGAACGCTGAGCGGTCAGCTGAAATCCATGATGAGCTTTTTTTTGGTCGATTAGTAATTGTATTGCTTCAAATGCTATACACGACGAATGTAATATTGGTCCCTATCAAGCTGTTAATAATAATAATAATAATAATAATAATAATAATAATAATAATAATAATAATAATAATAATCTGAACTCACGAATACCATTAGCATGTATAATCTAACTCATACATACCTTGGATAGTTGTATTGTCCGTGGTACCATTCTGTAACGTCTTAGGGTAGCTTCACACTCATGACAGTTTAAAAACCGCTGGACATACTTACAACGGAGTTCTTAATAGTAAAAATTAAGCTTGAATATTATAATAGAGGAATCCAGTCTATGGATCAATCGCATGATGCCATAATCAGCTGCGTCACATGTAGGCTGAAGTCATAATCAAATACATCCTGAATGGCGTAAATAAGTCCGTCATAAACGCTTAATAGTCGTCAAAATGTACGAGTTGCATGTCTTTACTATTTAATAAACATTCTGTTGAAAATTTGGAAATTAGTTTGACTGGCCGCCATTGCTGTTCTACGTATGTCCATAGGCAACAACAGTCAAATTAGTTTCAAAATGTCCAACAGCTTACCTGTATAGTTTTCTGGAAATTAAAAGTCATGAAATTCGGGGTTAGATCGGTCCCAACACGGGCAAAGCTTGAGCGGAGGTTAGCTAGAGATCGGAGGGGCATAGCTAGAGATGGGCGGGGCATAGCTAATACATTGATTCAGGCATTGACAGAAAAATGAACGTTTGATTTCGGCTCGTGATAGAGGTGTCGCTTTCCAGCTATGAGCCGTCCACTCTGTACACAAATAGAATTTAGTAATTTGAACCCTGAATTCCCAGAAAACCAAATTCAAAATACCTATCCAGGTAATATGCTGAATATTTTGAAAGTAACTTGACGGGGATCTTTTACTCCCTACGGCAGCAACAGCTCACAGTTAATTTGTTCTAAAATATTCAACATAATGTTGATTAATTCACAGCAAAATTACCGAAGACATATAATCTAGATGGTTACTGTTTGGCCGTTATCCCTTATCATAGCGGACCTCTGGCATTTGATCGTCGCGTCGTAGCAAGTGGCGTATTTTAATGATTACGTCAGATACGCGATTGACAGCTCCGGTCCTGCCATTGAGTTCACAATTGTAAATTTTAATTGACTAACTTCTGAGAAATCACGGCAGCAGAAATAGCTTACTACTCGCACCTATGGTTATCACACGTTCTTAATTTCAGATCTATCACCATCAATTTCTTGGGTAACACGATAGTCTGGTACGGAATCCAAAACGGCAGAATAAATAGTCAGGTTGATAAGTGCTACACGCGGCCTCCACGGTGGTATGAATGAGATTACCAATGCTCGTGGTTTGGAGATGTCAGGCCAGAGTCAGCTGATCAATACAGCCTATCAGAGCGAGATCAATGCATTATAGCTGGATGAAGGCAATTCCAGCAAGGAAATCACCCATATAGTGTAGACACATTATCACCTCAGACAAGGGTAATCATAAATAGAGTTGTTTATGGTGCAATGAAGTCTAGGGTGTTGGCTGGATAATTTCAAAATATGGTCCAGGGAGAGAGAAAGAGAGTGGGAGAGAGAGAGAGAGAGGGGAGGGTGGGAGAGAGAGAGAAAGAGAGGAGGGTGGGAGAGGGAAAGGGGGGAGGGAGAGAGAGAGAGAGGTGGAGGGAGAGAGGTAAGGAATGAGGGAGGGAGGGAGGGAGGGAGGGAGTTAGAGAGACATAGAGAGAGAGAGAGAGAGAGAGAGAGAGAGAGAGAGAGAGAGAGAGAGAGGGAGGGAGGGAGGGAGGGAGGGAGGGGTAGAGGGAGAGAGGGAGGGAAGGAGGGAGGGAGTGTTGGATGGAGGGAGGGAGGGAGGGAGGGAAGGAGGAAGGGAGGGAGGCAGGGAGGGAGAGAGAGCGAGAGGGGGAGGGAGGGAGGGGGATGGATGGAGAGAGGGAGGGAAGGAGGGAGGAAGGAGAGAGGGAGGGAGGGAGAGAGAGGGGGTGGGGGAGAGAGAGAGTGAGAGAGAGAGATAGAGCATCAGAGAGAAAGGGGAAAGAGACAGGGATAGACAGACAGAGAGCGAGAGTGTTAGAGGGTGATGGGGAGGAAGTGATAGAATAGGAAACAGAGAGGTGGGCGAGTGAGCCAGATAGTAAGGACATTGCACATAAAGATGGTGGATGCATTACAAATGCAAATTATGTAGAATGGGAAATAGTAGGACAACTTTTAGCGCTCAGACACCCATCCGCGAATGGCTGAGCTGTCGACATGTAAATCTTTAGACAACGATGGAAAGGCACCCAACCCCCACTCCCCTTCCCCCACCCACGCCATTCGTTTATTGACTGCTAGAAACCACCCTAAATAAACTGGCATGGAAAATAACTTATATCACACGTCCACAAGTAGTGGATAATAACGTGAACGAAGATGCTGCGGGGTGGGCGAATCATCCTCTAGAACATAGACAAATACAAGCAGATTATTACATGGAGTATATTCAAAACATACTGAGACAATATACAGTCATGTCGCAGAGGATGTCCACCATTTTATACGTAATGCCCGTATGCAAACACAATTTTTACAGCCATTTATACAATATAGTTGAAATACAATCAAAATCCGTCTCCCACATATAAAAGGTATGAGCATACAGTAAGAAACGAGAAATCCAAATTTGAAAACACCCAAAACGGGAATTCTAACTTTTTGCTATTTCGGCAATCGATAGGCCAACTGTATCTACATCACTCCAGTTAGGCTAACATAGACCCACATAAGCATCAATAGTAGACAATGTAGACATCGAAAGAGGTGTCGCCAAAATTACCTATAGTATGAGCGATATTTGTAATTGGTTCTAGTACGGCACTTCATACTGAATACCCTCGTGCATGTTTAATCTTTATTAAGCAGACTGATTTCCTCTATATTGGTTATCAATGAGGTCTTGTAAAATTCTGAAAGATTTGGTAATATTCATTGAAATTATGGTAAAAGGTAGATAGATATTGTTTTATAAGAACCGTCTGAGCAAATAAATTAGCGTAATTACGCCCCATACAGGTGATCCGTTTTGAGAATCGACAGCGCGTTGGTGGTAGTCTGTTAGATATTAAACAAAAGTTGTTTTTGTTATTAACAGGGAACGTTTCGAGCGAATCGGTGTGTATTTTATGAAATATTGACACATACGTGATCTATTTATGCAAATGTATACCAGTAGTGTCATGCGCACCTGTAACTTTCCATAACTAGTATCATGTTATTATTTTTACTCAGGATCTTTCTTATTTTTATTTTTCTTGTTAACGATTTGTCAGACGCATCTCCTTCTACAGTTTTCAAGCTAGCATCTTTAAACTTGTCTATTTTCTAGGGGCCATAGGGGTGTGTGTTGCTCTAACGTTTGTTTTGGATCCACTGAACAGTTTTCGCGCTACCCACCTTTGAGTGGGCAAAAAGTCCCATAAGAAATGTATAGAGATTTTCAAAATTGATCTTTGATGTGCTACTACATCTAGAGTGTTCAATGGATCACTACCATATTTGATTAGGGTATTAACACTGGCCATTTGTTTTTGTAAAAAAAATATTTTCAAAATGGCCGCCAGATCTTTGACCCCACAATGCATGGAACAACTCCCATAGGAAATGTATGGTGATTTCAAATGGAGGTTTGAAGTGCTATTACACCTAGAGTTTTGATCGGATCACTCCCATACTTGGGTAGGATGTTGCCACAGATGATTATTTTTTAAAACAATTTTTTTTTCAAAATGGCCGCTATAAAAATATTTTGCGCAAAAACCAATTTTCGGGTGTTTTTTTGCAAAAATGAACTCAGGCTTACAAATTGTGGAAAAAAAGCTTTTTTCGAAAAATCTTTTTGGACATTTTTTTGGAAAACTGACGACCAGGCGCACTTTTTGGGGGTCAAAATGACCAAAAAAATTGTTTGCAGAAATGAACTTGTGATGAAAAAAAATTGTTCAAATCTTTTTTTTCAAAATGGCCGCCAAAATGAGTTTTGGTTCGATCGACTTGAAATTTTGTGACCTTCTAGCTCTTATATTGATATAACTTGGTCTCAAATTTAAAATTGATCCGACCAACAGTTTTCGAAAAAAATCCGCTTTTGGGTGCCACATATCCCCAGAGTAAACCTATGGGAGCAATATTGGGACAGTGTTATCTCCTATAGTTTTCTTCCGATTCTCTTCAAACCTGGCCAGATTCTAGAACATTGAGAGATCTACAAATTTCCATTGAAAGTTTTAATATCTCCTTCGAGATCCAGGTCACTCACGGGTAAAGTTTTCCAGTTTTTATGTTTGGCATAGGTTACCTGACTTTCATCATGCAACTTCAAAGATCATGTTAGAAGACACAAGTTATTTTATCCTTAGTGTCAAGGTGGCTTTTTAGTTTTAAACCTATGGACATTTCCAGCATGGATCTTTAAGTTGTGAGTACACATAGAGTTTGTATTCGATCACTAGACGTGTTCAATGGCCTTTAGAAGAGGCCTTATACTATTTCTTCATGCCCAGTCATCGCAGGTTTACAGTTACTTCAGTAAATGGTCTCTAGTTAGTAACTTATTACATCAAATACTGTTTGTATATGCGACCAGCCAGCTAAACATCAAGACCAGATCCTGGTTTGATTGATACATCAGCCATGCGAATAGACAGATTGACGTATTGACAGACAGGCGCCGGGTACGAGAGATTAGGGCTGGTCTCTCCTGCTAATAAAGGAAAGAACGAGTTCTAGATCAGGGATCGCCGTGAATCAATGCCACTCTTTGTAAGGGGCCGGTAGAGACAAGGTCATTCCTCTTGTGTGATAAAGCATCACTGAGTTTTCTCACAGATTCATTACTCCGCAATGTGTTGGGTGATCGCTGGCTGATGAAATTATGAGAACGCCACTTTGGACGAGATAATTTTAATATAGCTTATCTTACAATGGTCAATCATTATTGATTTCTTAACTCATTACTGGAATAGAGGAATCCAGTTTTTTCTATTCCCGGCCCATCTCTAGTTAAGCTCCACCCACGCTATTCGCGAGTTTGGATCGATCGATCAATGCACTCTCTCAATTTCAAACCATATAGGCAAGCTGTTAGAATATACTCAAGGAAATGATCAGAGAAACAACATATGGTCTGGAATGAAGCTTTATATAATAATCAACCTATAGCCACCAGTGAAAACTATAAATGAAACAGAACAATTAGAAAAAAGCATCTAAATACCATTTATGTCATGCTTGTGGGAAGCAAATAGTGACGAAGCTGGACCTATGCGCTCCGGTGTATGCTGAGCGAATAAATAATACCCGCTATAGACGGTCATATAAGCTCAGTTACGTTCGTGTTAAGCTGATTACAGGTAAAATACTATCTCGTTTTAAAACAATTTGACTGAAAGCCGTTGTTTCCATAGACAGGGTCTACATTCAGTCACACGAATTTCAAAATGTTCAGTAGGCATCATATTGTGACCTTGGAAACCAGCAGTGTATTTTGAAATCATTTTGACCGAAACGCATTGCTTCAACCAGAAAAAAGTGACTCAAATTTAACGTTTTCGAAAGAAGCAATAGTGAATTACCAGTAGCGAGTTAATCGCTCGACATCAGCGCCTATATAGAATACTATTGATATCGCTTACAAAACTCAGGTGTGCTTTCGTTATATTCAGGTAGTCATATGCGTTATACCTGCACACACAGTTGACACACGGCGGAGTGCGAAGCACCAGTACGGTCACTAATCGGTTCCAAGTTAAGCGCTCCTAGATTTAGTAAATGCTTTTTCTCAAATAATCTCGATTCATTTCCATTTTTTACCGATGGTAATTCATTTAATATTGTATGAAATTACCAATAACCATCATGTGTTATTTCCCTTTTCCCTTCCTTTAAATATTTTCTGCCGTCAGCATGTTTATTTATGTTACGAGGTGACCTCAAGAAAGCAGGACTCGGTACAGTAAAATCAAGAAGGACCTGAGGAAGCTAAGGATTGTGGCTGAGGACAAGACATGGTGGGCAAAAGTGAAGAAGGGCTGATCGCAACTGTAGGATGTTTCTACTATTACAGCCGCAGAATACAGTAATCATACAAACATGTGTATTAAATAGTAAAGCCATACATTTGGTACAACAACGCTTAGTCCTCCATCAATTAAAAGTTCGTGACGAGCTACGTCATTCATGAAGTCAGTGATTATGACGTCATCGTACACATCGATAAAATGTTCGCTAACACGCGTGTTGTGCATTGATAAAATGGGTGCAAGGTTCATGTCGTAAGGTTGTAAATCGACAGCACAAATGATGCAACATCAAACTCATAGCTTTGAATATATATATATATATATATATATATATATATATATATATATATATATATATATATATATATATATATATATATATATATATATATATATAAATACATCTTCAATAGCGGAATCCATGCTGGCAGGCAGGCAGGCAAGATGGCAGACAGCCAGGCAGACAGGCAGGCATATATTTTTACACTAGCTATCAGTTGAATCTAGAAACAAGGAACTGCTGACAAAGTCAAGCCGCTAAACCAGAATGATACTCTCGTCATCGATTATAAGCCTTTGATGCAGACATGACTTTTTCATTCCATTGACTCTAGGTAAAAGCTTCCGCAGATCAAACAAAAAATGCTCTCCAATGCGCCGCTCCTTCGATTACCGGGCGAAAAGAGAATCGTTTGTCGAGCAAAACAGTGTGCTAAGATTTCTGCAATGGGGAGAACAGTTTGACAATTTAGATATCAGTAATAAAGGTATAAGTTGCTAAAATCTGAAGACACTTCTCGAGACCCTGAATGAAGCAGCATATTAGTAAACACATATGTCGACGGAAAAAGATACGAAACTCGGAGGCAACACAGTGTAAGTAGGGCCTCAAATAGTCTCAAACATATGCTTAGCTGTCTGGCTGCTGAAAGTCACTATACAATAAGTTCAATGGGCAGCAACTATTGATATGCTGAACATTTAGAACACAATTTGACTGAATTCTGTTTGTGGCTTATAGCTTTATTGTTTTCAAAATATTCATCATATCCAGAGTTAAAACCCGTGGAAAATGTGGTATGTAGAAAGAAGCAGCCATGCAGTATATACCAATTTGTCCAAAATGCAATAAAATTTCAACTTCAATATAAATACATAACATCTACATGGTATTATGATTATCCCTGAAGGTCCAGTGCTTGGGTGTAGATGAGTCTGAAAGCAACCGTACCTCTGCAATTGTTTCAGTGAACTAGTACGATAGTGCGGCTTCCCTCTGCCAAATGGCTGGAGCTATGAAACCACCAATCTATCTGTCTGTTAAGACCACATCAGCCAGTAGTTACCGCGTGCCTCATATAACCTCTTGTTACGCTCTGTAACGTGGTGTGTTATAGGAAGCTTGAGAGTTTCACATTAGCGCGCAGGGCGAATAGCGCAGAATCTGTTTAAGCCCATTACATTTATGTTAAATGTTTCGCAAATAATCTGCAAAAATTGACAGAGAAGTTATATGAATTAAGAATGTCTTTACAAATCTGTTCACTCGGCATATGGCATTCTACTGGCTTACTCACGAGTCACTATTCTCCGCATGCTATTATCGCCGCCCTCTCCGTCAAACTTGTAGCCACAATCCAATGCTGTTGTAAAACATGTGTCTATGTTAATCATACGAGTAGCAACAACCGGCAGTCACCACTTTTTATATTTTTGTATTTAGCGTGCATGAAGCTATGTTAGTGATAATCCAGCTTGAGATGTGTAATGCATGGATTTAAAGAGGTTACATTTTTGACACGCAGAAAATCTGCTGGGAAAGATAAATCATCGATTATTGAATAAATGTGTCAATCAAGTAAATATCGGCTTTGTGAATCCGTGCATACAGATTAAAAGCAGCAGATCTAAGGTGCTTATAAAGCAATGGTTGACGAGTTGCTCGGTTAATCCAAGGAGCTTATAAAGCAATGGTTGCCGAGTTGCTCGGTTAATCTAAGGAGCTTATAAAGCAATGGTTGACGAGTTTGTCGGTCAATCTAAGGAGCTTATATAGCAATCATATGGTTGACGAGATTGTCGGTCAATCTAAGGAGCTTATAAAGCAATGGGTGACGAGTTTGTCGGTCAATCTAAGGAGCTTAGATAGCAATGGTTGACGAGTTGCTCGGTTAATCCAAGGAGCTTATAAGGCAATGGTTGACGAGATTGTCGGTCAATCTAAGGTGCTTATAAAGCAATGGTTGACGAGATTGTCGGTCAATCTAAGGAGCTTATATAGCAATGGTTGACGAGTTGCTCGGTTAATCTAAGGTGCTTATAAGGTAATGGTTGACGAGTTGCTCGATTAATCAAAGGTGCTTATACGGCAATGGTTGACGAGTTGCTCGAGTAATCTAAGGTGCTTATAAGGCAATGGTTGACGAGATTGTCGGTCAATCTAAGGAGCTTATATAGCAATGGTTGACGAGTTGCTCGGTCAATCTAAGGAGCTTATAAAGCAATGGTTGACGAGTTGCTCGGTTAATGTAAGGAGCTTATATAGCAATGGTTGACGAGATTGTCGGTTAATCTAAGGTGCTTATAAAGCAATGGTTGACGAGATTGTCGGTCAATCTAAGGAGCTTATATAGCAATGGTTGACGAGATTGTCGGTTAATCTAAGGAGCTTATATAGCAATGGTTGACGAGATTATCGGTTAATCTAAGGTGCTTATAAAGCAATGGTTGACGAGATTGTCGGTCAATCTAAGGAGCTTATATAGCAATGGTTGACGAGATTGTCGGTTAATCTAAGGAGCTTATATAGCAATGGTTGACGAGTTGCTCGGTTAATTTAAGGAGCTTATATAGCAATGGTTGCCGAGTTGCTCGGTTAATCTAAGGAGCTTATATAGCAATGGTTGACGAGATTGTCGGTCAATCTAAGGTGCTTATAAGGCAATGGTTGCCGAGTTGCTCGGTTAATCTAAAGTGCTTATAAGGCAATGGTTGACGAGATTGTCGGTCAATCTAAGGAGCTTATATAGCAATGGTTGCCGAGTTGCTCGATTAATCTAAGGTGCTTATAAGGCAATGGTTGACGAGTTGCTCGATTAATCTAATGTGCTTATAAGGCAATGGTTGACGAGATTGTCGGTCAATCTAAGGAGCTTATATAGCAATGGTTGCCGAGTTGCTCGGTTAATCTAAGGTGCTTATAAGGCAATGGTTGACGAGTTGCTGGATTAATCTAAGGAGCTTATATAGCAATGGTTGACGAGATTGTCGGTCAATCTAAGGAGCTTATATAGCAATGGTTGACGAGATTGTCGGTTAATCTAAGGAGCTTATAGAGTAATGGTTGACGAGTTGATCGGTTAATCTAAGGAGCGTATATGGCAATGGTTGACGAGATTGTCGGTCAATCTAAGGTGTTTATAAGGCAATGGTTGACGAGTTGCTCGGTCAATCTAAAGTGCTTATAAGGCAATGGTTGACGAGTTGCTCGAGTAATCTAAGGTGCTTATAAGGCAATGGTTGACGAGATTGTCGGTCAATCTAAGGAGCTTAGATAGCAATGGTTGACGAGTTGCTCGGTTAATCCAAGGAGCTTATAAGGCAATGGTTGACGAGATTGTCGGTCAATCTAAGGTGCTTATAAAGCAATGGTTGACGAGATTGTCGGTCAATCTAAGGAGCTTATATAGCAATGGTTGACGAGTTTCTCGGTTAATCAAAGGAGCTTATAAGGCAATGGTTGACGAGATTGTCGGTTAATCTAAGGTGCTTATAAAGCAATGGTTGACGAGATTGTCGGTTAATCTAAGGAGCTTATATAGCAATGGTTGACGAGTTGCTCGGTCAATCTAAGGAGCTTATAAAGCAATGGTTGACGAGTTGCTCGGTTAATGTAAGGAGCTTATATAGCAATGGTTGACGAGATTGTCGGTTAATCTAAGGTGCTTATAAAGCAATGGTTGACGAGATTGTCGGTCAATCTAAGGAGCTTATATAGCAATGGTTGACGAGATTGTCGGTTAATCTAAGGAGCTTATATAGCAATGGTTGACGAGATTATCGGTTAATCTAAGGTGCTTATAAAGCAATGGTTGACGAGATTGTCGGTCAATCTAAGGAGCTTATATAGCAATGGTTGACGAGATTGTCGGTTAATCTAAGGAGCTTATATAGCAATGGTTGACGAGTTGCTCGGTTAATTTAAGGAGCTTATATAGCAATGGTTGCCGAGTTGCTCGGTTAATCTAAGGAGCTTATATAGCAATGGTTGACGAGATTGTCGGTCAATCTAAGGTGCTTATAAGGCAATGGTTGCCGAGTTGCTCGGTTAATCTAAAGTGCTTATAAGGCAATGGTTGACGAGATTGTCGGTCAATCTAAGGAGCTTATATAGCAATGGTTGCCGAGTTGCTCGATTAATCTAAGGTGCTTATAAGGCAATGGTTGACGAGTTGCTCGATTAATCTAATGTGCTTATAAGGCAATGGTTGACGAGATTGTCGGTCAATCTAAGGAGCTTATATAGCAATGGTTGCCGAGTTGCTCGGTTAATCTAAGGTGCTTATAAGGCAATGGTTGACGAGTTGCTGGATTAATCTAAGGAGCTTATATAGCAATGGTTGACGAGATTGTCGGTCAATCTAAGGAGCTTATATAGCAATGGTTGACGAGATTGTCGGTTAATCTAAGGAGCTTATAGAGTAATGGTTGACGAGTTGATCGGTTAATCTAAGGAGCGTATATGGCAATGGTTGACGAGATTGTCGGTCAATCTAAGGTGTTTATAAGGCAATGGTTGACGAGTTGCTCGGTCAATCTAAAGTGCTTATAAGGCAATGGTTGACGAGTTGCTCGAGTAATCTAAGGTGCTTATAAGGCAATGGTTGACGAGATTGTCGGTCAATCTAAGGAGCTTATATAGCAATGGTTGACGAGTTGCTCGGTTAATCTAAGGTGCTTATAAGGCAATGGTTGACGAGTTGCTCGATTAATCAAAGGTGCTTATAAGGCAATGGTTGACGAGTTGCTCGATTATTCTAATGTGCTTATAAGGCAATGGTTGACGAGATTGTCGGTCAATCTAAGGCGCTTATATAGCAATGGTTAACGAGTTGCTCGGTTAATCTAAGGTGCCTATAAGGCAATGGTTGACGAGTTGCTCGGTCAATCTAAGGTGCTTATATAGCAATGGTGGACGAGTTTGTCGGTCAATCTAAGGAGCTTATACAGCAATGGTTGCCGAGTTGCTCGGTTAATCTAAGGTGCTTATATAGCAATAGTTGACGAGTTGCTCGGTCAATCTAACGTGCTTATAAGGCAATGGTTGACGAGTTGCTCGGTAAATCTAAGGAGCTTATATAGCAATGGTTGCCGAGTTGCTCGGTTAATCTAAGGTGCGTATAAGGCAATGATTGACGAGTTGCTCGGTCAATCTAAGGTGCTTATATAGCAATGGTGGAGGAGTTTGTCGGTCAATCTAAGGAGCTTATATAGCAATGGTTGCCGAGTTGCTCGGTTAATCTAAGGTGCTTATATAGCAATGGTTGACGAGTTGCTAGATCAATCTAAGGTGCTTATAAGGCAATGGTTGACGAGATTGTCGGTCAATCTAAGGAGCTTATATAGCAATGGTTGACTAGATTGTCGGTCAATCTAAGGAGCTTATATAGCAATGGTTGCCGAGTTGCTCGGTTAATCTAAGGAGCTTATATAGCAATGGTTGACGAGATTGTCGGTCAATCTAAGGTGTTTATAAGGCAATGGTTGACGAGTTGCTCGGTCAATCTAACGTGCTTATAAGGCAATGGTTGACGAGTTGCTCGATTAATCTAAGGTTCTTATAAGGCAATGGTTGACGAGATTGTCGGTCAATCTAAGGAGCTTATATAGCAATTGTTGACGAGTTGCTCGGTTAATCTAAGGTGCTTAAAAGGCAATGGTTGACGAGTTGCTCGATTAATCTAAGGTGCTTATAAGGCAATGGTTGACGAGTTGCTCGATTAATCTAAGGTGCTTATAAGGCAATGGTTGATGAGATTGTCGGGGAATCTAAGGAGCTTATATAGCAATGGTTGACGAGTTGCTCGGTTAATCTAAGGTGCGTATAAGGCAATGATTGACGAGTTGCTCGGTCAATCTAAGTTGCTTATATAGCAATGGTGGACGAGTTTGTCGGTCAATCTAAGGAGCTTATATAGCAATGGTTGCCGAGTTGCTCGGTTAATCTAAGGTGCTTATATAGCAATGGTTGACGAGTTGCTCGGTCAATCTAACGTGTTTATAAGGCAATGGTTGACGAGATTGTCGGTCAATCTAAGGAGCTTATATAGCAATGGTTGACGAGATTGTCGGTCAATCTAAGGAGCTTATATAGCAATGGTTGCCGAATTGCTCGGTTAATCTAAGGTGCTTATAAGGCAATGGTTGACGAGTTGCTCGGTTAATCTAAGGTGCTTATAAAGCAATGGTTGCCGAGTTGCTCGTTTAATCTAAGGTGCTTATAAAGCAATGGTTGACGAGATTGTCGGTCAATCTAAGGAGCTTATATAGCAATGGTTGACGAGTTGCTCGGTTAATCTAAGGAGCTTATATAGCAATGGTTGACGAGTTGCTCGGTCAATCTAAGGTGCTTATATAGCAATGGTTGACGAGATTATCGGTCAATCTAAGGAGCTTATATAGCAATGGTTGACGAGTTGCTCGGTTAATCTAAGGTGCTTATAAGGCAATGGTTGAAGAGTTGCTCGGTTCATCTAAGGTGCTTATAAAGCAATGGTTGCCGAGTTGCTCGGTTAATCTAAGGTGCTTATAAAGCAATGGTTGACGAGATTGTCGGTCAATCTAAGGAGCTTATATAGCAATGGTTGACGAGTTGCTCTGTTAATCTAAGGAGCTTATATAGCAATGGTTGACGAGTTGCTCGGTTAATCTAAGGTGCTTATAAAGCAATAGTTGACGAGATTGTCGGTCAATCTAAGGTGCATATATAGCAATGGTTGACGAGATTGTCGGTTAATCTAAGGAGCTTATAGAGTAATGGTTGACGAGTTGCTCGGTTAATCTAAGGAGCTTATATAGCAATGGTTGACGAGATTGTCGGTCAATCTACGGTGTTTATAAGGCAATGGTTGACGAGTTGCTCGGTCAATCTAAAGTGCTTATAAGGCAATGGTTGACGAGTTGCTCGATTAATCTAAGGTGCTTATAAGGCAA
>CM067365.1:17657937-17810437 GCA_034401795.1 Chaetoderma sp. LZ-2023a | reverse complement strand
TGTCCACGACCACAAATAGCAGAGTTATGGCGCTTGCTATGTTTTCAAAGTATTGAAGCCTACCGGAAAAATACTCTCGCGGCATGTTTTGTTATTTATCGATGGATTAAAACCAAGTTTGGCGGACATGCTCCTTTAGGCAATCTCTTTGGGCTATGAATATGAAGTGCCCAAGCCGTTAAACGAGGTTCATAACTCTGGTTCCTTAAGGCATTTTAAGTATGGAAACATATGGGGCAAATACGTTTGTGGCATGTTTTGTAATTTATCGATTTTGGCAGAAATGTTCCTTTAGGCAATATCCATATGGCCTATGAAGGTTAAGCGGCCACGTAGGCCAAGATAAGGGTAATTTTGAACATTTATCACTGTACTGACTGGCTCGATAATAGCGGAAATTTTCAAAAAATAGTTTTCTCATGGCCAGCAAATGGCCATTCCTGAAAACAACTGCAGAGGTTTCGCCCTAAAGGTGTTAAATCGCGTTATGGGTTAGAAGCATTCATGCACACGTATGATTCTTCAAGTTCATGATGAAACACCCCAGTGATATGGAAACGCGCATCTGATTTAATAAAGTGACAACGTGCTTTTAAGGTATTAACTTTAGAGGATAACATGGTTTATTTTGACAAGTAAAGTTAAGTAATGCTTTTCTTAATATCATCATTATTTACTGAAAAATTTGAATTTATTCAGTATGTTAGTTCGCCACAAGATTTGACACATTACTTGTTTATAGAAATGTATAATGGAATTCACCTTTCCAGTTTGTCCATCGATCATCTAATGCCATATGACGTCAAAATGAACTAAGTGACGTGTATGATGACATCATAATCAGCACGTCATGAATGATTTGATATAGTCCGACACGTTGTACGAATTGTATGGCTTTACTATTTAATACATATCCTGTCAAAAAATGTGAACCTAATTTGCCTGGACGATGTTGCCAGGGACTTCAGCGATCGATCTATCCCAACACGTACGTTTTGTGGGTGGAGCTTAGCTTGAGATGGGCGGAGCATAGCTAAAACTGGAAAGGTCAAATGCTATTGATAAGTTATTTACACACCATCAATCATAACTTCTTGCTTTTGTGACGTCAGACACAAATGCCCCAAAACTGGTCGTGGAGTGGATGAGTTTATTTGTGAGTGAAGAATTCATTAATTACTTCTTTATGTATCTCTTGTTTCGTAGTGACCATGCAAAAATAGTTTCCTACCCTGGCCGACAAAAGACCCAGCTGATACTGTTGCCAGGATTGGACAGGTACGCACGCACAGACACGGACGCACGCACGCACGCATGCACGCACTCACGCACGCACCCACGCACGCACACACATATATCAGTGTATATATATATATATATATATATATATATATATATATATATATATATATATATATATATATATATATATATATATATATATATATATATATATATATATATATATATATATATATATACAGCATAAATCATGACTGCTACATATTTTTCTTAGAAAGGATATTCGCCCACTTAGTCATAGATTGCGTTGATTCGTCTGGCGATATTTGCCCTTTATTAATGGCAGAGAAAATCCCTTACAACAGATTCTTACAACCAATTTCTCTGCCTACGTGACCATTATCTGCTGCACCAGCTTTACGTGACGATGATAATGATGGTGATGTATTATGTTATCCGGCAGTTCCACTAATAGGTGCAGCAGTATTATGATATGAATGACGAAGATGAGATTGTATCCTGTGTGTCAGATGAGTCAATCTCTGACATGCGTTGGTTCTGGCATTGGTCCAGTTTGGTACGGACAATATGAAAGAGCTAACTTTATGATCAGTGAACCGATAACGACGGAAGTGTCGCCAGATCAATTTCCTTGCTCGATGGATATTCAGAAGAATAATTGTGGATTATGATTGGAATTTTCGGCGCTATTTTGAACTCTATAAAAATTTACAGTTTATTAGACTTTCTGTGCTCTCGCACATGATTTAGCAAAGGAATTGGCTCGGAGCCTGATGACGCATTGACATGAATTACTGATCCAGTCATTCCAGTGATAAATTTCCAAAAAATGTCTTCTCTTGGCCTACAAATAGATATTTCCTAATTATTCGGCATCATGTTTGTATGTTGTTTTTGTTGATGATGATCACGACGACCACCACGACGACGACGATGATCATGATGATGGTGGCTGTAGTGGTTTGCAATTATCCTACTCCATCCTCGGCCAGTGATCTTTGTCCTCATCCAGAATCGCCAGATCTCCCACTTTTCTCTTTTGTCTTAGTGTTAAGTTGAGACTCTGCACTATTACTAAATATGTGCATTTTTAATTGTTTGGTTATAGACATCTATCTTACGCCTTTACTTCTAGACAGGGATATACCTGTAGCAAACTTCGGGCTGGCAAAGTATCTCTCTTGTTTCTAAAATACCGTAGATTTTACGGTAGATTTAAAATCTGCCAGGTACAATTTTTGTATATATAAAATGTGTTAATTTGTATAAATCTCAGATCGCCGCCACTAACACATAAAACCGTATTCTGAAACTTCCAGATGGAAGACGAAGATGATATCGGTGTCTAAAGAGTGATATCTGGACCCAGGGATCCTGATTACTAGCAGTAGAACATATATAGTCTTTAAATTTGAGAATTAGGTCACATGATCTTCAAATTCTAACATAGGTACCATTTCGTTTTGAAGAAAAATAATACCACTCTATTCCTAAATGGTGCATACAGATTGAATGTGTTGACGAACTGCCTTGTTAGAGGTCTCCGCAATGCAATCTAGCTAGTAATGTACTACTAGTGTCTCAAGTTTTGTTTGTATGTCATGTGACCTAAAGGGCCAAGATGGCCACGCCATAATATTCTTAATTGTTATTTCTCAGCTTTTATATAATACTGAAAGATTATCTTGGTGACTAGAATAAGGTTTATGAGGGAGGTAAATGCATTATGACCACTACGTGCCACCATACTTAAGATATGTAGGCTTAGGTCAGATGACCCTGAAAATCCAAGATCGCCGCTAAACTGTTTTAAGTTGCTATTCCACAGCTCTAATGTGGCATAAAACATGGTTTTGGTGGCTACATCCATTTTGATGAGGCCACTCATGTTTCTCCAAGAGTCAAGATATAAATCTAGGTCACAATTATCGGCTTGAGAATCTACGAATAATATGCACAATGGCACTACTGCTTGCAAAAAGCGGTATCGCTGGCACAGGTTAAAATAACATTTTGAGCTTTTCTAGATATATAAACCAATACATAGATGCAATATGTAATAAGTTAGCGCAGAAATTACACATGTTGCTATGATAGACACAATGCATATGTTGTCACGCGTTGGCTTTCCTGATTCTCTAGGCCCTATAGGCGGTTATAACAGCACAACAGATTTTGACTAAATATTTTTTGGCATAATTAAAGCACAGTACGAATTTTCTTCTGAATGAAAGTACAGAACATACTTGAAACAATCTATAATTACAGTTCGTTGTCAGTATCTTCCACAGAATCTTACCTATATAAATAGCCTGCATCGTCACTAGTACGAATTTCACTATCCAGATAAGAATCGGACTCCGAGTCACGAGCGTCCTCATCTTCTTCATCATAGTCCTCAACTTGGAACACGTCAGCTTCTTTCTTTGGCCATTCCATTAGAGGATCATATGCATACTCTGTGTCTTCAGGTTCAGTATCGCTTTCTTCATTATCTGCTTGATAATCTGTAATCCTTTTTTTTGTTAATTTTCCACATTTCGTTCTTGACAAACATGGTGGAAACTGTGGCGAGTTAAACCACAATGGTATTAGACCAACATCAGACTCTATCCATCCTCTGCTTTCTGCAGGTGGGTAGTCAATGTTTTGCTTAATACATTGACATTAAATCTACTTTTGATAATCAGCCATGTTTTAATTGTTCAACTGCATTGTTCAGATAAGGTACTAAATTGCAATTCATCTTTCCAGAGTACCCACCCATCATATGACGTCATAATGAACTGCGTGGTGTGTACAATGACATCATAATGAATGACGTCATGAATGACGTCGATAAGTACGTCACGAACGCATATTTGATGACGGTCTATGGGCTGCTGTACAAATTGTTTGCTTTTACTATTTAATAAATATTAGGTTGAATATTTTGAAACTAATTTGACTGGGCTCTGTTGCTACCTATGGCAGCAACAGCACCCAGTCTAATTAGTTACAAAATATTCAACAGCTTCCCTGTATAGTTTTCAGGAAATTGATAGCTAGGGCATTCGGGGATCGATCAATCCAAACACGGCGAGGTGTGGGTGGAGCTTAGCTAGTGATGGGCGGGGCATAGCTAAAAATGGAACGGTCCATTGGACGTAACTCTCTGTCTTTTATACATACGTATTGTGGATGCTGGCGGTATCCCTCAATTCCGTAGTTCGTGTTTCGCGGCTGCCGGGCTAGCTGATTCCCGCCGTTTCTACGGACGCCCGGCAGTCGTACCTTGGAACTTGAACTGCGCACATCTGCCGCTGGTTCCACGGGCCGATTCGAGACCTCCGTTGGGTGAGTAACGTTTTATACGTAGCTAAGTTACTACAAATGAGAGTGTGGTGCTGGCGGTATCCCGCAATTCTGTAGTTCGTGTTTCGCGGCTGCCGGGCTAGCTGATTCCCGCCGTTTCTATGGACGCCCGGCAGTCGTACCTTGGAACTTGAACTGCGCACATCTGCGGCTGGTTCCACGGGCCGATTCGAGACCTCTGTTGGGTGAGTAACGTTTTATACGTAGCTAAGTTACTACAAATGGTGTCAGGAGTACTTTGGGCCCTAAATTAAAAATTGTTATTAGTTATTTCTAAATTCTACTCACGATTTTGCTGTTAAAAAGATAGAATTCTCGGAAATATTAAGACTACTCTAGTCCTGCCCGAACGTCAATTTTACAGACTCTGGCCGCCATTTTGATTATTTTATAGTTATTTTTGTATTATTTAACAATCACAGATGATAGGTGAGTTATAGTATATATATTATTTATTTATACTATAGCATGCAAATGTTGGGTATATAGATTAATATACCTTACATACATACATACGTCATACATACATACATACGTCATAAATTCAAGATTCAATGTTATTTATTTGAACTGTAATGAATCGAGGTATATTTTCGTGCTAGGTTTCTATCATCTATGTCAGTATTCCATGGAATAACAACCCTATAGTTTCTGGATTGTTATTGTTAGTTGTCTTTAGTGTCATATGTAGGAAACCGCGATTCTGAGCTGTAATTTAACCGTCGGTTTTTTTATATTTCTTTATTCTTTAATTACAGTTCAATTTCGTTGTTTATTTCAGAATTATTTGAAATAAAGAAGTGATATAAATCACTGTTGTTGTGATTATTATCATTATTATTAACTTTTTGAACATTAGAGGGTAATCTCCCTTCTAATCAGCAAATATGTTTCAATTGTAATAGTAGGTTTACTAATTACGCTGACCACTATTTGTTTTGGGGTTTTTTTCTTGTTATTATTAATTCAAACAGTTCATTATCACATTGCTAGATACTCCGTTAAAACACTACTCAGCTTATGCCTTCTTTTCAAGTTAAATCTGAGGAGTTTTTGGCTCGCACCCAGTTTTCATTGGATCAATCCTTTACCCACAAAGCAATTGTGTTGGGTACAAGTAAAGGTTTCATTTTGACAAGAGCTGATCAAACTGGGTTTGTTGAGCATTGGTGTAAAAGCGGTGGTACTACACAAGACCTGGTTAATATTTTGCAGTCGAGAATAGCCAACGCCGTTCGGAAATTTCATCGTATCGTTTTCTATATCTGGGCCGGAACGTGCGACATTACCGAGAAACGAGGCGACGGTTTTGTCTATTTAAGGACGGCCGATGATGAACTCGCGGTAGACCGCATTTGCCAACACTATCAACGTGCGATAGACATATTAAGGCATTACGGCCAAACGGTGAAATTTATCGATATCCCGGCGTATTCTCTGGTCCTGTATAATGAGCAACTTCACCATTTGAATCCCTATTCCTTCAAAGACCAAGAGCTGCAACTGCATGACCAACTCTCTCTTCTCAATGATAGAATCGAGAAAATTAATGCAGATATTGGTGTGTACACCGTCAAATGCAGTGTAGAGTTAATACTCCGTAAAAAATCTAGTGCACGTAAATACGTCAGTTATCATTATACTTTCGAGTTTCTGAAGGATGGTGTGCATGCAGGTACGCTACTGAATCTGGTTTGGCCTCGGAAGATTCATTTAGACGTTCTCCGGAGTTGCACCACCATCACTACTCAGTGAGTTATATTTTTCAGTAAGCATACGCTTACAACTCATTTCAGTAAGTGATATTACTTTTTTAGCGAATATTAATTTCGCTTCCTTGGTATAAATCAACAGGTGACCCATAATGACGAAACCTTTGTGTATTAACACTGCAACCGTGGAGGAACTTAGTGCACTCCATAATATTGGTAAAATTCGAGCTGCTGGCATAGTAAGTTTTCGTGAGTCCAGAGGAGGTTCCATATCTCTGGCCGACATTAAGGCAGATCCTGATCTGCCTGCCACAGCTACAGTCCTTGCTCCATGCTGGGGACGTCGTATTCGACATCAATGATGAAGGCGCTGTTGGTGGGGTCGACTCGCACCCAAGGGAAGAATCCCTGGAAGAGCAAGTAGCTAGACTGAACATGGAACTGCTAGCTCAAGGTATCAAATACACGGCACTCCTTAACTCAACTAGTCAACAAAGGGGTGATCAGACCCTAGTTGATAACCTGGCTCCTAGGGGGTATATACCCCTAGAGAACCTAAGAGGGAGTTGCGATCAGTTTCTGACCATGACACTAGGATGTCATCACCAGTTCGTAGAGCTTACTTGGATGGCTATTCGTACAATGACTCTAGAATGTCATCACCCGGTCGTAGAAGCTACTCTGATGGTCCTCCTCCACCTAAAATGTCAACTTTTGATGGAAAGTGTGAGTGGAAACCATTTTTCATACAGTTTGAGCATACTGCTTCAAGGTACCGTTGGTCTGATACATATAAATTAGACATGCTCATCTCAGCTTTAAGGGACAAGGCCTTAAAGTTTTACTGCATCTGTTCTGGGCAAGTCCAGAATGATTACTTTAGTTTATGTGACAAATTAAGGTTGCGATTCGTGAAGAAAGATCTGCCCCACATCATCTGAAAAAAATGCAAGATATTCGACAAGATGGTAACTCTTTAGACGAATTTGCAGATATCATTCAGGAGCTCACTTTAGATGGCTACCCTGATGCCTCAGAGAGTTTGGGCGAGACAATTGCCATTGATGCATTCCTACGGGGTGTTGAGCATGAACGAGCCGCTCTGATAGCTATGGATAAAGATCCGAGCACCCTGGATGAGGCTGTACAAATGGTCAATGCAGCTATCCATAATCAAAGATTGATCATGGGTTCCAGAAGACCTGAGGTTCGAAAGGTCCGTTTTCCGGACAATGCTTCTGGTTTGATTGAGGCAGATAATCCTGAGCAGTTGAGAGGCATAACGACACAAGCAGGATAGATAAATTGGAGAAAGCTGGCGAAGGACTTAGGAAGGATATGGCGGAGATGAAGGTAGATGTTGCTAAGATTTTGAATCTTATATCTGGTCAATTCGGTCGAGGTCGGTCTCCTCCAAGAGGGAAGGTCGTTCCATCGCGTTCCCCTTCTCCTCCCCTCAGATCGGGAAAGTGCTTTAATTGCAATTTAGAGGTGCATTTTTCCCGTGAGTGTCAGGTCCGAGAAGAAACGCATAACACTTCCCCATGGCGCATGAGGTGTCAGGTCCGAGGGGAACCGCATCACACTTTTTCCCCTAGGCGCATGAGGTGTCAGGTCCGAGGGGAAATACATCACACATCTCCGAGAGATGACCAACTCCAAACTCACACCATTCAGAGTCGAACAGGAAGGCAGTGCCGTCTTCCCAACAGGTTCCTAGATTATGAAATGTATTAGAATGATCTTTAAGCATTCGTGAATTGGACTATGTAAGTCTTCATGGACCGTACTTGTCCACCTGCATAAATGTTCCTCTGGTTTCGTCTTATTTCAGATTCATTTGGTCATGGTATTGTTGCGGACTGCAGTTAGGTTATCGGTTGTAGTACAGTACTACAATACTAATGTGATAAGGTACAATGGTAACAGTAATTCAACATTAAAAGAATTACTGTAATCCAGATGATATGAAATTATGACTTCAAATTTTAACATTCTGCATGACACTGAATACATTCAACTTGTCCGGAAAACATTTATAATCATTGGTTTTTGTTCCGTTTCCATCTTAGCTTTAGTTTCAGCAACAGCAAAATCGTGATGTTCTATTCTTTGTAAGTTTTTGGGAAACTAAATTAGTTGGACACATAAGCACATAGTGGCTTTTTCCAGCAATAATACTCTGTGAGATACCAAACACCAACAGGGGTCCATCGCTGTATGACTCACAGAACGCGTTATTATAATTACGCGTTTTTTCAAATGACGCGTGAATAATTGCGCGTAGTAATGCGTGGTTATATTTACACATTTCTTGATCACACATTACAAATATGCGTTGTCAAATGATGTGTAAATTGTTACGCATTAATCATACGCATTGTATTGTTAACTGTATGTAGTGTCCGTCATGACGTGTGGTCATAATAATGCTCTCTGTTTATGTGTATATGGATTAAATCCACGTACACGCTTTTATAAGTATATGCATCATATGTTATGATGCAAACTCATCTATGTATAGTGAAATGCAGTTTAGGTTAGCTATTTATTGCCAGTTCTACATTTGTCAGCTCAGATATTGTATAGGGTAGCTCAAATATATTATATATAGTTTTATTAGGTCAGCACAGATATTTTATAGGATAGCCCAGGGATATTAATTCTACATAGGTCAGTTCAGATATTTTATATTAGGCCAACATATTATATACTGCCATACCTAGGTATTTCATTTATTAAACGTGTAGCAATTACATGTTAAAATGATGCAATGATGCATTATTACTCTATAATGCATAACTCATGCATATTTATGATGTGCATTACTCTATAATGCAGAAGTCTTGCATATGACAGCATATTTATAAAATGCATTTAGCAAAGACTGCATAAATCGTACAGATGCATTTCTTGCGCTTACCATTTCATAATGCGCGAAGTAATTGGCGCGCTAGTCATATCGCAAATTCATATGTTTCTTTCTTCCACTGTATTGTCCGTTCCGTTTTAGCTTCATTCAGATATCTTTATTGTGATAGGGATAGTGGTTTTCCGGATTTCCTAAATTTGTGGATTCAGATCAATTATATAAGAGGTATATCATAAATGTTAAGGTCAAAAATGTTCACTGAATTAAAAAATATGCAATATTCATAGGTTTTCCTCGAATCTCACATATGTTAATTTCAGATAACACTTCCACTAAATTCATGTGAGATTATTTTTATTACTTCTTTATCAATTTGGCAATTCCGTCAATTCTGTCAATTTTCTGCTGTGGTGGAAAACCACTGTCCTTAATTTTAGTTAGGATGCTATGCTATTTTAAAATCTGTAACGATGGCCCTCGTCCGGCAGCTATTGATCTATCCATCTGTTTTATTATTAACAGCTCATTCTTTCTGGATGGATCGACACCTATGGGAAATTTTTTTTTAATTGGTAAATTCAAATTCTACATTTAGCAGTTGAGCGTCAATGCCAGTGTGTTTTTTTATGGTGTGTAAGTTTTTAAGGATTAGATTTTTTTTTATAAACGGGGGAGAGTATGGTGCTGGCGGTATCCCGCAATTCCGTAGTTCGTGTTTCGCGGCTGCCGGGCTAGCTGATTCCCGCCGTTTCTACGGACGCCCGGCAGTCGTACCTCGGAACTTGAACTGCGCACATCTGCCGCTGGTTCCACGGGCCGATTCGAGACCTCTGTTGGGTGAGTAACCTTTTATACGTAGCTAAGTTACTACAAATGAGAGTGGGGTGCTGGCGGTATCCCGCAATTCCGTAGTTCGTGTTTCGCGGCTGCCGGGCTAGCTGATTCCCGCCGTTTCTACGGATGCCCGGCAGTCGTACCTTGGAACTTGAACTGCCGCTGGTTCCACGGGCCGTTTCTCTTGGATATACTAACCTCACAACTGTCATACATACTGCTGCAGCACTTCTGGCTGTATATGTATCCTCAATGAGATGATTACGCAGTGAAGCCTTTGATTCGTGTCTTTCACGTGAAGCTAAAGCAAGATGTACTGATGGCAGACGATAAGGGTGTGCCTCCTCAGCGCTCGTAGGCTTTCCTTTAAGTGATACAAAAGCGTGTTTGTCTTTTTTGAGAATATTCACAATTCAGCTTTCTAAAGTATCTACCCATCATATGACGTCATAAGAAACTACGTGATGTGTAGAATGACATCGTAATGAATGACGTCATGAATGACGTAGATAAGTACGTCACGAACACATATTTGAAGACGGTCTATGCGTTGTTGAACAAATTGTATGTCTTTACTATTTAATATATATTCTGTTGAATATTTTGAAACTAATTTGACTGGGCGCTGTTACTGCTATAGGCAGCAACAGCACCCAGCCAAATTAGTTACAAAATATTCTACAGCTTCCCTGCATAGTTTACAGAAATTGATCGTTAGAGCATTCGGGTATCGATCAATCCCAACACGGTGAGGTGTGGGTGGAGCTTGGCTAGTGATGGGCGGGGTAAAGCTAAAAATGAAAAGGTCCATTACTGGCGCCTTTTTGGCTTTGTCCAGACCTGTTTTCACGCTGTGATTGTTAGTTGGCTTAAATAAGCTCACATGAGAATCGCCACTTTCGTGTATTCGATCATCAATGAATTTCTTGTAAACCTTTTCTATAGTTTCAGTTGAGTAACCCATGCATTATTTTGCTATCTATCACTGTTCTCGCATTAATGTCTCTTGTTGGCGCTGATACAAATGTATCCAGAAATGTATCCAGGTTCCTAACAAGTTTTCCACTCGGTGCTGTATGCTGTTTCTTGGAACCAAATGTGGTTTCTTTGTGCACTGATAAAGTTGCACCGCACCCCCAAAATACATTCGTTTTCAGCTCATGCCAGACCTTTGGAGTTGACTCTTTTGGCTAGGCAACAATATATACTGATATATTAGGAAAGCAAAAACTGATGCATAACGTACGCTCAACTTGTAGATGTTGTTCAATGTTCATCTCACATACAGCGCTAATCAGAGATTACAATGATGACGCACCGCGAATATATTTTACTACCATGATTGACTTTTGTCCCTGTGGTTATTAATAATTCGGCACAAAGTATTTAAAAGCCTGATATTTCTAAAACAGCATTTAGAAAGTTTTGGAAAGGGAACACATCTCAGAGTTATTAAAGCTTGTTTGAGGTAATCACTGAATTTTGAAATGCTCAGGAGGGCTTCGAAAGATTGCTTTTTAGAGGTATGCGTCTATAATACTGTCGCCCCTCCTTAGCTTGGTCATTCCAATCCTTAGCCACAGCTCCTTCACCAATGCAACATTACTTGAATCCTAATACATCATAGATTGTGTGCATGATCTTTAATTTCTATAGCAATGTGTGAAAGCCACCTATTAGTTTGAGTACGCGATCGTACCTCTTATTATGTAAGCATCTTCTGAGAAACATCTAACAGTTCACAGCTTCACCTGCATGGATAAATATGCAGTCCACTACGAAGTCGTCTGTTCTTTATATAATCAAAACGATGTACAGCTTGCATACACCATCCCGTGTGTCAATGGAACCACCTCGCAGCAATTTTCTTTGTCTCAGAATCGGTAACCTTTTTCATAAAAGCAGTGCAAAATCTTCTGCATCTTGGCCGTTATTAACTTTTCACCTGCAGCACTAGTTAGTACCCATGCTTTATCACGTTTCAGGCCATGGTCCATCAATTGTGAGTACTTAGTATCTGTATATTCTGGAACAGGAGGTGGAGACAATTTTTTTTTGAATTTTATATGATCTATAATCCTCATTTAGCTCACCATTAGCAACAACAAGTTCTTTGTCCTGCCCTATTGCAATCTGTTCAATTTATTCTATTACAGAAACTATCTGACAACATGTCTGAAGCAGGATCCCATTTGTGCGATGTGTTGTGTGAGAACTTGTAAGTTTTTGCTGTTGACCATCAAAATGAAATTCCATATGTAGCTTACTTTTTGATTTACTCATCAGAGATCTTGCCCATGTATTGTTAATTAATCTGAGATCAGAATAAGAAATGGCATGGCCACGCCTATGACGAACAGATGTAGCTTCCTTTCTGCCTGTAAGTCAATGTATTGGCAGGCGTAATGCTGTACTTTGTGTTGAGCGTTCCTGTGTTATTAATGTTTCCAAGTTACAGTAAATATCCGACAGTTTGTCTGCCATCGATACACTCGCAGTTGCAGCATAACAAAAATCATTTTGGGATTACATGGATTTTATGTCAACCTGTCTGTTGGAACCACATCAGAATGTCGTGACAAGTGGCCACGATCCTGATATTACCAGTGGCTACACTCTCTACAATGGTCTATTACAGCAAGCTTGAGAGTTTCATATAAGAACGCAGGACAGACAGCACAGAATCAAAAGTGCATTACATTTGTGTTAATAGTTTCGCAAATAATCTGCAGAGAATGACTGACAAGTTCAAGGAATTAATAATTTCTTTATAACTGTAGTTGCTTGGCATGTGACATTCTACCGGATTACTCTGAAGGAATTCACTATTCAATGCACACTGCTTTCGTCAATCTCGTAGTTAGTGCGTATTGCTGTTTGGAAACATGTATTAATAGCATGAGAAACAACGACTTTCAGCCAACAAGCTGTTAAAATAGCTTGCACTTTTTATATTTTCGTGTTTATCTTCTATTCCATGACACTTTGTTAGTAATAATTCAGGTAGAGACGTGCAATGCGTGGATATAACGAGGATGCATTTTTTACCTGCTGAAACTCTGCTCGGCGTGAGCGGGGGAGGTGGGTGAGGTGGGGGTGGGGGGGGGGGGGATAAAGCATCAATTATTGAATAAACATGTCAATCTAGAAAATATCAGCTTTGTGAATCCGTGCATACAGATTGTCAGCAGCCGGTCTAATGCGCTTATAAAGCAATGTCTTTAATGGCTCAATTTTGTCAAGAAAATACAAATATTTGTTTATTGAAAGTCCATTTACAGGCGAAGAGAATAATGTGTGGAAATTGACCAATTGAATACCTGGCTGGGTAAAATACTAATTTTTCAAAAATATTTTGTTCGTGGCCTGCAAATGGACATTCGTAAAGACCACTGCGTAGGCAGGTTTTGGCCATGACTGGATTAATACATAATACAAGATGGCGATGCTGAATAATTGTTTATGCTATTCTTGAACTCAAGTTAGTTTTTGCTTTCAACCTACTTGACTTATCGCCAGTGTCTAATAATGAAAATAGTTATTGGGATAGTGATGGTGATGATGACTGTGATGATGGCGGTTGGTGGTAGTGGTGATAGCAGCAGCTGCGGTGCCGGCAGCGGCGCTGGTGGTGGTTGTGGAGGTGTGCTGGCTGTGGTGGTGGTATTGGTGGATGTGGTGGTGGCGGTGGTCGCCAATTCGGCAAAGGCAGTACTGACTGTGTTGGCGGCGGTGGTGGTGGTGGTGGCTGTGGAGTTGTTGTTCTTATTGTTGTTGTTGTTATTGTTGTTGTTGTTCTTGGTGGTGACGGTGGTGTTGGTGGAGTTGGTGACGGTGGTGATGGTGGTGGTGGTGGTGGTGGTGGTGGTGGTGGTGGTGGTGGTGGTGGTGGTGGTGGTGGTGGTGGTGGTGATGCTGCTGCTGCTGCTGCTGGTGGTGGGGATGGTGGGGTTGATTGTGGGGGTGGTAGTGGTGGTGGTGATGTTGTTGTTGGTTGTGATGATGTTGGTGGTGCGTGTGATGGTTGTGATGGCGGCGTAATGCGTGGATTTAAAGAGGATACATTTTTGACATGCTGAAAATCTGCTCGATCTAATGTGCTTATAAAGCAATGGTTGACGAGGTTGGTGGTGGTTGGGATGGTGGTTATATGATTAAACGCACTGGCTCAGGATCTCCCAAGGTTGGGAGATATTTTTTATTTATTTTATTGTCTGAGATGTGTTATGTTTGTTTGATAGAGGCGGTATGGCCCATAAAATATGAATAATATATATCATTGATTCTGAATGTTTTTGAAGAGTTAATTTCGAATTAACCAAGATGTCACGTAGATTGGAGTTTTTCTTAAAGGCTATCACTGGACGCAAATTGAGAGGTTCTTTCATTTTATCCTGCAATTTATGATATTCATCTTTCAAAATTTCAGAAATTTCAACATTTTTTTCGATTGTATGTTAAACTGAATGGAATAATTTCACGTTGATCAGCAAGACCAGGGTCCAGGTTTATGCCTCTCGGCCATTTTGTTTTCAGTTGCTTAACCCAAAATGATTCTCGAAGTTTTCTTTGTTTATCAGTTTCTTCGGCCGTAGCAGAAAGAGGCAGTTGCTCAATAGGCATAATTTCAAAGTGTCTATCGACAGAAGGACCAGGAAGATTGAAATGTTGAGCTACGTTGGTGTCCTCGTTGTGTCTAATATCGCAAAGGTGTCTAGTTGCTCGCCATCTTAAAGGGCATTTTGTTTCACCGACATACTGCTTTTGGCATAATTTGTAAGATATTAATTAGATGACATTTTTAGAATCGCAATCTAAATTAGACTGAAGTTGGAATTTGCTTTTGTTCTGATAACTGACAAATGTTTTCTGATTAGGTAGATAGAGGTCTAATTTACACCTCTTCTTTCCACATTTCTGAGATTGTCCTACGCCTATAATCGGACGATGGTGACGAATTTTGGTAGGCTTTTGATCGGCAGTCTTATCAGTAATAGTTTCCAAATCATGTAAAGTTTCGGATTTCATTTTGCGCAAAAATCGTGTTGAATATCCCTTCGGTTTGAGGGCTTTAAATAAGGTGGAACACGCAGATTCAAAATTCTTTCTATCACTAGAATTTCGGTGAAATCGGATAATCTGTGATTTGACAATACCTTTAAAAGTATGAGGTGGATGGAAAGATTTCTTATGCAGTAGTTGATGGGAATCGGTGGGCTTAAAGAATACTTTGTAATCAAGAAACCCACTCGTGTTATAATTTACACCTTTGTAGAGAGTAACGTCTAAAAAGTATACGGACGACTGGTCGATGTTGGCTTTAAGTTTGATGTTAGGATCGTGATTGTTCAAAATAGTGAAAAATTCATCAAACTCTTCCGTCGAATGATTCCAGATCGTAAAAATATCATCGAAGTACCGGCGGTAAAATAAGGGCTGCTTAGGATATTTGCTAAGCCGCAACTTCTTCCCGGTCAGCTACATAGATGTTGGCAAAACTAGGACTGAAACGTTTACCCATAGCGCATCCACAGATTTGTTGGTAGATTTCGCCAGCGAATTCGAAATCATTGCCCTTTAAACTCAGCTCCAGGAGAGCTAATATTTCGCTAGTGGGCCTATTGTTATCAGGATATTTATCAAATGCTCTGCGAACAGAAGTCAAACCCCTTTCGATGTCAATGTTTGTGTATATAGCATCGATGTCGAGGGTTATCAAGAGTGAGTTTGGAGGAACAGAAATTTTGGAGACCTCGGATAGGAAATCCTCAGTGTTGTTCAAAAAGCTGAAATGTCTATTCGCAATTGGTTGTAGGTGGTAATCAATAATTTCACTAATTCGATAAGATTCAGAGCCGCAATCAGAGATAATAGGTCGACCCGGTGGTATCATAGGGTCGGACCATGACTCAATAGGTGTATGAATTTTTGGCAAAAGGTAAAACGTACGTGGATTTGAATCTCGTTTAGCAGTAAGGTATTTAAACTCCTTTTTCGTTATGGCCTTGTGTCAGCCATTTCTTGAAGGATTCCATTAAATTTATCACAATTATTTTGCCAGAGTGGTTCGTCTAATTTGCGGTAGTGTTTCAGATTACCGAGCCGCCGATGGGCTTCACGAATATGATTATCCTTACGCATTATTACAGTAGCAGATCCCTTGTCAGCAGGCTTTATAACGATGTCATTGTTTTTACGCAAACGTGTTAAGGCTAAACATTCTTGATATGACAAATTTTGATGGTTTTTAGGAAATTCTAAATTTTCAACAGGCTCCTTGATAGCTTTTATACTATCAGGGATCGCAGGGTCAACCAACTTCGAGTTAGGTGCCCATCCAGTTTTTCCAACAAAAGGTAGAAATTTGTTTTTCTTGGAATTTCGAAAAAAGTCTGCTAATTTTACACGGTGAGAAAATTCTTCAATTTCCCATAAGCCATTATCTAAAAGGGCATCTATGTCGACCTTTGGCCGTGGTGTTGGTACATATGTTAGACCGAGATTTAGCAAAGATCTTTCTGCTTCAGACAATGTAGAACCAGTTAGGTTAACGATATTACCACCCAGGCCAATGCATGGGTGGTTAGTACCCTGACCCGTAGTTAGTTTAAATTAAGGTGTGATAACCAACTATTATACATCATATTTGCAGTGAACTCTGTCCAGTGGATGTTGTCCTCAACCACCTGAAATTCAGACACAGGGAGGCGGGGAAGGATAGGGCCCTTGGCCCTTAAGGCCTCTACACGGCTGTTAACGAATTGTATGTTTCGTTTCTGGGTTGTAGTCAGGTGCTTCGAATAATTTAGTTTGGCAAAGTGAACTTTAGCCTTTGGAAATTTTGAACGCATGGTACTAAACAGATTCTCAATTCTTTGGGAGGTGTCATGCTGAAGTTCGTCCTTATCATTAATTCCGATATTAAGGATGATACGCTGAGGTTGAAAGACCTCGTTGTATTTTCCAACCATATTCCTAATGTGGTTGATCTTAGCACCTGGATAGATTGCTACCTGCATATCGGGATGAGGTGTCTGATTGATACGAACTAAATTTGAAGACCCAATCAGCAGAATCTTCTTGTTCAGAGTAGGAAGGGGCCATTCATTCTTGTTATCCACCACGAACCGAAACTTGTAGAAAGACCTATGCTCTTTGGGTGTATCCCTAGGCGTAGGTTTGGGCTTAGGTGTGGGCGTAAATTTAGGTTGTGGTGGCTTGGACCTCGGCGTCGACGATCTGGTCTTTTGACCAGGTCGGTCAGTAGCTGCTCTCTGTGGAATGGGAGGAAACTCGACTGGGGACAGTGGTGAGACCGGAAGAGGGATCTGACTAGGATCCACATGAGCAGACACTGCCGGTGACCATTCTGGCAGTGGAATCAGTACCGGATCCACCACAGGAGACTGCAGGGGGAACACTGGTGAGCACTGGTTATTCACCCGCTTAACTACTGGGGGACTCTCAGTGGATGACCTATTCCGTTTCCGATTTGATTGTGGGATGACTGGTACGGTCAAGGCTGACTTTGCAGTCGGTGTGCCTGGTAGGGCCACAATGGCCCTGCAGTTGATGTTCCTGGTATGGTCACAGGTGACCCTACAGGGGGTGTTGTACTATGGTAGGTTCTAAAATGTGGATCAAAAGGTCTGATGAAATCATAAAACTGATCAATTGATGAAGAATGAAACTTCCTGCCATAGTTATGTCGGGCCCAATTTATTGCTGTGGTCTTCGCTCTACCTAATTCTAGATTTGGTTTGGACTGAGCTTCGATGATGAGCGACATAAGACGACCAAGCTGGAAATTATAGTGACTAATGTTAACCTGAAGTAAGGATATGGCCCATTTCAAATTTTCTGCTAAGATGTCATTACGGACCTCGGCGTTAGGAATCGCTGGTTTACAGAAGAAATTCTGTCTCTCTAACTCTGACACTTTCCAGCTCAATCCAGGAGGAAAACTGCCCCTACGTACATGAGCATCCAAAATGCCAAGGTGGTGAAAGCATTGTATAATCATGTAGTAACACTTGGTTAGTGCAGCCTGGGCATACGGCGGGCGACTGTCGTTAGACCTCCTGTCATCCCGTCTTCTACTCTTGCTAACTCCAGCAATAATGTTACTAGTTAGATAATTCAATGTTTCTGCCACTAAAATCTACAAGAATACCAAAAATTTGAGGGGACCTAATGGAATCGTGAACCAAGGGAAGTCTATCAAATTACAAGCCTAACAAATTCTACAAGAGTATCAAAAATCTAGCGCTGAAAAAACGAAGCTTATGATTAAGCATGTTAATATTTAAATAATTAATATAACCTATCAAAGGATAATTGTGTATATTACCAATAATCTTATGCACCGTCGTGAAGTGGGCGACCGGTTTCGACAAGGTTTGTCAGCTTCAGAAAAAATCGGCCTGTCCACCAAAAATCTGTCTATTTATTACAATTGATGGCCTTATGGATGTGGCTTAGATTAGTGTTCAATTGTACTTTGAAAATTTTAAATTGTATTCACATTAAAGATTTGGACTGCCACAGATGTTTAAAAACTAGTGTCTAAATCCATTGACGTTGATTTAGTTCTAAGGTTTCTGAGTGGGCTTCCAGTAATACTCTCATGAATGAGTGGCGGTTGATCAAAGAGATCAAGCCATGCATATTAACCCAGTGTGATCGATTCTGTTTGTTCAGAAGGTATCCCTTTCTGAACGAGGTTCTAGTATCAGTCTGTTGATTGATCAAAAGGATCACACAACGGTCATTAATCATTTGAACAGTGAACTATATTTCAAAGGTGTTGTTGGACTTTGTTTCAAAGTCTTTTGAAGTCGAATTTAGGAAAGACCATTTTTAAATTTCCAACAATTAAATAATTGTCTATAAAATTTAGACTAGGATTCAAGTGTATTTGAAAGATTTAATGAGCAATATGAATTTCGAGTTCCTTCCATCCATCCATCCACCCACCCACCCACCAACTCATCCACCCATCCACCCATCCATCCACCCACCCATCCATCGACCCACCCATCCATCGACCCACACATCTATCTATTCTTCCACCCAACCATCCATCAATCCATCCATCAATCCATCGATCAATCCATCCAGTTAATGAAGGAAGGAGTGACAGAAGAAAGATAAATGAAGAAAGGATGGATGAAGTAAGGAAGGAAGACGGGACGGATGAAGGAGGGAAGGAGGGAGGGATGAAGGAAGGAAGGAAGGAAGAATGGAGGGAGGGAGGGAGGGATGGCGGGAGGGAGTGAGGGTGGGACGGAGGGAGTGAGGGTGGGACGAAGGGGGCGAGGATCGAGGAAGGAGGGAGGGAGGGTGGGAAGGAAGGAGGGAGGGAGGAAGGAAGGGAGTGACGGAGGGACGGAGAGTGGGAGGGCGGGAGGGAGGGAGGGAGGGAGGGAGAAGGAAGGAAGGAAGGAAGGAAGGAAGGGAGGAAAGAAGGAAAGAAGGAAAGAATGAGGGAAGGGCAAACGGATGGACGGAAGGGCGGGAATGAGGGCGGGAGGATGGAAGGATGGAAGGATGGAAGGATGGAAGGACGGAAGGATGGAAGGGTGGAAGGAGGGAGGGAGGGAGGGTGGGACGGACGGACGGACGGGTATGAGGGAGGGAGGGAGGGAGGGAGGGAGGGAGGGAGGGAGGGAGGGAGCGAGCGAGGGAGGGAGGGAGGGAGAGAGAGAGGGATGAAGGAAGGAAGGAAGAAAGGAAGGAAGGGAGGGAGGGAGGGACATAGGGACGGAGAGAGGGAGGGAGAGAGGACGGATTGACGGACGGAATGGCGGGAAGGAAGGAGGGAAGGAGGGAGGATGGATGGATGGATGGATGGAAGAATGGAGGGAGGGAGGGATGGTGGGAGGGATTGCGGGTGGGACAGAGGGGGCGAGGATCGAGGAAGGAGGGAGGGCGGGAGGGAGGGAGGGAGGGAGGAAGGAAGGAAGGAGGGAGGGAAGGAGGGAGGGAAGGAAGAATGGAGATATGGACGGGGGGATGGAGGGCGGGAGGAAGGGAGGAGGGAGGGGGAAGGAAGGAAGGACAAACGGATGGACGGAAGGGCGGGAATGAGGGATGAAGGAAGGAAGGAAGGAAGGAGGGAGGGAGGGAGGGAGGGAGGGAGGGAGGGAGGGAGGGAGGAAGGAAGGAAGGAAGGAAGTAGGACGGGAGGGCTGGAGGGCTGGAGGGTGGGACGGAGGGAGGGAGGGAGGAAGGAGGGAGGAGGGAGGGGGGAGGAAGGAAGGATTGGAGGGAGGGGGAGGGAGGGACGGAGGGAGGGAGGGAGGGAGGGAGGGAGGGATGGAGGGAGGGAGGGAGGGAGGACGGACGGACGTACGGAATGGCGGACGGGTGGGAATGAGGGAGGGAGGGAGGGAGGGATGGAAGGAGGGAGGGAAGGAGGGAGGGAGGGAGGGAGGGAGGGAGGGAGGGAGGGAGGGAGGGAGGAAAGAAGGAAAGAAGGAAGGAAGGAAGGAAGGAAGGAAGGAAGGAAGGAAGGAAGGAAGGAAGGAAGGAAGGGAGGGTGGACGGATGGACGGACGGAATGGCGGGAAGGAAGGAGGGAAGGAGGGAGGAAGGAAGGAAGGAAGGGAGGGAGGGAGGAAGGGTGGTGGTGGCAGTGGTGATATTGGTGGCGGTGGTGATGGTGGTGGTTGTGGTGGTGGTGGTGGTGGTTATGGTGGCGATGGCGGTGGTGGTGGTGGTGGCGATGGTGGCGGTGGTGGTGATGGTCGAGAATGTCAATAATTTGACAAACTAAATTCGATACAGAGGGCACTATCAGGAGCGTGGTCTACAAAGGACACATGACTGTGTTTGACAATGCAGTCAAACCTATCTTTAACGGACAATTCATGGGTCACCGAATGTGGACACGCGTAGCGGGTGATTGCTTAATGCAGCACATAGACTAAATTGAATTGAACACTAGTAGGTGGTCGGATACAATAGAGAGGCTTAAAGAGCATCAATATAGACATTGAATTTAATAATGATCATCTATATTCAGACGCGAACAATCGAATCTCGATCGGACTTCAGTACAGCTCGTAAATAAGCTAAAATGTTTCCAAAACCCAGCCACAAACATGTTAAATAGGACAATTTTAACCGGATGTAAGGAATGCTTTCTTGACTATTTTGAACATAATAGGATTTGATGTCATTATTGCCTTAGACAGCAATGGCTTCCAATTCACCTTTCCAGAGTTTGTACCCCTCATATGACGTCATAATCACTTACGCGGTGTGTAGAATGACATCATAATGGATGACGTCATGAATGATGTCGATAAGTACGTCACGAACGCATATTTGAAGACGGTCTATGCCGTGTTGCACAAATTGTTTGCTTTTACTATTTAATAAATATTCTGTTGAATATTTTAAAACTAATTTGACTAGGCGCTGTTGTTGCCATAGGCAGCAACAGCACCCAGTCAAATTAGTTACAAAATATTCAACAGCTTCCCTGTATAGTTTCAGGAAATTGATAGCTAGGGCATTCGGGGATCGATCAATCCAAACACGGCGAGGTGTGGGTGGAGCTTAGCTAGTGATGGGCAGGGCATAGTTAAAAATGGAAAGGTCCATTCAGATTGAGTCCAAAATATTCAATAGTACGTTTCATTTTGTTTTGAAAACATGTTTTGCGCGCAAACGCTCACACCAGATAGTACGCAGACACGCACGCAAGCTTGCTCGCAAGCACTCTTCAACGCCTACCAATCGCACTCATAAGCACGTCCTCGTATGCACATGAGCTTGATACTGACATATATACGGTATGTGTGCCCTCGTGTGTGTACGCACACACACGCACACACACCTGTGTACGCGTATGCGCGCATATATGATCACGACTTGTGCACATGTACGCGCGCATATACACACAGGCACGCTCATGCAAACAGATACACGTAAACAAAACACGAATTGCATTGAATTAGCTCTCATTTCTAGATATGCACCGCCCATTTTTTAACTAAGCTCCGCATACTTTTTACCTGCATTGTAATTAATGTATATACTTTGAACCCTTAACCCCTCTTGTGTAAAAAGAGCCTCAAAGCGCTCAAAATACTACTTGATATATCAATTATACATTTTGATGGTCACTATTTTTCAAGATTTTTCATTTCAGAAGATTATTTTAGTAAACTTACCACTGAATGGGGTTTTTCGCCGTCTTGGCCATTAAAGTGGTAATGGTCAGGACAATTAACGTTTTTACTTAGCTAGTGTGTATCTGCAGGCCGAGAGAAGAGGATTTATTTTAGATTTTACCACTGGAATGACTGGCTCTGTAACCGAACCAGCCATTCTAGTGGTAAATATTTAAAAATACTCTTCTCTAGGCCTTTCAAACAGCCATGTCTGAAGCTCACTGTAAAGTTTTTCTTTTGTTCAGTTTAACCAGTAAACGTAAACAAAACAAGAATTGCATTGAATTAGCTCTCATTTCTAGATATGCACCACCGATTTCTAGCTAAGCCCCGCCCACTTTTGTACCTGTGTTGCAATCAATTTCTATACTTTGCTCCCTTAATACATAGAATGACAATATCAATATAACTATGCAGGTTACCGGTTGCATATTTCAGCAGCAATAGCGCCCAGTCAAATTACTCTCAAGATTGTTTATAAATAGTAAATCCATCAAATACTTACGTACATATGCCGGACTCCTCCATGACGAAGTATTCTCGGTCAATTCCTGGTCAATTATAATTGTGACGTCAGCCTCCGTGTGACGTAATTAACTATGGCGTCACATACTCGGGTGACAGATGGGATTCATCCATTGCAAATTCTAGTATCACTCACCTGTACTTGGTGTGTTCCTTCTCTTCTCTTTGACGTATAAATGTTTTCCACAAATAGTCCATATTGCTAAAGTTACGCAAAACGACATCTGTAGTGGTCTATCAGAAATGTCCATTTTCAGAAAATGAGAATACTATTTTTTGTAAATTTTCCCATGAGAATGCTTGTATCAATAACCGAGAGTTATTCCAGTGATGAATTTTACAAAATTATGTTCTCTTTGTTTGGAAATGCACAGCTACTCCTGAACAAATCAGACCGTTCAATGGTTACTCCACGAAACAAATATATATATATATTCAGAATTCAATACGTCCTGAATTCGATATCCATTAAATCCAGGAACTTTGCTAGCAGTTAGCGATGAGGAGCTCAGTGTGTAGCAACAGTTACACGCCAGAACATGACAATTATCTCTATCACAACACCTCTCTAGCATCTCTCTAGCACCTATATGAATATCCTGTATGGAGACCGATACGTAATTACTCGTGTTGTTTGTTCAGGTGAGTAATGGTGTTCAGCGCTAATGGACGTCGTATAAAAGCACGAATTCTAGGTCAAGTTATTGCCTCGAGCGACGGATCTAGTTACGTAATTAGTTCTCCCTTAAAGTTACGCTTTGAACTATATCACGTGAATGTAAGATCGTGAAAGGTTAATTATGCTTGTGTTGGCGGTATATCGTGTAATGTGGCTGCTTTTTCAACTCCATACTACTAACTAGTCTCCCATCGGACCCCAGACAATGATGTTGCTGTACCATGGCATCGCCAATTACATGACACTACCAGGATTGCGTGACTGTGGTTCCATATAGAGTCTTGTTCTAGCCAAAATGATACGATTCTAGCATGTTGGATAAATATAGTATCAGCTTTCTCTGCGGGTCCGATCAGACACAAGCGAGGTTTCGCGAAAAATTGAGTTTATAGCTTTAACTGTGTTGCTACAATCCATATCTAATGATTACATTTCCACTATCTGTCTGTCTCGCCCTCTCCATCTCACTATCTCTCTCCCCCTCCCTCTCTCGCCACTCTCCCTCCATTCCTCTTTCTCCATGTCTCTCACTCCTTCTCTCTCTCCAACTCGATCCTCTCTCTCTCTCTCTCTCTCCCTCTCTCTCTCCCTCTCTCTCTCTCTCTCTCTCTCTCTCTCTCTCTCTCTCTCTCTCCCTCACACACACCGTACTATCTTTTACTCCATCACTCCCCGTCTCACAGAGACACATGATGGGACGGAGAGAGAAAGGGGGGGGGCTTTCTCTCTCCGTCCCATCATGTGTCTCTCCAGTATGTTTCAGGTGTTATCAACAAACTTATAACGCTAGTACTTTCAGTAATAATAACATAAACTTTATGTCGTCTTAATTTCACACAGTGGTAGCCATTTGCATTTTGTATTCTGTAGATTGTTTACCGAAAATGCAGTAAACTCATTACATCTTTCATTCTTTAAAAAAAAAAGAAATTAAAAAACAATAAAAAACAAAACAAAAAAACAACAAAACAAACTTTTAAAATTAACTGTCCATTAATTAGTGTCAGTCAACTTATTGTGTAAATAATGTCCTGCTTTTGTCAGTTCAAACACAATGAATGTTCTGTATGATGTAACCAGAACAAATAAAATGACTGTATGAATATTTTTCTGATTTTTCGATCGTTCAAAACAAATCAATGTTCTCTTTAATAATATCAGTTCAAATAAAAACATACCTTCTATCATTCTAGAAATAGAACTGGTCTTCTAACTTCTCGGCCTGACCTGGTTACACCAAGGTGTGTGCTACTGTTTCTGTGGGGCAGTTGAGCCATATGTATTGCTTGTGTTGTTGAGGGCTGTGTAACCTGTGGTGGACTGGTTGGCATGGTGGGCATTGGTGGTTGACTAGGTGGCGCTTCTGACTCAGCTATTGGTGTGGTGTGTTCCGTTATATGTGGAGGTCGAGGTGACCCATCAGTCCTGGCTGGCTGACCGATTGCGACGTAGTTCTCGCCTCTATCTGTGTGAATCAGATACCCATATCTTCAATTACGACCCCTTCTCCTTCCATGACGTGTTGTTGTCATCTCGGGTGTGAACAAGATTGCCTTGCTGAGGTGGCGATAACGGCTTTGAAGAAATGTCATGGTAATGTTTCTGGATTAGTCTGGACTTAGTTTTGTCTTGAATAATTTGTTTATCGTTATTTCCACAAAGTAACTCTCTACTAATAGGTACATTGAAACGAATCTGCCTGTCCATGAGTAGCTCAGCTGGGGAATATCCATTATCCAGTGGCGTGCTTCGGTAAAACGAGTAGACCCATTTGAGGATCATCACTACTATCTCTACATTTACGAATCATGTTTTTTACCGTTTGAACTGTTTTCTCAGCGAGTCCATTCGATTTTGAATACCTGGGGTTGGAAGTAGAATGTGTGAACCCCCAATCACTATCAAATTTCCTAAATTCAGCACTGTCATAGCATTGACCATTATCTCCAAACACTTCCTCTGGTATTCCATGGCGAGCAAACATTAATTTCATTGCATTTATCACGGACTTACTAGAGGTACTTGATAATGCTGACACTTCTGGATAATTTGAAACAACAACCAAATAGTCATGTTTACGGTATGTCGACAAGTCTGTGGCAAATTTGCATCAAGGTCTGTCAACGACTGAATATGGAGTTAGTGGCTCTTTCTGTTGCCTATGTCTATACATGAGACATGATGACCAGGTTTCAATCATATTGCTTATCTCATGATTCATTCCTGGCCAGAATAGCACCTCGCGGGCCCTTTTCGTGCACTTTTGAATACCCAGGTGCCCAGTATGTATTTTCTGCAACATTTCGCTGTGCACAGTTTGTGGTATTATAATGCCCGACCCATTGAAAAGGATCCCGTTGATCACTGATAGTTCATCACGGTAATTCCAGAATTCTACCATCTCTGGGTGACACTTTTGTCTTTCGTTTGGCCATCCAGTCAAAATAATTTGAGCCAAAATCCGGAAGACTTTGTCCTTTTACGTTTCTTCCCGAATCTGTTCCTGTCGCTGGTAGGAAACATGCACTGATGCCACAACACCGTCCACGTAAGCCTGCACCTCTTCTTCAATAGCAACGGATTCACCTGTATCCTGGCAGTAAGCATGTGATAGTGTGTCAGCTGCATACATGTACTTTTCAGGCGTATATGTTACTAGCAGGTCATATTTATGCAGCCGAAGATTTAAGCGCTGTATTCTGGGTGGGCACTCAGCAAGTGATTTGGCAAATATTGCTACCAATGGTTTGTGATCTGTCTCGGCAATATATATATATATATATATATATATATATATATATATATATATATATATTTGTGAAAACGTTCACAACCGAAAGCCATACATAGCGTCTCTTTTTCAGTTTGGACGTATCGTGTTTCTGTCTCGGCCATGGCCCTCGATGCATATATCTGGTAGAGAGATCAGGTATGATGAACGTTCCAAGATATTCTACCATTCCGAGAAAACGTAGCAGTTCTTTCCTATCTGCAGGCCTTTCCATTGCATTGATTGCAGAAATTTTCATATTGTCAGGCTTAATACCATTTTTAGACAGTGTCAATTCTGGCACACTGATTTGGCATTTTTCTTTGCTACGTTTTAGGTTCACCACTTTAACCTTTTCCATGACCAATTTCAATCGCTTATCATGCTCTTCTTGCATTGAGCCCCATATGATAATATCATCCTTTGTATTATCAACCCCAGAAAACTCTTCAAAAATACTTTAAATTGTTCTATGATAAACTTCAGGTGCGCTGCAAATTCCGAATGGCAGTCGAAGGTACCTATACCTTCCAAAAGGTGTATTGAAAGTACATAGCTTGGAAGACTCCTCATCAAGACATAGTTGCCAGAATCCAGAAGACGTATCCAGTTTTGAAAATATCTTTGCTCCAGCGAATTTTGACATTATTTCCTGTCGGGTTGGCAGCTTAAAATGTTCACGGCGAATTGCAAGGTTTAGGTTTCGAGGGTCTGATTTGACCATTTTTATTATGGATGGCGACCATAGAACTAACCCATTCGGAAGGTTCCTTGATTCTAGCAGTCACCTGCAGTGGCTCCATTCGGTCCAGCTCCTCTTTCAATTTGTCATGCAATCCGAATGGGACTTTACGACGTGGTTCAACAACTGGTGCAACTGATTTATCAACAGGAATTGTGTGTACATCAGGCAAGGCTCCTATGCCCTTTAATACCTCTGGGTAATGGCTGAATATCACCTACGCTGCATCATCAGAAGTTGGGTCTTGTTGCAAACCGTTGTTACTATTATTATCAATCTTATTCTGTTGATCAGCTGTTACGTGGAACACACGTTTCACCAATCCAAGTCTTTCACATTTATGCAGTCCCAGAATTGGTTGTGCGTCAGAAAGTGAAATGATGAATAATGATTCATAGTTTCTTTGTTTGTATCGCACATTCATAACACGTTGGCCCATTACTGGAATGTCATGACCAGCATACGCTGTTAATTTAACCTCTTGATGGGTGCAATTTTTGACGATATCTAAGACACATGTACTCTGATTTACTCATAATGTTCACATTTGCACCTGTATCTAATTTAGTCGAAACCACCGTCCTACTAATGTCTAGAGAAATAATTCAGCACTGGTTTTATTTCGATTTCATTTGCGACACTGTCAACATATAGCTCCTCCATGTCTTCTGTTAGATCATTTTCGGCACTGACAGCATGCACCTTTGGCCTACTTTATTGGGATCTACAACATTTTATGAAGTGTCCTAATTTTCCGCAATTTCTGCATGTTTTACCATAAGCTGGACAATATTTTGGAAAGTGTTTATATCCACAATATCGCCAGTCTATTTTCTTTGCTTCACCCTGTTGTGATTTCATGCCCGAGTTTCTGCCTTTGAATGTCTGATTCACTGCATCACACGACGGACTTACTGTGACACATTCATCTGTTTCTAGTTCCTTAGCTTGTGCTTTAGTCGCCTCTTCAGCTCGGCAAATTCCAACTGCTTTTTCCAGTGTCAGTTCATCATCTCTCAACGAACGTTGTCTTAAATTATTGTCTGGTACTCCACATACAATTATATCTCAAATCAACACATCCTTCAATGTACAGAATTCACATGATTTGGCTTTAATTTGCAATTCGGACGCGAACTGATATTTTGTTTCGCCTTGTCGTTGTACACACGTAAAAAACGTATGCCCTTCAAACGTAATGTTTGTTCGTGGAATGCAATCCTGCTCGAATTTCTGTTTTACTGCGTCTACCTTTTCTTTTGTCACCACCACTATCCCATTGAAAACCATTGTAAATCTCCTGTGCGTCTTCGCCTATCACATGCAGAAAAGTTGCTGTCTTTGTTTTCTCTGGCTTTGCATCTGCTCCAGATGCTCTAACTGTTGCCAGAAACGTTTCCAGTTTTTGCACAAATTACCAGTCAATTCCAATATTTAGGGTGGCTTTAAAGAATCCATCTCTAGGTCCGTAAATTCCTGACACCAAGTAAAGTGCTGGGTGTTATCAACCAAGTTATAAAGCTAGTACTTTCAGAAATAATAACATGAACTTTATGTCGTCTTAATTTCACACAGTGGTAGCCATTTGCATTTTGTATGCCGTAGATTGTTTGCCTAAAATGCAGTAACCTCATTACATCTCGCTCAGCATATGTGCCGCTATCGCTCTACTTACCTACCTACACATCTCCGCAATCCATTTATTTCAAAGTGTGTAGTGTCTCATTTTGAATCGCAGTCAAGCTGGTGTGCCTGATTTCTAATGGTGTTGGGGTTAAAATCAGCAGCGCTCTTTTAATGGATTTCTCAAATTATCTTTTCAATGTTCTTTGTAACAAATCCTAATAGATCGATAGCAAATGTAGAATGCCCACGAAATGCATTACACTACATTGTCTGGATTTGATGTGATATGCCGGAAGTACAGTTTCAGGGACACGCTGGCAGAGAATGTGAGCTAATAAATGTTATGAGGTTGTCATATTTAAACAGAGACAGATACCCGAGGCGTCTTATAGTTAATTGTTTGATAAACATCATATAGCAATATGAACAGCTCAGAACGACAGCGCTGATCTATTTGTAAATTTGAGTTCATGCTGTGGAAAGGCACAATAAATGGTATTTAAGTGAGTGGAACTTACATAATAATAGTTGATCTATTAATTGTGGTTAACGGAACTTCCGATTGAGTTAGAGATATATGATATCATCTCATTTACATATTAGGCCACACCCACTCGATATATGGTCTCCTCTCCCCCACCACTCCCGCATTGTACATTACCAACGTGCCTGAACCCATGATAAGGCCACTCCAATATTAGAAGCGGGTTTTTAAAATATACATCTGAGATAACGTCACAATACGTCCAGCCAATCAGAAACGGATCTAACTAGGGTTTATTTGTGAAACATTGTTACTGAAGTCGTGTGCTGCATTAATCAAAAGGCGATGTGATTACTAAGACTACAACAAGTTTCAGCAGCAACATTCAATTTGGAAATGGACCAGGATTGGTAAGTTAATGCTGGTTTAGATAATGCATTTAGCTCAACGGACTAAACAATTGCCTAGACTAGAGCGCGATTAATCGAATACATTCACCAGAAGGCAATATTAGTTATGTATTTCTTAGTTTTCTTCCTAATTTAACAGCTTGTCTCACGACTACCACATCAGAATAATGGGCAATATAGCATGGCCGGATGTTAAGTAACTGATAAAATCTCAGCTGCTTTCTACAGAGAAGTCATATCAGTCATCTTGGCATCTAAAGAATTATCGTAAATCACGTTATTACGCCATAAAGAACAATACAATGCATTATACGAGCAGGATTATCACTTGATTAATGCTTATTGTCCATTTATGGATGCCGACATATGGTCACACGCACGGAAACATGCACACATGCGTGCGAGCACACACAGCACACACTCGCGCGCAAACATACATTAGAACATGCAATCACACGCTCAAGCGCATGCACGCACGCACGCACGCACGCACGCACGCATGCAAGCAAGAAAGCAAGTAAGCACGCACGCACCCATACATTGTTTTCATTTTGAGCTCACCTAGGTGAGATTATACAATTGTGATTTGGTTGTCTGCCTGCCTGCCTGCCTGCCTGCCTGCCTGCCTGCATGCCTGCCTGCCTGCCTGCCTGCCTGCCTGCCTGCCCGCCCGCCCGCCTGCCTGCCTGATTGCCTGCCTGCCTGCCTGCCTGCCTACCTGCCTGCCTGCCTGCCTGCCTGTGTCTGTCTGTCTGTCTCTCTGTCTGTCTGTCTGTCTGTCTGTCTGTCTGTCTGTCTGTCTGTCTGTCTGTCTGTCTGTCTGTCTGTCTGTCTGTCTGTCTGTCTGTCTGTCTGTCTGTCTGTCTGTCTGTCTGTCTGTCTGTCTGTCTGTCTGTCTGTCTTTACATTAAAAGAAACCTCATTGGCACAGGCATTTAATTTTAAATTTCTTTATGTAAATTTGTCCTAACGAGACCAAGTTTAGATTTACTTTGAGTGGTTCCCCCCTTGAGATTAGTTGGGGTAAAGTGAATTAATCAGTAGGTCGCTTTAACAGGTAAAGGCGGGGATTGATCCTACATTATAGAGCAATCACACACACGAATTCACACACACGGACGCACGAATGCACGTACGCACGCACGTACGCACGCACGCACACATACATCTGAACGAATGCACGCAATAATACAGGCACACAGTAATACATGCACGAACGCACGCAATAATGCATGCATGCACGCATGCACGAACAGACACACGAATGCATGCACGCACACACCCACGCACTAATGTACTCACGAATTAATGCACCCACACCCACATACACACACGTGCCCACATACGCCCACGCACGTATAGATGCACGCACATACGGATGTACGAGCACACACCCACACACGTACACACATACGAGCAAATGCACAAACACACGCCCGCACGAACGCACGCACGCCCGCACGCACGCACACACACTTTTGCAGACACAAAACTAAAAGATGTCCTACGGATATGATTTCATGTTGCCCCACCATTGATTTTGGTTGGGATTAGATTTATTTAAGAATAGGTAGGGAGGGATGAAACCTTGTCATTGTTATCAGGGACCATGAGGTCTAACTTTGATCTTACTAGCAAATCTTTCAGGTTTTGATTTCTATTGTAAGCTATTACTGGTCGTGCTTTGATCGGTTCCTTTAATTTAGATTGCAACTGTGAATATTCGTCTTTCATGGTTTTCGCTAATTCAACATTACTTCTATTGTATATGAGTTGAAATGGGATAATTTTGTTCTTTTGTGATATTCCCGAATCTACATTTATTCCAAATGGTGCTTTTGTTTGGAGTGTTCTAATCCAATGGCCTTCTCGTATTTTGCGAAACGAACTCGTGTTCTTCTTCACTATCGAAGGTCGGAATCTGTTCTATTGGCATGATTTCAAAATGATGCTCAACTGAATGATCAGGAAGTTGGAAATGTTGAGCAATTGGCGTATCTGCTGAGGTGTTAATATCAGAAACGTGGCGTCTAGCATGCACTCTAAATGCATTTTTTGTTTCACCAACATACTGTTTCTGGCAAAGGGGACAATTGATCAAATAGACTACATTCTCAGATTCACAATGCATATTTGTCCGGATATGATATTCATTTTTAGGTTGAAAAGTCAGGAATGTTTGTTGGTTTACAATATAGTTGTTCGGTTTGCATCTGTTTTTGTCGCATTTAGAAACTGATGCATCGCACATGATTGGTTTATTGTGTTTAATTTGAACAGGTTCTTATTCTTCCTCTTTTCGGTCGCTGGTATCACACTTGGAGAACAGTTCTCAAGATGAAATCTGTGGTTTTCTGCAGTTCTTCCACAGGCCCATACAGCTTTTCAAGAAAAGAGGTTGACAAAGGCCAGATCTCTTCTCGCAGCAGCTGATACGTACTGCAACATTGAAGTATGTGCTCTGTGGTATGTTCTGCTTCTCCACAAGGACATGCGGGCGATGTCGTAAGGTGGAACCGCCTGTACATGTGTTGGTTTAGTCTGTTGTGTCCAGTTCTGAGACGAAAACTGGTCACTTGCTCTGGCCTCGAGAGATGATGGTACGCATCTTCTGATTAAGGTGTTCTATAGAGTGACTTGATGATAGTCTTCATCTCTGTATGGGTAACCATGTTTTCTGTCTGATTCTCTTCTGCACCCACCTTTGCCATCTTGTCTGCTTCCTCGTTTCCTTGGACTCCACAGTGTGAGGGGATCCACTGCAATGCTATCCGAAAGCATTTGATGGTTTGTAGTGTTTCTTCAAGTTGTGGCAGCTTACCTTTGGTGATGGCCTCAAGGACGGAGCGGGCATTAGATAAAAGGACAATCCGTGCAATATGGTCTGCTGTTCTGCTGATGGTATTAGCTGCATGAACCAGTGCTTCGACTTCAGCTCTGTAGTTTGTGCAGTGCTTGCCTGTTGGTATTGCAGCTGACTCATGTTGTCCGCTTGGATACTGTATGTGCAGTCCGGCACCTCCGCTCTTAATTGCATCCTTAGCTGATCCATCTGTATAGATGCTGATCCATGTCTCCTGAGGGTACATTTCTTCCAGCATGGCTAGCGTCAGGGCCTTCTTGCTCACATCACTGTGTTCATCTTTGGTTGTGAGATGAGGTACTGTGGTGCGAATAGCTATGCTCTCTAGTTTGTTTTCCCAGGGTGGATGATCAAGGGTGTGGTTTGGCTCTTCTATTTGTGCTGGCAACATTTCTTGGTGTTTCCTTTGAAGTGCTTTTGTCTCTTTCACAAAACTTGATCTTTTATGTCTTCCTGATGACAGCTGTGCTTGCCTGATCTTCATCGGGTGGTTGCTGAACGATTTGAACTTTGCAGCTTGGATCAGTGCTTTGCATTCCCTTCCTTTGCTCAGTGGCGGGTGGGGGGGGGGGGGATTGCCTGCTGTCTGCTCCATTTTTTCTATTGGTGTTGATCTCATTCCACCGGTGATGATGCGCAGTACCTGGTTGTGTACTCTGTCGAGGTTCTGATGATGAGATTTAGCTGCTGTCATCCATGAGCTGGATCCATACTCAAGGTGTGGTCGTACGGCACCCAGGTAGATGGTCTCGGGGATCCTTTCATTGGCACCCCACTTTGTTCCTGTCAGCTTCCTCATGATGTTTAGCTTTCTTCTGGCCTTTGCCTCTGCGTTCTGGATGTGCTCCTTACATGTTACTCTTCTGTCTTAGGTGACTCCCAGGTATGTCTGCTGGTCCTCGCTGGTAATACACCAGCGATTGTCCCAAGCAGTAATTCTATCCAAGGCGAGCTGCATTCTGTACGTGGCAGTCGTTGTGTACTCCTCGGTGCACCAGAGTACGAGGTCATCTGCATAGAGGGCTGCTTGGATCCCATTGGGCAGCTCTGCTACAATGTCATTAATGAAGAGTATGAACAGAGTTGGTGATAATACTCCGCCTTGTGGCACCCCTTGTCTCAGCAATACATGCTATCCAGATTGTCCATCCACCAATACCCTAGCTCTGCGATTGTGTAGGTATGACTTGGTCCATCGGAACATGTTGCCACCGATGCCTGTGCGTCGGAGCTTCACGAGGAGGCCATCCTTCCACACCTTGTCAAATGCCTTCTGCAGATCGATAAAGGCAGCCAGCATCACCTTCTTGGCTTGAAAAGTGTCCTCTATGACGTGTGCAAGATGTGTTGTTTGATCTTCTGTGCTCCTGTATCTTCTGAAGCTGGCCTGCTCTGACACTATAATGTTCTCCCAATCCAGGTACCACTGCAACCGCTGGTTGACGATGTGCTCCATGGTCTTGCATATACAGCTTGTAAGACTGATAGGACGGTAGCTCAGCACTTTCGTCTTGTTCTTCCCTATTTTCAGAATAGGAGTCATTCTGGCTTCCTTCCAGCACTGATGAACCTCTCCATTGGTCTAACTGAGATTAAAGATGTCTAGCAACTTGTGGAGAGATGCATTACCAAGGTGTTGGATCATTTCATTCGTAATGCCATCTGGCCCGGGAGATTTCCTCTTCTTCAATTGGCGGATAGCCTTCTTCAGTTCTGCTAAACTAATGTCAACTTTCATTGCATTGTGAGTGTTGGTGTCTGTTCTTTCCTTTTGCTCTCTTCTAAGCTCTTTTTGACGCATCCGTGGTATATAAATGTTGCTTTCTTTTGCATATGCCTTCGCATAGGCATCTGCAGCCATCTTTCCTGTCAGTGTTTGTCCATCTTCTTCAAGAGTAATCTTCTCTCGCCCGACACCCTCATCATTCAGTGCTTTAGTCAGTTTCCATAGCTTTGTGGTGTCTCTCTCTAAATTAAATCCTGCCGTCTTATCCCTCCAGCTTCTTCTTTTGGCCTCCAGCTTGGTCTTTAGATACCTGGCTTTAGTTTGTTGTAGCGTGAAGTGGTTTTCATGACACGGATTACCCTCTGCATCTTCTCTGGCCTTGTCTAGTTTATCATGTGCTGCTTGCAGTTCTGTTGTCCAGTAGGGGCGGAAGTTTTTCCTGAACCCTCGAGGAATCGCTTCGTTAGCAGCCTTGAGGATACTTGAATTAAATTCCGTGACCACATTGTTGATGTTTCTCCCTTTTACTGCTATATTTTGGGTAAGCTCATTGGAACGAATGCCGAACAGACTCCAATTTGCCTTTTTGTAGTTCCACCTTGGATGTTTAGGTGAACTTGTGGAAATACTGCCAGAAAGAGAGAGGATGACTGGGCGGTGGTCGCTTCCTCCTAACTGCGACCCGACCACTCTACTGAGGTTTCTGTGAATGTCTTCTGTACAAAATGCCACGTCCGGAGTTGTTGTCGAGTGCCACCAGCGCGAGTAGAAGGTAGGCTGATCTGTGGGATCGTTGACAAGTAAAAGGTGCTTTTCATGTTGCCATGCTTCAATGTTTTCTCCTCGTTTATCAAGTGTTCTGTAATCCCAGCTCTGGGACTGGTTATTGAAGTCTCCCGGAATGATGAAGTGGCAGTCCGGGACCCGGATTGTTTCAAGTGAGAGATTCTTGTCATTAGGGCAGTAATAATTGACAATGTCAATCACAGAGTTGCTGGTTGTTACTTTGATCTTGATATATTCTGCCTCTTCCATAAAGGTTTTGATCTGGTGGGCGTTCATGCTGTTTCGGACCAAGGTGATTACCCCGCCTTTCTTTCTTCCTCTTCGATCACACCGGAAAATCTGGTAACCACTGATCTTAAATGGTGTTTCCTTCTTGCAGGTGTGTCTCTTGGATGCAGCAGATATCAATGTTGTTTTCGTACAGGAAATGTTCGAGCTCTGATTTCTTGTTGGCAACCCCTTCTGCGTTCCAGTGCATGATGTTGATACTGGAATTCTCCTTGGGTTTGGGCTTCTCTTTCGGTTGGCCAGTAGCTCTCCATCCTCGTCCCCTGGCTCCACAAGACGAGTTGATGGGATCTCCAGTAGCTGAGGGTGGGCTCCTTCGAGGCATGGAGCCCGGCGCTGCACCTGCCAAGCGGATCCTCACAGGGCGAGCACCATTTCGGTTGATTCGATCTCCATGTGTCATTTCATTTTCGTTGTGTATAATGCTCTGGTTAGCCCCTCCAAATGTCTGGATTGACACCCAGTGGGTTACACCACTGCGCCACGTTCAGGCCGAGTATATAGTCTTAAACAGGGTTGGACAGGTTCAAATTCGGGTCCGCTATGAGGTTTTAGATTTTCAAGCTCATTGATGGTGTCTGCTTTAATTTTTCGAAAAAAACAGGCTGAATAGCCTCATGCTTTCAAAGCGTCAAACAGAGTAGAGCATGCACCATTCAGATTTTGCCTGTTGCAAGAGTTTCGAAAGAATCTTATGATTTGTGATTTGATCAGACCTTTAAATGTGTGTGGAGGATGAAATGATTTTTTGTGAAGCAGCTGATGTGAGTCCGTTGGCTTAAAGAATACTTTATATTCTAATTTTCCAGAGGAGTCAAATTGAGGACCCTTATAGATTGTGACATCTAAAAAGTCAACTGATGTTCCACTAATAGTAGCTTTTCGCTTGATGTTTGAATCTTGGTTATTTAAAATGCGAAAAAATTTCCAAAAGTCTTCTTATGAATGTTGCCAAATTATGAAGATGTCATCTAGATATCTGAGGTAAAGAAGAGGCTCCTCTTCCCACTCCGCAACATAAATCGTGGCAAAATTTGGGCTGAATCGTTTACCCATTGCTCATCCACAGATTTGAAGGTAATTTTCACCATTAAATTGGAAATCATTTCATATGGAGACATAGCTCCAATATTTTTAGAATTTCCGTATCTGGTCGATCTGGATCAGGAAATTTGACAAAAGAATTCTTAATAGCATTGACTCCAGCATCAATATCTATATTCGTATACATAGCATCTATGTCTAATGTGACTAAATATGCCTCTTTCGGAACTGACAATTTGGATAACTTTGAAAGAAAGTGTTCTGTGTTCTTGAGAAAGCTCTTGTGTCTATTAGCAATGGGCTTTAAAAAGTAATCAATATTCTGAAATGCCATAAGACTCACTGCCACAGTCTGAAATGATGGGTCGTCCAGATGGTGTCAATGGATCTAACCAGGTGCTGATAGGTTTATGGATTTTAGGCAAGATATAAAATGTCCGATTTTGTGGATTATTCTCACCTAGCAGATACTTTAGCTGTTTCTTATCGATGTACTTATCTGGATGCAATGAATTAAGTATTTCAATGAAATTTTGTCGGTTTTGAGGCCAAATTAAATTATCAGGTTTTCTGTAATGCCTGGTATTAGTTAACTGCCTTTCGGACTCGCGGATGTAGTTTTCTCTAGACATAATCACAGTTGCTGAACCTTTATCGGCTGGTTTTATAATAATATTCTGATTTCTACGTAATTTGTTGATAGCCTGTCATTCGAGAAATGAAAGGTTTTGCTTATTGTTTGTAACTGGCAATGATCTGGCTATACCAGCAACCGTTTGTATGGTTGCTTTAATATTGTCATCAACTAGCCTATCTGGAGGGTCCCAACCGGATTTTCCAGTGAATGGTTTTGACTCTCCATTTAAATTTCGAAAATGATGGGCTATTTTTACTGAATGACCAAAATTAGCTACTTCAATAAGACCTGTGTCTAAAAGCAAATCTAATCCTGTTTTTGGTTTTGGAGTTGGTACAAAAGTAAGACCACGATCGAGAATTGATTTTTCAGATGGTGAGAGATCATAGTCAGCTCCTAAATTGACAAGGTTTGTTCCTAATCCTAATGTTAGGGGAGCTATTGCCTTGACCCACATTTAGTTTAAACTAAGTACCGTCAACCAATGGTTATAAATACAATTAGCTGTTTTTTTCGTCCAATGGATTGTATCCTTCTCAACATGAACATTGGCATTATAAATCTTTGGGATGACCTTATCAACGTGGCAGTTGGACCTTGCTGATTCGTTGATACGCTTGAGATAGTACTTTTGCCTGTCTGACAAGCTATCAGGGAAGTTAATCTCAGCAAAGCGCAACTCCGTATTATGGAAGCTATTCTTAAATTCACGAACCATGAACCGTAAATGGCTTGAGGCTTTGGTTGGATGCTCATTTTTGGAGTTGATGCCAATATTCTGGATGATCTTCTCCGGGCTAGGGCCATCCTGGTGTCGCATAGCCATTGTTCTGAAATGTGATAATGCGGCACCAGGATAGGACTCAACCTGGATGTCAGGATGGACGTCTAAATCAACTCGGGCTAGAATAGGGGACCCTATCATCAGAATCTGTTTGGTGATCCTGGGGATCCTCCACAGGCCATTGCTATGCGATTGATGACGGTACTTAGCAAACTTCCTGTCAGACAGGTTACTATTATTCTCCATAGGAGGGAGAGGAGGCGGAGACAGAGGAAGAGGAGCAGAAGAAGGTGCGTGAGGAGAAGAGAGATGAAGAGTAGGAGGAAGAGCAGGCGGCGGGATTGAGAGAGGAGATGCATGAAGAGAAGAGGTTTGAGGAGGAAGAGGAGGAGGCGGGATTGAGAGAGGAGAAGGAGGAAGACGAGAAGATCGAGTCAGAAGCTGGCGATGAGAAGATAGTGGAAGAGATGAGGAAGAGTTGCTAGGTGGTAGATTGGGGGAACAGTGAGTAACAACCCGACAACGGTGCACAGGAGGAAAATTTGTCTTTGGGAGAGCCGGCCATAACTCTGTTACATCATCAACACCAGCTGCTGGTGTTGGTGATGTATACAGATTCGTCCGCTTGGAAGTGGTAGGCGAGGGTGTGAAGGTGGTTGGTGACCGTTGTCGTTTGTTAGTCATTGTTGAATGTGAACCTGAACCTGTACTTGAAGTACATCTTAACCCTCTGTCCATCCGTCCGTCACTCTGTCCGTCCATCGTATGTCTGTCTTGTCTGTATATCTGTCTGTCTGTGTGTCATGCTGTCTGTCTGTCTGTCTGTCTGTCTGTATGTCTGTATGCCTGCCTGCCTGCCTGCCTGCCTGCCTGCCTGCCTGCCTGCCCGTCCGTCCGTCCGTCCGTCCGTCTGTCGGTCTGTCTGTCTGTCTGTCTGTCTGTCTGTCTGTATGTCTGTCTGTCTGTCTGTCTGTCTGTCTCTCTGTCTTTACACTGAAAAAAACCGCATTGGCACAGGAATTTAATTAAAAATTTCCTTACCTAAATTTGTCCTATCGAGACCAAGTTTAGATGTACTTAGAGTGGTCCCCCCTTGAGATTAGTTGGGGTAAAGTGAACTTATCAGTAGGTCGCTTTAACAGTTAAAGGCTGTGATTGATCCTACATTATAGAGAAATCACACACACGAATGCACACACACACACGCACGCACGCACGCACGCACGCACGCAAGCACGCACGCACGCACGCACGCACGAACGCACGCACGCACGCACGCACGCACGCACGCACGCACGCACGCACGCACACACACTTTTGCAGACACAAAACTAAAAGATGTCCTACGGATATGATTTCATGTTGCCCCACCATTGATTTTGGTTGGGATTAGATTTATTTAAGAATAGGTAGGGAGGGATGAAACCTTGTCATTGTTATCAGGGACCATGAGGTCTAACTTTGATCTTACTAGCAAATCTTTCAGGTTTTGATTTCTATTGTAAGCTATTACTGGTCGTGCTTTGATCGGTTCCTTTAATTTAGATTGCAACTGTGAATATTCGTCTTTCATGGTTTTCGCTAATTCAACATTACGTCTATTGTATATGAGTTGAAATGGGATAATTTTGTTCTTTTGTGATATTCCCGAATCTACATTTATTCCAAATGGTGCTTTTGTTTGGAGTGTTCTAATCCAATGGCCTTCTCGTATTTTGCGAAACGAACTCGTTTCTTCTTCACTATCGAAGGTCGGAATCTGTTCTATTGGCATGATTTCAAAATGATGCTCAACTGAATGATCAGGAAGTTGGAAATGTTGAGCAATTGGCGTATCTGCTGAGATGTTAATATCAGAAACGTGGCGTCTAGCACGCACTCTAAATGCATTTTTTGTTTCACCAACATACTGTTTCTGGCAAAGGGCACAATTGATCAAATAGACTACATTCTCAGAATCACAATGCATATTTGTTCGGATATGATATTCATTTTTAGTTTGAAAACTCAGGAATGTGTGTTGGTTTACAATATAGTTGTTTACTTTGCATCTGTTTTTGTCGCATTTAGAAACTGATGCATCGCACATGATTGGTTTATTGTGTTTAATTTGAACAGATTCAAACTCGGGTCCGCTATGAGGTTTTAGATTTTCAAGCTCATTGATGGTGTCTGCTTTACTTTTTCGAAGAAAACGGGCTGAATAGCCTCGTGCTTTCAAAGCATCAAACAGAGTAGAGCATGCATCATTCAGATTTTGCCTGTTGTTAGAGTTTCGAAAGAATCTTATGATTTGTGATTTGATCAGACCTTTAAATGTGTGTGGAGGATGAAATGATGTTTTGTGAAGCAGCTGATGGGAGTCTGTTGGCTTAAAGAATACTTTATATTCTAATTTTCCAGAGGAGTCAAATTGAGGACCCTTATAGATTGTGACATCTAAAAAGTCAACTGATGTTCCACTAATGGTAGCCTTTAGCTTGATGTTTGAATCTTGGTTATTTAAAATGCTAAAAAATTCCCAAAAGTCTTCTTCTGAATGCTGCCAAATTATGAAGATGTCATCTAGATATCTGAGGTAAAGAAGAGGCTTTTTGGTTGATTTGTTCAGTGCCTCCTCTTCCCACTCTAGAGAAATCACACACACACGAATGCACACACACGAATGCACACACGCACGCACGCACACATCTGAACGACGAATGCATGCAATAATACATGCACACAGTAATACATGCACGAATGCACGCAATAATGCATGCATGAACGCATGCACGAACGGACGCACGAATGTATGCACGCACACACCCACGCACTAATGTACTCACGAATTAATGCACCCACACCCACATACATACACGCACACATACACCCACGCAAGTATAGATGCACACACGTACGGATGTACGAGCACACACCCACACACATACGAACAAACGCACGGACGAACGAACGCTCGCACGCACGCACGAACGCACGCACGCACGCACGCACGCACGCACGAACGCACGCATGCACGCACGCACTTTTTCTGACACACAGGTTGATATTTGCTATGGATTAATGAATTCAGATTCAAAGAAAATCCATTTGGGTCCTGCTACAAATCTTAAGGACAATTCTTGGAACCGATTTCTCTGCCTACGTGACCAATATATGCTACACCTGGTTTACGTGACGTTGATGATTAAGATGATGTATTATGTTATGCGCCTGCGAATTTTAAAACCCACCCGCAGATTTACTAATAGGTGCAGCAGATATGAATGACACGCAGGAGATTGTATGATACGAACAATATGAAACAGCTAACTTTGTGATCAGTGAACCGATGACGGCGGACGCGTCGCCAGATCAATTGCCTCACTCGATGGATATTCAGAATAATAAGTACGGATTATGATTGGAATTATCGGCGTGATTTGAACTCTATAAAGATTAACTTCTCAATAAATATAGTTCATTGGCCTTTCATTGTACTCGCACATGATTTAGCCATGAATTTGCTCGGAGTCTGATGACGCTTTGCCATTAATTACTGAGCCAGACATCCCAGTGATAAATTTTCAAAATGCTCTTCTCCTGGCCTGCAAATGGATACTTTCTAGTTATTCGGCATCATGTCTGTATGTTGTATTTGTTGATGATGCTCACGACGACGGCGACGACGACGACGACGACGACGACGACGACGAACACGACCACGATATTGACCACGACCACGACCACGACCACGACGATGATCATGATCATGGTGGTTGTAGTGGTTTGAAATTACCATGTTCCCTCCTCGGCTTGTAACCGTTGTCCTCAGCCAGAATCGGCAGATCTCCCACGTTGGTCTTAGTGTTAAGTTGACATCCTGCCTATTTATTACTACCTCTGTGTATGTTCAATTGTTTGGTTATTGACATCTATCTTACCGTCTTTACTTATAGACAGGGATATATCTGTAGCAAACTAACCTTACAGGCTGTAAAAGTGCTCTCTCTTGTTTCTAGAGTACCGCAGTTTTTTACCGTAGATTTCAAATGTGTTAGGTACACTTCTAAATTTTTGCATATTAATGAGTTAATTTTGCATAAATCCCAGATGGCCGCCACTAACACACACAACGGTATTGTGAAGCTTCCAGATGGCAGAAGAATATGATATCGGTGTCTATTAGGTAAGATCTGGATGCAGGGATCCTGATTTCTATCGGTAGAATATATATCGTCTTTAAATTTGAGAATTAGGTCACGTGATCATCAAAATCCAATATAGCCAGCAATTCGCTTTGGTGAATGACACCTGTCAGATCCTAGATGTCGCATACAGATCAAATAGGTTGAGGACCTGCCTTCTACCTAGGAATGTGTTACTAGTGTCTCAAGTATAGATTGTATGTCACATGACATAAAAAGCCAATATGGCCGCCGCCATAATATTCTTAATTGTTATTTCTCAGCTCCTATATAATACAGAAGGATTATCTTGCTGGCTAGTATAAGGTTTATACCGGGAGGGAAATGCATTATGACCACTACGTGCCACCATGCTTAAGATATTAGGCTTAGGTCACATGACCTTGAAAATCCAAGATCGTCGCTAAACTGTTTTAAATTGCTATTTCGCAACTCTAACATGTCATAGAAATATCATTTTGGTGGCTATATCCATGTTGATGAAGCCACGCATGTTTCTCCCAGAGTCAAGATGTAAATCTAGGTCACACTTATCGGTTTGAGAATCCACGAAATTGTATGCACAATGGCTCTACTGCTTGCAAAATCCGGTATCGCTGGCACAGATTAAAATAATATTTTGAGTTTTGCTAAATACATAAACCAATACATAGACACACTATGTAATAAGTTAACGCAGGAATAACTGGATCCACATGTTACTATGACAGACGCAATGCATCTGTTGCCACACTTTGGCATACCGGATTCTGTAGGCATGACACATTTCCACATTTGTAATGTTTATAATCCCAGGCAGAAATTATAATAACACAAGAGATGTTGGCTAAATAATTTCTGGTATAACTAAAGCACAGTTCGAATTTTGTTCTGAATGGAAGCACAGCACATACGTGAAATAATCTAAAATTTCAGGTCGTTGTCAGTATCATCCGTAGAATACATGCAATATAAATAGCATGCATCGTCACTAGTACTACTTTCACTATCCAGATTTGAATCCGACTCTGAGTCACTAGCGTTCTTACATTGCTCATTCTCTGCGTTATAGTCATCAACTTGGCACACTTCCGCTTATTTCTTTGGCCGTTTCGTCCAGGGAACCATATGCATACTCAGGTTCAATACCGCTTTCTTCATTATCTGCTTGATATTCTGCAATCCTATTTTATTTTGATTTTCGACATTTGTTTCTTGACAAACTTGGCAGGAACTGTGAAGAGTTAATGGTATTAGACCATCATCAGACTCTATCAATTGTCTGCATTCTGCATGTGAGTAGTATATCGTTTGCTTAATACATTGGCATCAAATCTACGTTTGATGATCGGCCCTTTTTTAAATCTTCATCTGCATTGTTCGGATCATGTATTAAACTACAACTGGACTTAACTCTCTATCTTTCATACATACGTATTCTGGTCTGTACAATATATGCAGTGTCTTTAACTGAGTACATAACCGTTTGCAAGAATGGCCTTGCTTCACTCGTGTCCTGTACAGATGAGGACGTTCACCTATCGCAGACAAAGGGAACATTTCGTCGTTTTTCAAAGTTTTCTTAAATGGCTTTATTTTGCCTACACCAAACGGAAACGAGGCTTTCTCACATCCACTGATGCTATGATATGTTGGCAAGATATTAAATTTTAATCAGCTATTTCATTGCATATAGTACTCACACTAATGTATCTGTCTCTGTCAATCTTGTGCACCCCAGGAGGCTTGACAATATTACATGCATAAATCAGAAGTACTAAAATATCATTAGCTACCACAAATACATGACTGTTACTTTATCAAGCATAAACAACTCGTGTATTGCTTCCAGATTATCTAATGTATCAGCTATAAGATGCCATGTATCATCCGTCTCTGTTATGATCAGTGAAATTTCCAACTAGGCCCTGGCTTCATCTGGTGTATAATGTTCTACCAAGAAATGTATCAATTCTGTTTTGTTTTCACTGTTTGATAAGAAACCTTCCCAGGCATTACCCGTTGGCATAGCTTGTATGGCATTTGCGATGTAAGCCATTTTACCAGGTTTACCCACGTCATCTCTGTGGCATCTCCTTTATTCTGGTCTTGCCATATGTATCGATCACAATGATTAACTTTAATGGATTTGCTTTATATAGGCCGGTGGTCTACAGAACTACGAAAAGGCTTCAGCATATTCTCTCCACATGTCTCATGGAGATACTGGCCAAAAAGCTGCCGTACCCCCAATAATTAACTTTGCACATACTAGTGCCGTTCTTCTGGTTGTATCTGTATCCTCGACGAGATGAATACGTAGTGAAGCCTTTGATCCTCGTCTTAGATCTCTCTCCGGTGAGGTCAAAGACAGAGGTAATCATGTCAGAGGAGTGTGCCGCTTCAGCACTAGTAGTTTTTTCTACACGCGATCAAAAAGCGTGTTTATCTTCGTATTCGCAATATTCACAATTCATGGCTCCTATTTTTGGCTTTGCCAGGGCCGGTTTAAGTTTGGAGTTCTTAATTGGGCTAAAAGAGCTCACACGATCATCGCCAGTTTTCTTAATGCTATCATCAATAGATTATTTTAATGCATTTCCCCCCATTTGTGTTGAGTTGAGTCCTTGAAGGAGCTTGCTATATATCCATGTTCCTGTTATAATGTATCTTGCTGGTCCTGGTACAAATGGATCTAGAACAGTATCCAGCTTCTAGACAAATTGTTTAATCGTTATTGAATGTTATTTCGTGGCACCTAATGTGGCCTCCTTGAGCACTGATGGGGTTAACATGTGAAGTTTATTTTTCATTACAGCACGTAATTTTGCCATTAAATTACTTGTCTTGATGAATGTGTTTGTTGTTCCAAGCTTTGTACTATCATCGTTGCATTTAAGAAATTCCATAGGGCGCCTACGTTTTGATTTACTAGTCACACACCTTGTAAATATATTGTTAATTAATCGGATATCAGATTGCCATGGCCACACCCATGAAGCAGAGATGCAGCCTCCTTGTGACTTGTAACTCGATGTAAGTGGATGTGTTGTCAGGCTTAATGTTGTACGTTTTGTTGAGCATTCGATTGCTATTAATGTTTCTCAGCCACTGCAAACTAGCTCACAGTTGCCATCGATTTACTCGCAGTTGCAAAATACCCAAAATGATTTTTCGGGGTATCTGGATTCATGAACAATGAAATAACATTAAAGGTACAGCAGGTCAGTGGCCCAATATTATCTAACTTAAGTAAATGTTCCTCTGCTGATATTGGCCACTTCTTAGGTTCCCTGCTTAGGAGCGTGCGTCGAACCATATGTTCAAATGCCTTGGCGTCATGCAGATATACATCACGCGCATATACAAATGTATACAAACAAATGATATTCTATTGAGGAGAAGCTACAGCGCTGGTCTTCAGAATCCTAGTTGCATCACCTAGCTAACAGATTGTTGTATAAGCTCTAATGACTATTAGATAACAAATCATAGGCGTATGCCACCCATTATGGATGTTTTGCTCATGTAAATTGAACCTGTATATAAGGCCTGGGGCATTTAAGTGAACATTTCCCTCGTCTCATAATCCTATTCTAGTCACCAATATCATCTTTATATGTCATCTAAGAGTTTGAAAACAACGATTTATAATATTTTGGCGGCTATGTTGGATTTTCGAGGTGCTCTGGTGATCTGACTCTACATATCTTAAGTCTGCTGACATTTAACTAATCATACATGCCATACCGCATTTTCATAGCCTCATGAAGCCCATTTTAGCAATCAAGATCATATTTCTATGTCATCTAGTTTCTTAGAAATAAGAATTAATAATATTACGGCGGCCATCTTGGATTTTAGATCATGTGACATAAAGTCTAAACTTGGGACGCTAGTAACACAGTGCTAGATTAAATGGATTGCTGAAACCTCTACATAGACAGTTTCTCTATTTGATCTATATACACCACATAGGAACGGATATCGTTCATCAAAACGAAATGGTCGCCATTTTCGAGTTTGATGATCATGTAACCTAATAAATATACGCTAATGACAGAACGCAAGGTCTCTGAGCCTAGTTTTCATATTTTAGACACCGATATTACATTTTGCAATCTGGAAGTTTCAGCATACGTTTTATGTGTTAGTGGCGGCCATCTTCGATTTATGCAAATTAGCTCATTAAATATGCAAAATCTTAAAGTGTACCTGGCAGATTTGAAATTTACGGTAAAACCTACTCTTACTCTACAAGTAAGATAACTTTAACAGCCGGAAAGATTAGTTTGTTACAGACATATTCCTGTATATTATTCAGGGCGGATGTTTATCAGGTGTGCTCAGGTGAGCGTTGCTCTTTCATTTCTTTCATATATATCGCTATTTCCTTGATTAGTGTTTTATTCCACATGCTGGTATGTTATACATAACTGTTCATACAGTTTTGCATGTTTTATCGGTCGCCAGAATTGTTTCTTGATTCTGCATTCTATTGCTTCATATAATACCCATTAAAGGGCAGGTTTTATTGTTTCATTGTAATCCGAGTCTAGCATCGCAGCATATAAACGCATAGATAGGTCCATTTCTAGCTATGCCCGGCCCATTTCTAGCTATGTTCAGCCCATTTTTACCTATGCCCCGCCCATTACTTTCTATGCTCCACCCATTTCTACCTATGCTCCGCCTATTTCTAATATTCACCGCCATTTTTGCGATCGATCGAACCCTGAATTCCCAGCATCCCAATATCAAGGCAACAAATAAATAGTCTGCTGAATATTTTGAAACTAATTTGACGGAGTGATGTCGATGGCAACAACAGCGCCTAGTAAAATTAGGTGCAAAATATTCACCAGAATGTTTATTAAATAGTAAAGACATTCGCACGATTGACGGCCTATTCAATGTTCATGACGGTGGTAGATAGACTATTCATTACGGATTTAATTGAGACGTAACCCTACATATTACGTAAATGATTTTGACGTCATATACTCGAGTGACAGATCGCGTCTATCCACCACCCCCACCCCAGCCCACCCCCCACCCCACCCCCTCAACACATTGTAATTATGAAGCATTATTTCCAGGTTAGGATTAGGCTTATAGCTGTGATTCACGACTCTATGACTCATAAAATGTCATTCAATAATGAAGTGCACATTTGATATTCTCGATGAGGCTTTTTTGATGGAATTGTGGAATCCAGTTTCCCAGTCAATCACATGACGTCATAATCAGCTACATCACATGTAGGCTAACGTCATAATCAATGACGTCGTGAACGACGAATGATCTGTATGTCTATATTCTGATGAATAATTTGAAACTAAGTTGACTTGCCGCTGTTGCTGCCATAGACATCAACAACGCCGAGTCAAATTACTTTCAAAATAGCCAACAGCTTGACTGTATAGTTTTCTGGAAATTGAGTTTCAGAGTCGACCACTGATTTGTGCCATACGCACGTACTACTACGCAAACGTTGCTGATGATAAAATAGCATCTTTCATAAACTTACCCTCAGTAGGTCAGATGAACTGCATGTGAGATAGGAATATAAGTCACCTTGTTGTTATACACATAAGGTAAGGCGATTAGTCTTTTCAATTTAATTATGAATCTACAAATGAATACGAATCAGAAGTGAGGCTTTGCGTACACTTGACCTGAAAAGGTCAGAGTGAGGTTTTCAATTTACACATATATAAATCTAATGACGTGATTGTCTTTTGTGTATGACTATTCATCAATATATAAATCCATTTCAAGCTTTGCCACGCGCATTTCTAGCTAAGCTCTGGCCTCCACCCACGTCTTTCCCAGTCTTACCCTGTATTCACATGCAGCACTACAATTTCAAGTTAACTAAACAGGTTGAATGTCACTTTTCATTTGTTTTGCTAAATGACGTGGACCGTGTTAAAATATCCATCAAAATTTCATAATCAACACTAATTGTACTACCAACCTACACGTAAAGAAGAAAGAGGTTTGCAAACCTGTTACCGGCGGGTCGTTTTAATGACTGACAGAAAGACTGGTCGGCAGACCGACCGACCGAATGAACAAAGGACCGAATGACTGAAAGACCGATGAACCAGACAGGCAGGCAGACGGGCAGGCATGCAGGCAGGGATGCAGGCAGGCAGGCAACAAGCTGGCAGGCCGGCCGGCAGGCAGGCAGGCAGGCAGGCAGGCAGCCAGGCAGGCAGCCAGCCAGCCAGCCAGGCAGCCAGGCACGCAAACAAGCAAGCAAGCAGGCAAGCAGGCACGCACGCACGCACGCAGACAGAAAGACAGACAGACAGACAGACATACAGACAGACAGACAGACAGACAGACAGACAGACAGACAGACAGACAGACAGACAGACAGACAGACAGACAGACAGACAGACAGACAGACAGACAGACAGACAGACAGACAGACAGACAGACAGACAGACAGACAGACAGACAGACAGACAGACAGACAGACAGACAGACAGACAGACAGACAGACAGACAGACAGACAGACAGACAGACAGACAGACAGACCATATCACAACATCATCCATCCTCATGCATGTGGTAGACAGACAGGAAAATACCCAGACGGACTAGCTGTCAGTTGCACCTGTAAACAAGGAATTGCTTCTAGGCCACCTAAACCAGAATTATGCTCTCTAATCCTCGTCATCGATTATAAGCCTTTAATGCAAACATGAATTTTTCATTTCATTGACTCTAAGTAAAGGCTTCCGTAGATCCTACAAAAAATACTCTCCAATCCGCTTCAATTCAAGTATCTGCTAGGTGAGAATAATCCACAAGATCGGACATTTTATATCTTGCCTAAAATCCATAAACCTATCAGCACCTGGTTAGATCCATTGAGACCACCTGGACGACCCATCATTTCAGACTGTGGCAGTGAGTCTGAAATGGGGTAGGCAAAATCTTGGAAATAAATTGGCCCCAACGACAATCAAAGAATTTTGGAAATTTTTGGCAGAAGTAGCTAGTGATGAGCAAAATAGAGTGATGTCTTTGGGAGAGCCGGCCATAACTCTGTTACATCATCAACACCAGCTGCTGGTGTTGGTGATGTAGACAGATTCGTCCGCTTGGAAGTGGTAGGCGAGGGTGTGAAGGTGGTTGGTGACCGTTGTCGTATGTTAGTCATTGTTGAATGTGAACCTGAACCTGTACAACATTTCCAACTTCCTGATCATTCAGTTGAACATCATTTTGAAATCATGCCAATAGAACAGATTCCGACCTTCGATAGTGAAGAAGAAACGAGTTCATTTCGCAAAATACGAGAAGGCCATTGGATTAGAACACTCCAAACAAAAGCACCATTTGGAATAAATGTAGATTCGGGAATATCACAAAAGAACAAAATTATCCCATTTCAACTCATATACAATAGACGTAATGTTGAATTAGCGAAAACCATGAAAGACGAATATTCACAGTTGCAATCTAAATTAAAGGAACCGATCAAAGCACGACCAGTAATAGCTTACAATAGAAATCCAAACCTGAAAGATGTGCTAGTAAGATCAAAGTGAGACCTTATGGTTCCTGTTAACAATGACAAGGTTTCATCCCTCCCTACCTATTCTTAAAGAAATCTAATCCCAACCAAAATCAATGGTGGGGCAACATGAAATCATATCCGTAGGACATCTTTTAGTTTTGTGTCTGCAAAAGTGTGTGTGCGTGTGGGCGTGCGTGCGTGCGTTCGTGCGGGCGTGCGTCCGTGCATTTGTTTGTATGTGTGTATGTGTGTGGGTGTGTGCTCGTACATCTGTACGTGCGTGCATCTATACTTGCGTGGGTGTATGTGTGCGCATGTGTATGTGGGTGTGGGTGCATTAATTCGTGAGTACATTAGTGCGTGGGTGTGTGCGTGCATGCATTCGTGCGTCTGTTCGTGCATGCGTTCATGCATACATTACTGCGTGCATTCGTGCATGTATTACTGTGTGCATGTATTATTGCATGCATTCGTGCATTCGTTCAGATGTGTGCGTGCGTGCGTGCGTGCGTGCGTGTGCATTCGTGTGTGTGCATTCGTGTGTGTGATTTCTCTATAATGTAGGATCAATCCCAGCCTTTACCTGTTAAAGCGACCTACTGATAAGTTCACTTTACCCCAACTAATCTCAAGGGCGGACCACTCTAAGTAAATCTAAACAAATTTAGGTATAGGTTTTTTTCGATGTAAAGACAGACAGACAGACAGACAGACAAACGGACGGACGGACGGACAGACAGACAGACAGACAGACAGACAGACAGACAGACAGACAGACAGACAGACAGACAGACAGACAGACAGACAGACAGACAGACAGACAGACAGACAGACAGACAGACAGACAGAGCATATCACAACATCATCCATCCTCATGCATGTGGTAGACAGACAGGAAAACAGCCAGACGGACTAGCTGTCAGTTGCACGTGTAAACAAAGAATTGCTTCTAGGCCACCTAAACCAGAATTATGCTCTCTAATCATCGATTATAAGCCTTTGATGCAAACATGAATTTTTCATTTCATTGACTCTAAGGAAAGGCTTCCGTAGATCCTACAAAAAATACTCTCCAATCCGCTTCAATTAGCGTGCGTGCGAAAAGAGAATTGTTTGTCGAGCTAAGCGATGCGCTAAGATTTCAGTGATAGGGAAAAGAGTTTGCTAAATCAATAATAGTGATATAAACTGGTAAAGTCTTAATCCACTACTCAAGAACCTGAAAGAAGCAGCATCCAACTGCACAGTTATGGCGACAGAAAAGACGCGAAACCCGAAGTCAGCACAGTGCGAGTAGAGTATATCCCTTTCATGATGAAGCAAGTCATGGCCAGACTCTATAGTCGTCTAGACGAATGCCTATTTACAGACAAAGAGAAGGATACTATTTGAAAATTTGACACTGGAATAACAGGCTATTTACCCGAGCCAGTCATTCCAGCGGTACATTTTCAAAAAATAGTCTTCTCTTAGCCTGCAAATGGACATTCAAGCGTAAATACTTTTACTTTCTTGTCCATAGTTAGCCATTATAGGGTTAACATGTTTTCAAATATTTTCTTAACCCTTACCACTCTGATGCTAAAATTTGTAATTTTCAAATTACATTAAAAGATGAACTGGTGTTCATTTTTCAACAAATTTGGTGGAAGGTGGTGCTGTCGGAGACTGCAGCATCGTCCACTAGAATTGTTGAAAAATGTACACCAGTTTCTTTGCTATTGACACAGTGAAAGACAGAATATTGACATCATAGTGGTAAGGATTAATATGACAATTTTTTCAAAACGCAACAAATGTCATGTCCCATACAAATACCGAGCATTACATGGCTGTATGATTCTCACAGCCGCGTCAGGCGACTCTGAAAGCAATCACAATATATGGGCACCTGCTTCAAAGACACAGAGTATGTCTTTCCTCTGTCAACTTGTGTAATCTAGTAAACCACATGTCTGTAATGTCCGTCTGTCTTCGTGTAAATCTATCTGTTTGAACCGCATCATAATGTGATGACCAGTGACCACGTACCTGATATAACCACATGTTACACTCTCTAAAATATTATTTTGCAGTTAAACCTGAGAGTTTCACGTTAGATATGCAGGACAAACAGCGCAGAACCTGTTTAAAGGTGCATATTCACACCAGAATGCTTGAAAATAAAATTCTTAAAATTGTATACTTTTATAGGCCTAAATTGTGTGCCTATGTGTAGTGAAACAAAATAAATCTTAACATGATTTCATTACGTATAAATTAATATAATTATTTAAGTTGCGAAATTTAAATAATTATATAAGTCCTATCTAACATGTTTCTGGCTTTGTTTTATGCACAATGCAGTGTCCGTTATAGACAGGTTTGACTGCATTGTCAAACACAGAGATTGATCACCCGTCTTAAAAAAGCACAAATTCTAGTTCATGTTATTGCCTCGAGTGCCGGATCCAGTTATGTAATTAGTTCTCTCTTAAAGTGCCGATTTGATCAATATCACGGGAATATAAGATCGTGAAAGGTTAATTATGCTTGTGTTAGCGGTATATTGTGAAATGTGGCTGCTGATTGCCCTCAATACTACTAACTAGGCGCCAATAGGACCCCAGACAATGCTCTTGATGCACCATGCCATCATCAGTTGCATGACAGTACCAGGATTGTATGAATGCGATTCACTATAGAGATTTCTTCTAACCAAAATATTATTTCCCGATACTATCATGTAAGTTAAATCTAGTATCTGCTTTCTCTCCGTGGTGGTTCAGGTGGGCGATGGTGCGGTGTGTGGGGCGTGTGAGCTGGTGGTGGGACGGGAGGTGTATGGGTCCGATCAGTCTTATGCAATGGTTTGCAAAGACATGATTCCATCGCCTTAAGTGTCTTGTTACAAACCATATCTAATGGTTACATTTCCACCATTTGTCTGTCTCTACCTATAATTTCGCTCTTTGCATCGCACTAAATGATGGCAAATAGTCAGCGAAGAGTGAGGTATAGTGCAGCAGAAGCCAGACAAGCTATTCGAAAAGTAGAAGATGACTCTGACCTCGAGGATTCGGACATCTCAAATGGCAGCATGCTCATCTGTGAGAGCTCTCAGAAGCAGCTGACACAGCTCCTGGTGCCCAGGATGACAGAAACAAGCCAGATGCCCCTCCTTATCCTATTAGTGGTCTATACCTGAAATGCCTCAATCTGAAGAAAGGACCATGGACGTGAGTGGACGTGACGGACGACCGTCTGAGCTTCCACATAGTAACCCTGATACAGATAAACATTTAGCATGGGAGCCAAATATGGCTCAGCATTTGCCAATGAACCTTTGCAGCTTCACCTATCCCTCGCTCATCCCTAGTTACGCTCCACCCACGCTTTGCCCATGTTGAGATCGATAGACCCCAAACTCCCTGAGTAATATTTTCCAGAAAACTATACAGACAAGCTGTTGAATATTTTAAAACTAATTTGACTGGCTGCTGACCAACGCTCTGAACAACTGCGTGTACAATATGAATATGTCTGTAGAACAGGTGAGGCACAAGCTCAGTAAGCTGAAAAGAAATACAGCAGTAGTGCTAGATGGCATGCACACGAATGTCCTTTGAGAAGTTTATCACGTTGATGTGACAGTTGCAAAAGACTCTAGCTTATATCTACGATCTGGCAACATCGCACAAGAATTGAGGGACGCAAACGTGACTCCAATATTTAAATGGGATTCGGCTCTCAGAATATAACTATCGACCTGTAGCTTTAACGAGCCGAATATGCAACCTAATGGAAAGACTTATCCTCGACACACGAGGGCAACACATTTATGATAGCCAGCTAATAGCTTGACATCAACATAGCCCTCATAAATCAAGCTCTTGTGTCAAGCAACTCTTCAAGTGCATGTCAAACGGGTTCTTGATAACAACCCAAATACTGATGCAATGTACTTAGATTTCAGCAAAGATTTCGATACAATATCCCCATGTACGCCTTACACAAAAACTATATAATTTAGGAATAAATGGACACATCTATAATGTGTCAAATCCTTCCTATCCCAATCATATCTCACTCAAAAAAATGTACAAGCGGTGTGCCACAGGGTTCTACCTTGGGTCTTGTGCTATCCATACTATTCGTTTACACCAACACAGACAATGTAAAGTCAACAGCGAGGTCCTTTTGCAGACAACACTATACTATAATACATAACCAACGATAAAAGCCAACATGAACTTAAAAAATGATCTAAACTCACTCGCTGCGTTGTCTAAAATATGGCTAATGAGGTTAAACACCATATCGTGCGAAGAATCAAATCATCCATGCATTTCTTGTATTCACTGAACGGACACTACTTAACGGAAGACACGGAACAGAGATGTGTAGTGGTTTTAGTTTTCAACACTCTGAAACCATCTGCACATATTACAAACATAGTACACAAAGTGAAAAAAGAAAATCAGGATGATCAAATGATGCTTCAATAATCGATCTTCAAATATATTTATGTCACTATTCAACTCCATCATATACCTTCTACTAGGGTGCATCGCGTATTTTCGCTACGAAATTAGGCAGATTCGTAAAGCTATATAGCTTTGGAAAGGATTTCGTGTGTTAATACAAACAACTCGATTTTTCTATTCACACCAAAGCCTTCGTGCAGCCATCTTGAATATCAAAATGGCCGCCAGACAAATTCTATGAAACCTGATATATCTGCTATCAAATGGCCAAGATTCATCATTTTGTTATCTATGTCTATATTTCCTGGCTCAAGCAATTCATGGCTACCACTTATAATACATTTCAATTTATTGAAACAAATTTGGCTGCCATATTTAGCAAGGTCTCCACGCACAATTACTTTCAAAATAGTTATCTGACAACCCACAGAAGCAAGAACGAAATGATATTGGAATAGATCAGTGAGCAGAAGCTGTGTGGGTCTGTTTCAGCGTCTTTTCACTTTCCCCTTGGGAACTATATATTTTATCTCGTTCATCGAAAGATGTAAATTTTCCATCCCATGTGTGCTACTAAACCTGGATATTTGTGATCCTATCAGGGCATACGCCATTACATGTAATTTTATGATGCCCTTGTTGGCAGTATGCACATACGTATCCATTCCTTTACCTCAAAGAGGTTCATGTTGGTAGAACACATCCATTGTTCTCTCTCTCTCTCTCTCTCTCTCTCTCTCTCTCTCTCTCTCTCTCTCTCTCTCTCTCTCTCTCTCTGTGAGGTTGGCATATTAAACATAGTCAGATACCCGAGGTGTCTTATAGTTAATGGTTTGATAAAAACATATTGCAACATGAACACCTCAGAAGGACAGCGCTGATCTATTTGTAAATCTGCTGTGACAAGGCAAACTAAACGGCGTCTAAGTGGGTGGAACTTAGATAATAGTTGTTGATCTAGAGATTGTGGTTAAAGATCTTCCGAATGAGTTACATATATATAATATCATCTGATTTGCTTATTAGGCCACGCCAAATCCATTTTGTTTGATATACAACTGAGATAACGTCACAACTCATACAGCCAATCAAAGGTGGACCTAACTAGAGTTTTTTTAATTAGACGTTGTTGCTGTAGTCGTGTGGTGAATTAATCAATATGATATGTGATTACTAAGACTACACCAGCTTTCAGCAGCAACATTTAATTTGGAAATGGACAAGGATTGGTAAATCAAGGCTGGTTTAGATAATGCATTCAGCGTGTCGAAATAATTAATTGCCTAGACTAGAGTGCAATCAATGGAATACATTTAGCAGAAGGCAATATTATTTATGTATTTCTTAGTTTTCTTCTTAATATAACGACCTGTCTCACGACTACCACATCCAAATCATGACAAATATACACGGCCGGGTATTAAGGAACTGATAAAACTTCAGCTGTTTTCTACAGAGAAGTCATATCAGTTATATTGGCATCTAAAGAATTATCGTAAATCACGTTATTACGCCATAAAGAACAATTCAATGCATTATACGAGCAGGATTATCGCTTAATTAATGCTTATTGTCCATTCATGGATGCCGACATGTGGTTGCATGCGAGCAAAATACGCACACACGCATGTGAGCACGAACGCACGCACGCATGCGACAATGCATGCACGCACGCACGCGGGCACGCACGGAAATATGCACACACGTATGCGAGCACACAGGCACGCACTCACGTATACACGCATGCGATCACGCACGGACGCAGTGCATGCATACATGCACACGCACGCACAAACGCACGTACACATGCATGCGTGCACGCACGCACACATTCTTCTCAATGTGAGCTCACCTAAGTGGGCTTATACAATCGTGATTTAGTTGCCTGCCTGCCTGCCTGCCTGCCTGCATGCCTGCCTGCCTGCCTGCCTGCCTGCCTGCATGTATGTCTGCCTACGTGCCTGCATGCCTGCCTGCCTGCATGCATGTTTGCCTGTTTGCCTGCCTGCATGTCCGTCCGTCCCCCTACATGTCCGTCCGTCCGCCTGTCTGTCTGTCTGTCTGCATGCATGCATGCCTGCCTGCCTGCCTGCCCGTCTGCCGGTCTGGTCCATCGGTATTTTAGTCATACAGTCCTTCGTTTATTCTGTCAGCCGATCAGTCGTTCGGTCAGGCCTGTAAAAGGTTTGCAGGCCTCTTTCTTGTTTACGTGTAGGTTAGTAGTACGATTAGTGTTGATTTTTAAATTTTGATGCCTATTTTACCACGGTCCACGTCATTTAGCAAAACGAATGAAAAGTGACATACAACACCTAACCTGTTTAGTTAACTTGAAATTGTAGTTCTGCATGTGAATACATGGTAAGACGGGGAATGACTGGGTTGAAGGCCAGTGCTAAGCTAGAAATAGGCGGGGCATAGCTTGAAATTGATCTATATATTGATGAATAGTCATACACAAAAGACAATCAAGTCATTAGATTTATAGGTGTATAAATTGAAAATCTCGCTCTGACCTTTTCAGGTCAAGTGTACGCAAATTCTCATTTTTGATTCGTATTCATTTGTAGATTCATAATTAAATTGAAAAGACTAATCGCCTTACCGTATGTGTATAACAGCAAGATGACTTATACTCCTATCTCACATGCAGTTCATCTGACCTACTGAGGGTGAGTTTATGAAAGATGCTATTTTATGATCAGCAACGATTGCGTAGTAGTACGTGCGTATGGCACAAATCAGTGGTCGACTCTGAAACTCAATTTCCAGAATACTATACACTCAAGCTGTTGGCTATTTTGAAAGTAATTTAACTGGATGTTGTAGATGCCTATTGCAGCAACAGCGCCCAGCCAGCCTAGTTTCAAAATATTCAACATAATACAGACATACAATTCATTCGTCGTTCATGACGTAATTGATTATGACGTTAGCCTACATGTGGCGTAGATGATTATGACGTCATGTGATTGACTGAGAAACTGGATTCCACAATTCTAGCAAGAAACCCTCTTCGCGAATATCAAATGTGCACTTCATTATTGAATGACATTTTATGAGTCATAGAGTCGCGTATCGCAGCTATAAGCCTAATCCTAACCTGGAAATAATGCTTCATAGTTACAATGTGTTGAGAGGGGGTGGGTGGGGGTGGGGTTGGTGGGCTGGGGTGGGGGTGGTGGATAGATGGCGTTTAAAATCAATCACGTAATATGTAGGGTTACGTCTCAATTAAAATACGTAATGAATGGTCTATCTACCTCAAGCGTGCGAAACGTATGTCTTTACTATTTAATTAAACATTCTGTTGAATATTTTGCAACTAATTTTATTGGACGCCGTTGTTGCCATCGACATCACTCCGTAAAATTAGTTTCAAAATATTCAGCAGCCTATTTATTTGTTGCCTTGATATTGGGATTCTGGGAATTCAGGGTTCGATCGATCGCAAAAAGGGCGAGGAATATTAGAAGTGGGCGGAGCATAGGTAGAAATGGGTGTAGCATAGCTGAAAATGGGCGGGGCATAGGTAGAAATGAAACAACCTGTTTGTCGTCTGCCTGCCAACAACTGGCACGTTTCATCATCTATCGATGGATTAAAACGGAATTTGTCAGATATGTTCCTTTAGGCAATATCTATATGGCTATGTCTATCAAGTGGCTACGCCCATAAATAGCAGAATTATGGGGCTTGGTATGTTTTCAAAGTATCGAAGCCTATGGGGAAAATACGTTTGTGGCATGTTGTGTCATTTATCGATGGATTGAAAAATGAATTTGGCAGACATGTTCCTTTAGGAAATATCACTTTGTGCTATGAAGGTTAAATGGCCACGCAAGCCAAGAGAAGAGCAATTTAGAAATTTTAACACTGAACTGAATGCCTTGGTAATAGCGGACATTTTCAAAAAATAGTTTTCTCTTGGAGACCACTGCAGACTTTTCGCCCTGAAAGTGTTAAATTATGTTGTAGGTTAGAAGCATTCACGCACACGTATGGTTCTTCGAGTTCACGATGACACTTCCCAGTGATATGGAAAAACGGATCGGATTCCATAAGGTGACAACACGCTTTTAGGTAATTAACTGTATAGGATAACGTTCGCAACAAGATTTCCATTAATACATGACATTGTTATAAGTAGTTATGAGGGAATTCCCCTTTCCAGTTTACCCGTCGATCATCTGACGTCATATGACGTCATAATTAACTAAGTGCCATGTCTGATGACATCTTAATCATTACGTCATGAATCGATCGACTTCGTCACGGACGTGATGTGGGTGGAGCTTAGGTTGAGATGGGCGTGGCATAGCTAAAACTGGAAAGGTCCATTGTTATTGATGAGTTATTTACATATCATCAAAATAGCTACTCTCTTTTGTGACGTCAGATACAAATGCCCAAAACTGGTCGTGGAGTGAATGAGTCTGGTTCTGTGTGAAGAATTCATTAATTACTTTATTAAGTATCCAATGTATCGTAGTGACCACGCCCACACAGTATCCGACCTTGCCAGTGAAAAGTCCAGATTGATAATCTTGCCAGCTTATTTCACATTGGAGACCTCCTATAAATGTCCTCGAATTCATGTGCCGTCCAATACATACACACGCGCGCACATGCACGGCCGCATGCCCTTGGGCACACTCGCGCGCCCGCTCACCTGCCCGCCCGCCTTCCCGCCAGCCCACCGGCTTTCACACCGCCGATCCTCTAGTGCGCGCATACGCACTTACAGCATAAACCATGGCTGCTACATATTTTTAATTAGAAAATATATTCTCCCATTTAATCATAGATTATGTGGATCCGTCTAGCGACAATAACTGGATTCTGGCAGTTTGATATGTGCCCTGGATTAATGTCAAAGAAAATCCCTACAAATCTGAAATTTCTTGGAAGCAGTAGGTCTGCCTACGTGACCAACATATGCTACACAAGGCTTGCGTGATGATGATGATAATGTATTATATTTCCCGACTGTACAGTTTTTAAAGCATCGTGCGGTTTTATTAGTAGGTCAAGTAGTATTATGATATGAATGACAAAGATGCGATTGTATCTCGTGTGTCCGATGAGTCAATCTCTGGCATGCGTCGGTTATGGCATCGACCCATGTGGTCTGGTACGGACAATAGCAAACGGCTAACTTTGTGATCAGTGAACCGATGATGACGGCGGAAGTATCCCCAGATCAATTCCCTCGCTCGATGGACATTCAGAAGAATAATTGCGGATTATGATTGGAATTATCGGCGCGATATTCAACTCTATAAAGATTAACTTCTCATTATATATAATTCATTGGACTTTCATCGTTCTCGCACACGAGTCTGATGACGCATTGCCATGAATCACTGAGCCAGTCATTCCTCCGATAAATTTCCAAAAATTTGGTTCTCTTAGACTGGAAATAGATACTTTCTAATTTTTTCGGCATCATGTTTGTATGTTGTTTTTGTTGATGGTGATCACGAAGACGACGATGACGACGACGACACTGACCACCACACAGATGATCATGATGATGGTGGCTGTAGTGGTTTGAAAATATCCTGCTCCCTCCTCGGCCAGTGACCTTTGTCCTCAGCCAGAATCGTCAGATCTCCCACGTTTGTTTTAGTGTTAAGTTGACATCCTGCCTATTTATTACTACCTCTGTGTATGTTCAATTGTTTGGTTATTGGCATCTATCTTACAGTCTTTACTTATAGACAGGGATATATATGTAGCAAACTAATCTTACAGGCTGTCAAAGTGCTCTCTCTTGTTTCTAGAGTACTACAAAGTACACTTAAATTGTTTGCATATATATTGAGTTAATTTGTATAGGTCACAAATGGCCGCTACCAACACATAAAACTGTATTCTGAAACTTGAAAAGATGCTGTCGGTGTCTAAAGCGTGATATCTGGGCTCAGGGATCCTGATTTCTATCATTAGAATATATATATAATTAGGTCACATGATCATCAAAATCCAATATGGCTACCATTTCGCTTTGGTGAATGATCCTTGATGCCGCATACAGATCAAATAAGTTAAAGAACTGCCTAGTAGAGGTGTCGGCAATGCAATCTAGCAAGTAATGATTTACTGGTGTCTCAAGTATAGATTTTATGTCACATGACCTATAAAAGCCAAGATGCCCGCTGCCATAATGTTCTTAATTGTTATTTCTCAGCTCCTATAAAATACAGACGGCGTATCTTGCTGGCTAGAATAAAGTTTATGAGGCCAGGGAAATGCGCCATGGCCATTTAAATGCCACCATACTTAAGATATATAGGCTTAAGTCACATGAGCCTGAAAATCCAAGATGGCCACCAAGCTGTTTTAAATTGCTATTTTTCAGCTCTAACATGTCGTAGAAATATGATTGTCGTGACTACATCCATATTGATGAGGCCACTCATGTTTCTCTAGAGTCAACATATAAATCTAGGTCAGAATTATGGGTTTGAGAATCCACGAAAGAGTATGATCAATGGCACTACTGCTTGGAAAATCCAGTATCGCTGCCACAGTTTAAAATAATATTTTTAGTTATGCTAGATACATAAACCAATGCAAAGATGCGATATGTAATAAGTTAACGCCTGATTAACTTGATTCACATGTCACTATGATTCTTGATCCACATGTTACTATGATACTTGATGCAAATGTTACTATGATACTTGATTCACATGTTACTATGATACTTGTTCCACATGTTACTATGATACTTGATCAACATGTTACTATGATACTTGATCCAAATGTTACTACGATAATTGCTTCCCATGTTACTATGATACTTGATTCACATGCTACTATGATACTTGATCAACATGTTACTATGATACTTGATCAACATGTTACTATGATATTTGATTCACATGTTACTATGATACTTGATCCACATGGTACTATGATACTTGATCCACATGTTACCATGATACTTGATCAACATGTTACTTTAATACTTGATCCACATGTTACTATGATACTTGATTCACACGTTACTATGATACTTGATCGATATGTTACTATGATACTTGATCAAAATGTTACTATGATGCGTGATCCACATGTTACTATGATACTTGATCCACAGGGTACTATGATACTTCATGAAAATGTTACTATGATACTTGATCCACATGTTACTATGATACTTGATCCACATGTTACCATGATACTTGATTCACATGCTACTATGATACGTGATCAACATGTTACTATGATACTTGATCAACATGTTACTATGATACTTGATCAACATGTTACTATGCTACTTGATCCACATGTTACTATGATACTTGATCCACATGCTACTATGATACTTGATCCACATGTTACTATGATATTTGATTCACATGTTACTATGATACTTGATCCACATGTTACTATGACACTTGATCCACATGCTACTATGACACTTGATCCACATGCTACTATGATACTTGATCCACATGTTACTATGATACTTGATTCACATGTTACTATGACACTTGATCCACATGCTACTATGATACTTGATCCACATGCTACTATGATACTTGATCCACATGTTACTATGATATTTGATTCACATGTTACTATGATACTTGATCCATATGTTACTATGATATTTGATCAACATGTTAATATGATACTTGATCCATATGTTACTATGATACTTGATCAACATGTTAATATGATACTTGATCCACATGGTACTATGATACTTGATCAAAATGTGACTATGATACTTGATCCACATGTTACTATGATACTTGATCCACATGTTACTATGATACTTGATCCACATGTTACTATGATATTTGATTCACATGCTACTATGATACTTGATCAACATGTTACTATGATACTTGATCAACATGTTACTATGATACTTGATCCACATGTTACTATGATACTTGATCCACAGGGTACTATGATACTTCATCAAAATGTTACTATGATACTTGATCCACATGTTACTATGATACTTGATCCACATGTTACTATGATACTTGATTCACATGCTACTTTGATACTTGATCCACATGTTACTATGATACTTGATTCACATGTTACTATGATACGTGATCAACATGTTACTATGATACTTGATCAACATGTTACTATGATACTTGATCAACATGTTACTATGCTACTTGATCCACATATTACCATGACACTTGATCCACATGCTACTATGATACTTGATCCACATGTTACTATGATACTTGATCCACATGTTACTATGATACTTGATCCACATGTTACTATGATACTTGATTCACATGTTACTATGATACTTGATCAACATGTTACTATGATACTTGATCAACATGTTACTATGATAATTGATCAACATGTTACTATGATACTTGATCCACATGTTACCATGACACTTGATCCACATGCTACTATGATACTTGATCAACATGTTACTATGATACTTGATCGACATATTACTATGATGCTTGATCCACATGTTACTATGATATTTGATTCACATGTTACTATGATACTTGATCAAATGTTACTTTGATGCTTAGTCCACATGTTACTATGATACTTGAACAAAATGTTACTATGATACTTGATCCACATGTTACTATGACACTTGATCCACATGTTACTATGATACTTGATCAACATGTTACTATGATACTTGATTCACATGTTACCATGACACTTGATCCCCATGCTACTATGATACTTGATCAACATGTTACTATGATACTTGATCACATATTACTATGATACTTGATCCACATGTTACTATGATACTTGATCCACATGGTACTATGATACTTGATCCACATGTTACTATGATATTTGATTCACATGTTACTATGATACTTGATCAACATGTTACTATGATACTTGATCAACATGTTACTATGATACTTGATCAAATGTTACTATGATGCTTAGTCCACATGTTACTCTGATACTTGAACAAAATGTTACTATGATACTTTATCCACATGTTACTATGACACTTGATCCACATGTTACTATGATACTTGATTCACATGTTACTATGATACTTGATCAACATGCTACTATGTTACTAGATCCACATGTTATTATGATAATTGATCAACATGTTACTATGAGAGACGCAATGCATCTGTTGTAACACGTTGACATTACTGATTCTGTAGGCCCTATAGGTCCGCCCTTTCACTCATTTTCACATTTATAATGTATGAAATCCCAGAGTGAGATTATAACTGCACAAGACATTTTGACTAAATATTTCTGGTTTATTTAAAGCACAGTTCGAGTTTTGTTCTGAATGAAAGCACAGCACTTACTGGAAATAATCTGAAATTCTAGTTCGTTGTCAGTATCATCCGCAGAATATATGCAATATAAATAGCCTGCATCATCACTAGTACTACTTTCACTATGCAGATTTGAATCGGATTCTGAGTCACTGGCGTCCTTACATTGCTCATTCTCTGCGTCATCGTCCTCAACTTGGCACACTTCAGCTTGTTTCTTTGCGCGTTTCCACGGTTGGCTATATGCATAATCTGTGTCTTCAGGTTAAATATCGCGTTCCTCCTTATTTGCTTGATAATCTGTAATCCTTTTGCTTTTCGATTTTCGACATTTCGTTGTTGATAAACCTGGCGGGAACTGTAAGGCATTTAACCATAATGTCATTATACCATCATCAGACTCTATTCATCCTCTACCTTCTGCATGTCGGTAGTCAATCTTTTTCTTGATACATTGGCATCAAATCTACGTTTGATGATCAGCCCTTTTTTTCTTAAATCCGCGTCTGTACTGTTCGTATAAGGTATTACACTACAACTGGACCTAACTCTCTATCATTCATACACGCGTATTCCGGTCTGTACAATATCTTCAGTGTATTTGCCTGGATACATAACCGCGTGCAAGAATGTCTTTGCTTTACTTTTGTCCTGTGGACGTTTCTCCGTCTGCAGACAAAAGTCACATTTTGGGAGTTTTTCATCATTTTCTTGAATGGCTTTCCTTTGCCTACACCGAATGGAGACGAGGTTGTATCACATCTAGTGGTGTGGTAATATGCTGGCACGATATTACATACTGCATCACCTAATCTATTGCACATGACTAATGTATCTGTCACTGTCAATCTTCAGTATCCATACCTCAGTATGCTTAACAATATTACATGCATGTGACAGAAGTAGTAAATTATCAATATCATTAGCTAATATAACTACACGATTACCACATTGTGAAGCATGTAACACAACTCCTGTATCAGATTCCTGGTGATTACAGCATCCAAGAGTATCTACCGTATCAACTATTAGATATCATGTATATTCATACTCTGTTATGATCAGCGGAATCTTTAGCTTGGCTTGGCTTCATTTAGTGTATAATGTTCTACCAAGACATGTATCAATTCTGTTCTGTTTTCACTGTTTATAAGACAGCTTCCCAGTCATTAACCTTTGGCATTGTTTGGCCGGCATTTGTGATGTAAGCCCTATTCCCAGGTTGACCCCGTATTACATGTTTCATCTATTTTATTTTCTGTTTGCCCTATGTTTCCATTACGATGCTTAACTTCAATGGATTTGTCTAGGGCGGTGGTGTATAGAAATTTAAAAAAGTCTCAGCATGTTCTCCACAAGTATTTCTTGTACATACTGACGTCACAGTTGCCATGCCATCAATAATCCATTCAGCATGTACTGGTGCAGTGCTTCTGGTTGTATCTTCAATGAGATGATTAAGCAGATAAGCTTTTCGTCCTAGTCTTGGATCTCACTCAGATGAAGCCAGGGCAAGAGTTACTGATGACGGAGAATAAGCGTGTAGCATTTCCTGGAATCATCCAAAAGCTTGTTTCTCTTATATTCGCAATTCCTGGCTCCTTTTGGCTTTTTCCAGACCTGTTCTAATTTTGAGGTTCTTAAATGGCTTAGAGAACTCACACGATCATAACAGCTTTCCATTATTCGATCGTCAATGAATTATATAGGTATATAGGCATAGGCCGGGTTTATTGTCTGCTTCCACTTGCGCGCTCAGTCGACTTTCCAACGTTCCATAATTCCTTTTATCATATAAACAAGCCTTCTAGCCCGTTCCATATTTTTCGATATGAGCACACGTGCCATATTCAACGGAGTATTTTCATTGTCTGTTGGGTGCGCAACCCATTTAAATCGACCAATCAAAACATCGATTGATTTGAGTGTGACGCATAGGGATTACTGTTTTATTACGATTTGTTTACTACGATTTGTCATTCATGAAACGTCATCGCAAAATGTCATCGTTTGACAGTTTATCAGTCGGCAGCGAAGTAACGATTGATGGCAGTGGCTCTGCGATAGTCTTAGAAGAAAAGTGTAGTTTACGGTTGACATCGCCAGATTTTGTATTTGTCACTATATTTTGTTGCGCATTCGGTATCTGTTATCAAGTAGTGGTGTGTCACAGCGGCGGTATCGATTTCACGAAAATCAACAATGAGAAATCAGATAAAAGTCACATCAGCAACTATTGGCAAATATTTCAATATTACAGTTTATATGATAAATAAAATCTCAAACTCGGTCACTTTTCATATCACTATTATGAACCTCGTTGAAAATTATTAATTTTGCACTCGCTAAAGTTCGTGCAAATTGATAATTTTCAGCTCGGTCCATAATAGTGATATGAAAAGTGACCTCGTTCCAGATTCTCTATGTAAAGCCCTTCTCCAGTTTGCGTAGAGTCGAGTAATCATTGGATTATTTTGCTATCTTTCACTGTTCCTGTTTTAATGCACCTTGTTGGCCTTGGTACAAATGTATTTAGAAAAGTATCCAGCTTTTCAACAAGTTTTCAAATCGTTATTGTCTGCTGTTTCTTAGCACCTAATGTGGTTTCCTTGTGCAATTTTGCCATTAAATGGCTCGTCTTAATACATGTGTTTGTTGTTCGGATGTTTGTACTATATCCCCCTTGCTTTAGACTATGCAACATTACATGCTGATATGTCAAGCGCTGTCCATAATTAGCATGGTCGAAATTATTACAAAGTTGGCCATTACTTGGTGGTTAAATATGGTTAAATATTGTTGAGAGTTGTCTAGGGCTTAATACACATCAACAGATGACTGGCCTTGTAATGTTATTTCAACAACATAGGAATGCCTCGTTAGGTAAAGATGGCCTTGAAGTATGATATGGCTAAACGAGATGTGACAGTATGACGTAATAAGGACGACCGATGTGTGGCGGTATGATGTTTGACGTAGTAAAGTCACACGAGAATCTACATGTAACACTATGACGTAATAAAATCACACGAGAATCAACGTGTGACGCTATGACGTAATAAGATCGCATGAGAAACAAGTTGTGATGGTATGACATCACAGGACAAATTCTGGAGGTGAATTAACGTTTAACAAACGGGAAATAAATGTATTATGACGTCATATCCTACACGTTGTCGTTATCTGAAGAGGGGCAGGCGTGTACATGGACAGCAGAAAACAGGATAAAATTGACAACAAAAATAACAAGATTTATTGACAATAACATCTCTAAATACGCTCAGGCATATCACGAACTACATAAAGACAATAAGACAGGGGGGGGGGGGGAATCAACTGGTTATCATAGAATAGAATAGAGTAATCAGTATATTAATATAGCATTGAAACCTGTTAGTCTCAATGGAACATAAAAATAGGTGACTGTTGAAAGTTACTGAGTGACGCAGTTTATGGTGTGACAGTGAAAACTCGGGTGACGTCACGGCTATCAACCTTAAAAACGGAGCTTGTCATATGAGGTATACAGGAAGCGCTATGTGTATTGGGAATGACTTCCTGTTGTCCAGGCAGCGATAGGTGTTCCAAAATACAAGGCTACAGTTATAACGACCATTGGGACAAATCAAACACCAGGCGCTTTTAGTGAACGAAGCTGCGTTTCTACCATTGAGGAATTTCGTTATAACATCGGGGCCAGTTTGTACGGTATTGGAAACAAGACTGCTTGACATTAACTATTTTCTCCCGAATCAAGTACAAACATCATTACTCTCAATGTCATTTTCGAATTGACGATCGTCACATCACTTTACAGGCTAAAACCATTTTACATTTATAGTTAGTGTCGGATTCAAAACTGCCAATTGTAACGCCAGTCTACCTATGACGTAAATGAGTATGACGTCAATCTACCTATGACATAATTGATTATGATGTCAAATTACATATGACGTAATTGATTATGACGTCTATCTACAAATTAAGTAATTGATTATGACGTCAATCTTCCCATGACTTAATTGATTATGGCGTCATATTGTTGATCGATGAACTGGATTGTCACGTCACATTATAGACTAGAATCATTTTACTTTTACAATTCAGAAGTAAAATGTCACCATATCACGGTAATCAGGACACAAAACACTGATCAATTGTTGGAACGGAGGTAATAAATTAAATAACACATTTGACAGAATGTGAACAAATGGCACTGAATGTCTGATCTCTTCAACCCCTGACAACAAAGAATTTAGTAGTTGCTGGGTTTTCAGTATGATTATAAATAATGGAGTTCATGTATGGATGGTTTATCGTAAGAATGCACTTGTAGACACAAAAGGTGTATGTTAGTGAAGTATATAAGTGAGCTGACGAAAGCGCTTTCACGGAGACGGTAGCTATATAGTAACAAAACAGTTCCCCGGACCCTGGGGTCGAGATATCAACGGGTCGGATATAGGCTAAACGGAACCGGTTTTGACGACATTACGTCAATGGTGTGTGTGACGTCACAAATGCCACCGAAACAGCTTTATGTATGACGTCACGACGTTGGTGTTGAATGACGTCACACTTGTCTCAGAAACACCTTAATCTCTGGTCAAGGACCACATGAGTCAGAGAAATCGCAGCCAGAGGTTAGTGAGGCAACATCGAGAGCAGGTACCTGCCGAGAACAGTCAGGAAGTAGACTTGGCTGCTGAGATTGCCCCCAAATCCAGTTTTCAGCTCATGGCAGGCTTTTGGATGTGTATTTTTTAGGCTATACAGCATTCCAAGCTGATATGTTAGGTACCATGCATAATTAGCATGACCGAAAGCAAACAACTGAGGAAATAAAGCACGCTCAGCTTGTAGAAGTATTTCAATGTTCATCTCACGTGCATCACTAATCAGAGATTACAATCATGAGACATCACGAATATATTCCACTACCATCATTGACTATGTCCCTGTAGTCATTCATAATTCGGCACAATGAATTGCAAGGCTATTTCTAATACAGCATTACGAATTGTTGGAGTGTGATCATCCTGAATCTCAGAAGGGCTTCAAAAGATTGCGTGTGTAGACGTATACGTCTGCAATACTGTCTCCATTCTCATCTTGGTCATTCCATCTCATAGCCATAGCACCGACATCTATCAAACATACCCATGCTATATGTCCTTTCAGCGCCTGTTCTAGTAATTGTGAGTCCTTAGTATCAGCATACTCTGGAACAGGAGGTGGATACACTTTCTTTGGAATTGTATATGATCCATAGTCTACAGTTACCTCATCATCAGTAACAACAAGTGCTGTGTCCTGACTTATCACAATCTGTTCACTTTCTTCTACTACAGAAACCGTCGAACAACATGTCTGAAATACGATCCCATTGGTGTGATGTGTTGTTTGAGAACGTGTAAGCGTTTGCTTCTGACCATCATAATGGTTATTTGAAATGTGTATGTCTCTTTCTGTAAGAAATTCCATAGGTAACTTACTGTTTGATTTACTCGTCACAGATCTTGCCCATGTATTGTTAATTAATCTGATATCAGAATAAGAAATTCCATGGCCACACCTATGACGCAGAGATGTAGTCTCCTTGCTGCCGATGTATTGTCAGGCTTAATGCTGCGTCTTTTAACGGGCGCTCGTTTGTTTTAATGTGTCCCAGTTACTTTAAATATCACACAGTTTATCTGCCATCGATACACTCGCAGTTGCAACATACCAAAAAATAATTTCTGTGTCTCTGGATTTACGGACCCTGAAATAATAATATAGATACAGGCCAGTGTCCGTCTACTGTCTAACTTGAATAAAGGTTCCGCTAGTGCTATTGGCCTCTTCTCAGGTGCCCTGCATTAGATCTTGCGCCGAACTATACGTGATTTTGTGTTGTATATATATACATCACACATATAAAAATGTATACAAACTAGTGGCATTATAATGGAGATAAACTACTGCGATGACCTTCAGAATCATACTTGCATCAGATAGTTAATAGAGTGCTGCATAACCTCTGATGGCTCGTGTATAACAAATAGAAGGCGTATGACGGACATCCTGGATGTTTTCTCCCATGTGACCTAGGCCTGTATATAAGTCTGGTGATATATAAGTGAACATTTCTCTCGCCTCATAACCCTATTCTAGTCACCAATATCATCTGTATATGTCATCTAGGAGCTAGGGAACAACAAGTTAAAATGTTTTGGTGACCATCTCGGATTTCCGAGGTCGTCTTGTGACCTAAACCTATATATCTTAAGTCTGATGACCATACCTACGACAACACCTTTCCATAGCTTCGTGAAGGCCGGTTTAGCTATCACGACCATCTTTCTATGCCACCTAGGAGCTGAGAAATAACAATTAAGAATACTATGGCGGCGGCCATCTTGGCCTTTTAGGTCATGTGAAATACAATCTAAACTTGAGACGCTAGTAACGCATTACTAGGTAGAATGCATTGCTGAGACCTCTACATAGGCAGGCCCTCAACCGAATGTATGCAACATCCAGGAATAGAGAGGTATAATTCACTAAAGTGAAATTGTCGCCATATTCGATTTTAATGATCATGTGGCCTAAATTTAAAGATTCTATATATTCTAATGCTAGAAAGCAGGATCTCTGAGTCCAGATATCACATTTTAGTCACCAATATCGCCTTCTTCTGCCATCTGAAAGCTTCAGCATGCGATTTTATGTATCAGTGGCGGCCATCTTGGATTTATGCAAATTATACCATTAAATATGCAAAATTTAAAAATGTGACTGACAGATTTGAAATTTACGGTAAAACCTAATTCTAGAAACAAGTGAGATAAATTTGACAGCCGGAAAGATTAGCTTGCTACACATATCTCCCTGTATATTATCCGGATGCTTATCAGGTGTGCTCAGGTGAGCGCTGCTCTTCCATTGCTTTTTTAGATATCACTATTTCCTTGATTAGTTGGTTTTTTCACGCGCTGGTATGTTACATATAACTATTCATAAAGTTTCGCATGTTGTATCAGTCACCAGAATCGTTTTTTGATTCTGCATTCTATTGTTTCATATGATGGTCATTAATCCTCTCTTGTTTCAACATAACCATTTACTCGCCAAGCTGTTCATAAACGGATTCTGGGCAGTGATTGTTAGGCCATGTTTACCCATTTGCATGCCGAGAGACGAATATGTTTTACAATTTATCTCTGGAATGACTGGCTTGGTAATCGAGCCAGTCATTCCAGTGATAAACTTTCAAAGATACGCTGCTCTAGGTAAGCAAATTGACACTCGCTAATCGAAAACTTGAGTTTGATGGACGGTATTTGCAGTGGTCTAGAGAAATGTCCATTTGCAGGCCAACAGAAAACTATTTTTGTAAATTTAAAAAGAATATTCTCCTTAGCCTGTAAAGATTTTAATTTCCTGAGAAATCGTGACCAGTAAAACTGTTAATTGATTTACGGTTCCATGTGAGTGCTTTTAGGCACTGTTGACATAAGAGGGTTAAATGGCGGTTTTATTGTTTCATTATAATTAGACTCTAGAATCACAGCATATAAACACATAGAGGAGTCCATTTCTCGCTATGCCACGCCCATTTCTAGCTATGCTCTGCCCATTTCTACCTATGCCACCCATTTTGCGATCGATCGAATCCTGAATTCCAAGAATCCCAAATAAATAGTCTGTTGAATAGTCTGAAACTAATTTGACGGAGTGATGTTGCCGTCTATGGCAGCAACAGCGCCCCGTCAAATTAGTCGTAAAATATTCAACAGGATATTTGTTAAATAGCAAAGACATACGTTTCGTAAGCTTGACAGCCTATTCAATGTTCATGACGGAGGTAGATAGACCATTCATTACGTATTTTCATTGAGACGTAACCCTACATAATACGTAATTGATTTTGACGTCATATACTCGAGTGACAGATCGCGTCTATCCATTATTTCCACACACGCACAAGCCCCCCCCCCCCACAACCCATCCACCCACCACCACCATAACATAACCACACCCGCACACCCCGGCTAGCAGATGATAAGAATGACAGATATGAGATATAATCCAATGTACTGCCTGATGTGTCAGTTTCTGTCCTAACAACTCTGGATGTATAGAGCGTCGCAGCACAGGCTACTGCGTGACCACTGAAGCAATGGCAGAATAATCGCTACGTTATTTCTCTCAACGCATATGACGCATTATTTCCAGGTTATGATTAGGCTTATAGACGTCATTGAATAATGAAGTGCACATTTGATATTCTCGACGAGGCTTTTTTGCTGGAATTGCGGAATCCAGTTTCTCAGTCAATCACATGACGTCATAATCAGCTACGCTACATGTAGACTGACATCATAATCAATTACGTCATGAATGATGCAATATAGTCCGTGACAACCGGTTAATAGTCCGAAAAATTGTACAAATTGTATGTCTTTAATGTTTAATAAACGTTATGTTGAATATTTTGAAACTAATTTTACTGAGTGCTATTGGTGCCATGCCCAGCCAAATTAGTTTCAAGATATTTAACAAAATGTCTAATTCATAGACATACAATTTGCACTCTTGTCCAAGTATTCAATGTTCATGACGGACCTAGATGCTTCATTCACTACCCATTTTGATTGCGACGCCAGCATACCTGTGACGTAATTCATTATGACGTCATATACTTGAGCGACAGATCGGCTTTATCAATTCAATCGGCAGTTTTCAAGCCCCTAATTATAGTCTGCGGGCCAGGAGAAACACCCATGCACCCCAAACCCTTATAATCCACCGCCATCATGATGTTCTTTTACTTATTACCTTCTATGTTCCAAGAAATAAAATTGCCACGATCCTTATTTTCTAGGCACAAATCTGAACCACAAAATGATCGTCAACTCTGTAATTTTACGGGGATGTTGAAACAAAAATTGATAACATTTTCCTTTCTTTATTATTTATTATTAGTAAATGACCATTCAAAATATTGTTTGTTATCTATTCTTCCATTTCCGTATGCTGTATGCAAATTAGTTGGATTATTAAGTCACAAGAGGTCAAACGGTCATCATTTCAAGTCGTTGCTTGAATCTGACAAATGTACATTGCTGTAATTGGCAACGCACTTACAAAGAACTATGTGGGTGAAGTTAATAATAGATACCGTCCGAGGGATCTAGAGTCAATGTTGATTTATTTCACAGCTACAACTGACAGAATCTCTTTGTCGAAAAAGGCAGAAGTGTGCAATTATGGGAAAGTGAAAAACGAAATGAACATAACATTCCAATCCAAATAACGTTGAGTAATAAATGACCACTCAAAAAGTTTCCTCTAGCATTCTCTGCAATTTCACACTATGTTATATGCAACTCGTTTGGGTAATTATGTTATCAGATGTCAAAAGGTCATTAATTTTAGCTGTTGCCTAAAACCTGACAATTATGTATTAGTGTGACGCACAAAACACTCAAAAAGAAATATTTCTGAGTTATTAGCTAATTAATGGTAATGTATTTCATGGAATTTTGTTTCTATAACCGAACAGAATATCAATTATTGAATGTACTTGCAAAATGCAATTATGGCCAATATGGGGAACTGAAAGATGAAGTGACATAGCATCACACCTATTTAATGTAAAGTAATAAATGATCACTCACGATGTTTTGTTGCTGTCCACTACGTAACAATAGACATCTGCCTTCCGTATTTTACGATGGCATTAATCAATTAAGCACATTCAATATCAGATGCTGACGCACGCACACACACCTGACGATACCGGGTTTGGTGTCGTGTGGGTGGACCAGATAGTCGGTCGTTGCGAGCGTGTTCCTCGCTCTCTCCGTTCCCTTCAGTCATCGGGTCAGGGCGTTCTGACATTGTCAGGTCGCCGAAGGGAAGGCTGTCCATGTACGGGGCTCCTGCCAGGTGGTTCTCGGTTACTGCTGGTCTCGGGGCTTGTGACACCATCCCATGGATGCTTTCTCGGGGCTCCCCCACAATTGTTTGCTGGTCGGAATAGCCAGCCATATCCGTGGAGATGCGTGGGTGCGGTCAGCATTCCCAACATGTCCGCAGGTGATTTTTCCGGTCCTTTCTGCCTTCATTCGAAACGAGCTCTTGTTTAGGCGACTCTTTCTCTCTCTTTCTCTCTCTCTCTCTCTCTCTTTCTCTCTCTCTCTCTCTCTCTCTTTCTCTCTCTCTCCCTCTCTCTCTCTCTCTCTCTTTCTCTCTCTCTCTCTCTCTCGCTCTCTCTCTCTCTCTCTCTCTCTCTCTCTCTCTCTCTCTCTCTCTCTCTCTCTCTCTCTCTCTCTCTCTGGCACTAGTAATTGGGAACGGGTAGGACCGAGAGATAAGGCACAAGTGCTCCATGCGCTGTATTTTCTGTCGGCCGAAAGATGTGCAGTGGGGTGGTTGGGTGGGTGGGTTGGGGTGATTGGTGGGGTGGGTGGTGGTGGTGGTGGTGCCGCGAGAGGACACAAATTTCCGCCTGTGTCGTTTGCGTTAAAACATCACCCTATCATCTGAGGTCGTCGCTCGACGGGGGTACGGTCTCTCGGAAGTGGGAATTCTTACGAGAGGGATGCAGGGACAGGAGGAGAGTGAGAGGCAGATGAGGGTGTTCCCAGCGGTCGCTATGTCGGTGATGGTTACTATTCATTTGAGTTGTCTAGGGGGTCGCCAGACGCAATTGTTCTCCTGTCAAAAATGATTGATGGGTATAAGTCACGATGTCAAGCGCAATTGATGGATAACAATAGCGTCCAGCCGCGCCCCTCCAGTCAAATTTTAATTTTCTCATAGAAAATGTCCATTTGCAGACCAAGAGATGACTATGTTTAAAAATGTATCATTGGAATGACTGGCTCTGCTGGTTATCCATTGTCTAGACATTGTGGCCACAACCATCTACTACCAACACCCACCACCACCATCACCACCACCACCACCATCACCGCCACCAACACCCACCATCACCACCACCACCCCCCTACTATCACAGCACCACTACCACCCACCACCCTCACCATAACTGCCACTAGCACCGACACCACCAACAGCCACTGCCAACCACTAAGCACCAACCCCCACCACCAAGCATTAACCCACCACCACCATCCACCACCATTATCACCGGTCACTAGAATCGGTTCTTGATTAGAAACTCTCTTTTTGAAAAGCTGAGAAGACTGCCGTACCCCTCGGTGATAAAATCTTTAATTTCCCGATGAATTATCTTAATGAGCATAGAGTTATGTAATCTTCTCCACTGGAACATTTTGTCTATACACATTTCAACTAAAGCATCAGCATATATGGAAATAGACACATTGCCTACACCATTTGGGTCTGTGTTCAGTTCACAATCATCATCTTCTAAACCTGATTGTTCAGCGTCTATGACCTGCTTAATATTTTGGAATATGGTGCATAGTTCGTAATTTCCTATGGCTTCTTTTTCAGCTTCACCTTCATCTTCACTCTCAGACTCCACTGACTCCATTCACTCATCATCTTCACTCTTCATCTCAGTCATTTCTTCATCTTCACTGTCTGGATTTTCCCTATCTTCATCATTATGGAATCGGATCTTATGCCGCTTCAGGTCATTTGATGTATCAAAAGTTGAATCACATTCAAAATATTTACATTTTGGCGTATTGATGATAGGATAAATTTAGCAAGCATTCAAGTTACAAGGTTCTTCAAAGAAATCGTCTGACTGCCTAAGGCTACCTATCTACTCTGCAGTTAAAATACACGTCCAACCACTTTGTGATGTTTAAACTGGAGTGAGAAAAGGGATTGAACCGTTTTATACGATTATATGTACTGTGGCTGCAAATCTGCAACATGCGGCTGCAAATCCGCAACATGCGGCCACATGTGACCACAAATCCGCAACATGCAGCCGCAAATCTGCAACATTTGGCTGCAAATCTGCAACATGTGGCTGCATGCGGCCGCAAATTCGCAACATGCGACCGCATGCACATGTATGCATGCATTTTGGCATGCATATTTGTCCGGGCATGTACATACACATGTTGCCGCATGTATAAATGTGCAGCCGCCTGTATAGCACAACATTTTTATGAAAATTTAATAATTAAATGATTGCTACTTTAAAGGATCTCCTTAAATACGATAGTTACATGGTTATTATCTATATAATATTATACAACATCAATACGTTTACCTATTACCCGTGTAATGCAATGCTCTGATTTTTTGAAAATTAAATGACTGGGAACACATTTTGTTCATGCAGCTGGCCGCTTGATGCTATTGGGTCAATATTGGGTCAATAGTGGGTGCTGTACATTATTTTTCATAAGTGACCGCTGTGCGCTATTGCTCATGCAGGTGCATTCGATCATGCACATAAATGCTATTCTTCAAAAAGCACTGTTTGACAATTTGGCATAGGAAGCCACAATTCTGCTTAGTTTCAAAATATTATACTTTTTACTTCAACCATGAGGGCGACGCACACTGCGCACCTAATTAATATGGTAAACGCTACAAGGGTACTCGGGACGTCATTATTCGTCAATGATGACGGACATGCACAATGGTGGACATTGTTCTTTACTCATTTCCATAACAATTTTGAAAATTTAATAATTAAATGACTGCCATCTGATTTTTTGAAAATTAAATGACTGAGTTATATCTTTTTAACGACGAAGGGGGGGGGGAGCGCACCGCCCACCTAATTAATATGTTAAACACATGCATGCATCGCCTATTTAAAAACACATTAATCTATGCATTAACACGTCAGAACAGACAATAGCCTGTAGCCAGACTTTTAGAGCGGACACCTGCATGAACAATAGCAGCCACCCCCTCATTTAGAACAATAGCAGCCACCCACTCATTTAGAACAATAGTGGTCACCCGCTCATTTATAACGAATTGCACTTGACCTCATGTACAAATCAATCATTATTGACTGGAGGGGACCTGCTGGACGCTATTGTTCTCCTAACAATTGTACTTGACCTCGTGACCTATACCCATCAATCATTTTTGACAGGAGAACAATAGCAGATGGCGACCCCCTAGACATTTGGTCAGTCTATAAAGGGTTATTCAGTCACTAGTCATTTGGTGCTAAGAGCTAATTTCCTAATGATCCACTTAGGATGGAACGGGATGAATTTTTACTTTGGTGTCTTCACTTACATGAATCGGGGCTGAAGATTGTTTTAGATGATGCTGCCTGGTTGAGCCACTCCTTCTGAGTGTGTCTATCACTAGCAAGTTTTAGAAGGGATCCCGTACAAGGTGGTGGTTCATCAAACGAATGTGTTTTTGTGGTGTAAGGCCTCAGGCAGCCACATAAGGATGTGATCAGTCAAGTTATGTGAGAACTTATGCCTTTGCAAAATCGGGCAGATCTTTCGCTCAGAGTCAAGACCAGTTTCAGCAATGTCAAAAAGGTTGTGATGCGGTCTAATGGACTGTCCTTCTGAGTTGCAGACATACAAAACAGCTCATATAATTAAAGGAGGTAAGAATTTAGGGAACCTCTCTCTAGTCGGAGCACCCCTAAATCTAAATGCCACAACAGCTGAGACTGATGCAGACGACTAGAAAAAGATTCTAGATGATACAGCGGTTATTCTGGTTTGGTCGTCTTGAACGGTGATAACGGCAGGATCGTGTAACTGGGCTTCTATCCTGAAAAGAAAAAGACGTCGTTAGTTGACTGAGAAGATTGAGCCACAGTGGTTTCCTCTCTTTTTTGGAATGTGTGTAAAGCATGCTTAGTGAATGTAGTCCGATACTTTTATATGACAGGAGTTTCTCACATAGAAAGATAATGATACAAGGGCCGTCAGACCTGTACGAGTAAGTCGAAACGATGACATAGGTATTAAAAGCCTTTCTTGGAATGTGTCCATGGTGAGGTGTCTTACTTAGCGTGAAAAAAGATCACTGCGTTAAGATCATTCGCAACAGCACCGGGAGTCGGCAACGGTGTTTAAGGTATAAAGAGGCGAGCTTAGAAACATGGGGAACTGGAAAACTCAGCTTTCATGTTTCCTCGCGAAAATAGGCTACTCTTAGCTGTGGATGGACACCCGATGATTGCATGAGCAATGGGAGCTAAGCGGGAAGCGGCCAAAGTAAAGTCCTCTGGTGACTTGTCATTGCGCAACTTAACCATCAGTGATAGCACTGCAATAATACATCTATGCATGTTCCTATATCACGTACTATTCGAGTTAGCAGCATCCAACTAGCGAAGTTCAATTGTCATAAAGACTGAGCTGTTTACAGTTGCCAAACGTCGATCAAAACAAATTTCACAGTGCATTGTCTAAAGCATTATCCAAACTTGTTTCAAGTTCTACTCCCCATGGCCTCACTGTCAATGATGTGCTTTGCTATGTCCAAAGAGATTTAACAAATTCTGCACATAAAGTGGTCCCACCCAATCAACTGAAATTCAATTAATCAAAATAGAGGACATTAGCCAGTGTTAGAACTCTAATAACTAGTGGTAAGCTCCTCCATATAACTAGTAAGATTTAGGAAGTCCGGGACCACAGAAACCCATATCTAATGAGCATACGATTCTAAAACGGTAGTTTCCAGCGCATACAGACCGCAGTAGATAAAACGTATTTCTACAACAAGATAATGAGTGAACAAGGAACCTCAAACTTCTATAAACTCATTAATAGATTTAGGACTAAGCGCAACAATATAGACTCCTTTATCGCTAATGGTAATTCACAACGTGATTTTTTTTTTTCGTCCGCTCATCATACCGCCAGTCCTTAAGTGACTATCGACATGATCATAAACAACGTGATTGATTTGCATCATTTTATGAAGTTCTGGCTGTTTCATCACGACATGCTAATTTCGATGTGGATTATCAGGAGAATTTCAAAGGTGATCTTAAGTGTCTTCAACAAATTTATAGCATGAATCATCGTGAATACTGTCACACCCACTGAGGTAGCAGCTGCAGCTGCGAATCTCCATACTTGGAAAGCTGGGGATGAGTTTAATCTCGCTGGCGAGCACTTCCTCTACTCAGGACAGAGTCGCTTAGTCAATCTGTTCAACATTATTCTGATTACAAAGCAGATACCGGTGGGCTTTAAAAGTGGTGTAATAACTCCAGTCCACAAAACGTGGAAAAGACCCATTACATTTAACTAACTAATTAGAAATCACTGTCACTTTGCAGATAGGAAAAATCTTCGAGCATGTTATTCTGGATAAAATTACTGATCGTCTATCACAGTATCAGTAAAACCTCAGCTCCAATTTGGTTTCACGAAGGGACTTTCCCACTTAATGCAGGTCTAGTACTCTCAGAAACTATGGTTGAATGTGAAGAGCTAAACATTCCTCAGTGCATCGCCTTTCTTGATACGCAAAAAGCATTTGATGTCGCGGACTAGAAATCTCTTAAATGTAAGCTCTATGAACAAGAAATCAACTTCCATCTGATCCACATAACTGACTGACTTTACTATGATCTAACTGCAGGCGTAAAATGGAAACTACCTTGGAGCACTCATTTCCAATCCTTCAATGAATCAGACCCGGTGGAATTCGTTCAACATGGTTATACAAGATGTATATTAACATCCTACTACAACACCTTAAAGAGGCTCTATTTGGATCATTCATCACAACCCAATGTGGACGCTGCCAAGCTGATGCTGATGATCTAACTCGATAAACAATGCGCAAGAAGAACTTCAGTGTATGCTTGACAGCACTTATCAATATTAAACTGTGTTGCATTAAATGCATTTAAATATTCTGATGTTAATTTTGGACTGATAAACACATCACCTGGGTGCTCTTATCAAAAGGAGGATTATCTGTACAAGAAAAACAACAATAACAACAACAACAACAACAGCAACAACAACAACAACAACAACAAGGGGCACATTATTCTTTGATGGTTGATCATTGATACGAGGGTCTTCATATTGTTGGTGATTTCCATAACAAACACTGTTGCATTTAAGTGGCGGAGGGAAGTGTTGCCAATCAGTGGAAGGCTCAAGCAGAATAAACCATTAATCTATCAATATTGTCTCCCCAAAGACCTTGCCAGACATCTTTGAACCAAATGAGACTATTGGTTGGATTGAAGCCATATGGTGTAAGGATTGATACTATGATCAGCTACTATCCCATGATGGCAGATGCTCAAGAGAGAGAAAGTGGCAGGGTACTTACACTGACGATTATAGCAGCAATGAAGGTGAGGCATCAGCATCTGATATCTCTGATAGTGGCTGTGACTAATTCACCTTTTCGGTGTTAGTTATGCCGCGCCCACCTCTAGCTAATCTCCACCCACACCTCGCTCATCTTGGGATCGATCGATCTCTGAACTCCCTGGCTATCAATTTCCAAAATGATACACAGGTAAGCTGTTGAATATTTTTAAACTAACTTGACTGGGTGCTGTTGCTGCCTAATCCAACATGTCGAACTATTTGAGATTTGATGACGGTCTATATGAAAGCCTTTGTAACGTAATGACTGTGACGTCGTCATACACGGTGCTGAGCTGATTATAACATCATCCGAGGTCAGATGATGGATTGATACTCTGGAAATGTGAATTGAGTGATGCTATGGTCAGATACAGCTAACATATGTATTGTCTCGTATTCAGGAGCAGCGATACAAACATTTTGAGTGATCAATTATTGCTCTAGGTTATTTAGGTAGGTTAAGATAGCCACTTTATGTTCAGGTGCACATAATTGCATTTTACAGCTTCTTTCAAAACCAACAAATGTTGTCTTAGCGGTCATAGTAACACGATTCAATGGCATAAATAATCATTGGCACTTTTGATTTATCAGATGACATCTAGCATTCATATTCGAGGTATTAGCGCCAACATATTTTTTAGTAGGGATTTGCCAGTTTTAAATTTGTGACCGATTTGACCTTATCTGACTTTATTACTCAAGGGATTTGCATATAACATACATGTATATAAAATTGCATAACACACTAAAAGAAACATTATCGCCGATTACTTATTAATCTAAATTATTCAGATGTGATGTTATGATCATTTAACTGTTCATATCCCTATTATTGTACTTACTTTCAATAATGGATATTTTCTGTTATCTGTCATAATAACAACATCCCATCAAATAAAGAGCATCGACCATGTTGATTTGCCAGATGGTATCTATCATTAATTGTCAGGTGATAACACTCGACGCTTGCTTTATCAGCACATTGACAGTCACTACAATGCACAATTGCTCAATTCTAAGCAGCAGCGAAAGGGGCGGTGGACAGATAGACACGTGTGGTGCATAGCTAGAAATGGATGTAGCATACCTAGAATTGGTCGAAGCATAACTAGAAAGGGGCGGTGGACAGATAGACAAATGTGATGCATAGCTAGAAATGGGTGTAGCATAGCTAGACATGGACGGGGCATAGCTAAACATTGACGGGGCATGGCTAGCAATGGACGGAGCATAGCTGGAGTTGGGTGAATCATAGCCAGAATTGGGCAGATGATAGCTAGAAATGGACGGGGCACAGCCAGTAAATTGATGTGCATAGTTTGAATTGGTCGACGCCTAGCTAGAAAAGTGCGATGTACAGCTAGAAATGGACGGAGCGTAGCTAGAAATTGACGGAGCATATCTAGAAATGGACAGAGTATAAATAGAAACGGACGGAGTATAAACAGAAATGGACGGAACATAGCATAAATAGAAATGGGTGAAGCATAGATAGAAATGGACAGAGCATAAATAGAAATTAACGGAGTATAAACAGAAATGGACGGAACATAGCTAGAAATGGACAGAGCATAAATAGAAATGGACGGAGTATAAATAGAAATGGACGGAGCAGCATAGATAGAAATGGACAGAGCATAAATAGAAATGGACGGAACACAACTAGAAATGGATGGAGTATAAATAGAAATGGACAGAGCATAAATAGAAATGGACAGAGCATAAATAGAAATGGATGGAGTATAAATAGAAATGGACAGAGCATAAATAGAAATGGATGGAGTATAAAGAGAAATGGACGGAGCATAAATAGAAATGGATGGAGTATAAATAGAAATGGACAGAGCATAAATAGAAATGGACAGAGCATAAATAGAAATGGACAGAGCATAAATAGAAATGGACGGAGTATAAAGAGAAATGGACGGAGCATAAATAGAAATGGATGGAGTATAAATAGAAATGGACAGAGCATAAATAGAAATGGACAGAGCATAAATAGAAATGGATGGAGTATAAATAGAAATGGACAGAGCATAAATAGAAATGGACAGAGCATAAATAGAAATGGACAGAGCATAAATAGAAATGGACAGAGCATAAATAGAAATGGACAGAGCATAAATAGAAATGGATGGAGTATAAATAGAAATGGACAGAGCATAAATAGAAATGGACAGAGCATAAATAGAAATGGACAGAGCATAAATAGAAATGGATGGAGTATAAATAGAAATGGACAGAGCATAAATAGAAATGGACGGAGCATAAATAGAAATGGACAGAGCATAAAGAGAAATGGACGGAGCATAAATAGAAATGGATGGAGTATAAATAGAAATGGACGGAGCATAAATAGAAATGGACAGAGCATAAATAGAAATGGATGGAGTATAAATAGAAATGGACAGAGCATAGATAGAAATGGACAGAGCATAAATAGAAATGGATGGAGTATAAATAGAAATGGACAGAGCATAAATAGAAATGGACGGAGCATAAATAGAAATGGACAGAGCATAAATAGAAATGGACAGAGCATAAATAGAAATGGATGGAGTATAAATAGAAATGGATGGAGTATAAATAGAAATGGACAGAGCATAAATAGAAATGGACAGAGCATAAATAGAAATGGATGGAGTATAAATAGAAATGGACGGAGCATAAATAGAAATGGACAGAGCATAAAGAGAAATGGACGGAGCATAAATAGAAATGGATGGAGTATAAATAGAAATGGACGGAGCATAAATAGAAATGGACAGAGCATAAATAGAAATGGATGGAGTATAAATAGAAATGGACAGAGCATAAATAGAAATGGACGGAGCATAAATAGAAATGGATGGAGTATAAATAGAAATGGACAGAGCATAAATAGAAATGGACGGAGTATAAATAGAAATGGACAGAGCATAAAGAGAAATGGACGGAGTATAAATAGAAATGGACAGAGCATAAAGAGAAATGGACGGAGCATAAATAGAAATGGACAGAGCATAAATAGAAATGGACGGAGTATAAATAGAAATGGACAGAGCATAAATAGAAATGGACGGAGTATAAATAGAAATGGACAGAGCATAAAGAGAAATGGACGGAGTATAAATAGAAATGGACAGAGCATAAAGAGAAATGGACGGAGCATAAATAGAAATGGACAGAGCATAAATAGAAATGGACGGAGTATAAATAGAAATGGATGGAGCATAAATAGAAATGGACAGAGCATAAATAGAAATGGACGGAGTATAAATAGAAATGGACAGAGCATAAATAGAAATGGATGGAGTATAAATAGAAATGGACAGAGCATAAATAGAAATGGATGGAGTATAAATAGAAATGGACAGAGCATAAATAGAAATGGATGGAGTATAAATAGAAATGGACGGAGTATAAATAGAAATGGACAGAGCATAAATAGAAATGGACGGAGCATAAATAGAAATGGATGGAGTATAAATAGAAATGGACAGAGCATAAATAGAAATGGACAGAGCATAAATAGAAATGGATGGAGTATAAATAGAAATGGACAGAGCATAGATAGAAATGGACAGAGCATAAATAGAAATGGATGGAGTATAAATAGAAATGGACGGAACACAACTAGAAATGGATGGAGTATAAATAGAAATGGACAGAGCATAAATAGAAATGGACAGAGCATAAATAGAAATGGACAGAGCATAAATAGAAATGGACGGAGTATAAATAGAAATGGACGGAGTATAAAGAGAAATGGACAGAGCATAAATAGAAATGGACAGAGCATAAATAGAAATGGACAGAGCATAAATAGAAATGGAGAGAGCATAAATAGAAATGGACGGAGTATAAATAGAAATGGACAGAGCATAAATAGAAATGGACAGAGCATAAATAGAAATGGACAGAGCATAAATAGAAATGGACGGAGTATAAATAGAAATGGACGGAGTATAAATAGAAATGGACAGAGTATAAATAGAAATGGACGGAGCATAAATAGAAATGGACAGAGCATAAATAGAAATGGATGGAGTATAAATAGAAATGGACAGAGCATAAATAGAAATGGATGGAGTATAAATAGAAATGGACAGAGCATAAATAGAAATGGATGGAGCATAAATAGAAATGGACAGAGCATAAATAGAAATGGACAGAGCATAAATAGAAATGGACAGAGCATAAATAGAAATGGACAGAGCATAAATAGAAATGGACAGAGCATAAATAGAAATGGACAGAGCATAAATAGAAATGGACAGAGCATAAATAGAAATGGACAGAGCATAAATAGAAATGGACGGAGTATAAATAGAAATGGACAGAGCATAAATAGAAATGGACGGAGTATAAATAGAAATGGACAGAGCATAAATAGAAATGGACAGAGCATAAATAGAAATGGACGGAGTATAAATAGAAATGGACTGAGCATAAATAGAAATGGACGGAGTATAAATAGAAATGGACAGAGCATAAATAGAAATGGACAGAGCATAAATAGAAATGGACAGAGCATAAATAGAAATGGACAGAGCATAAATAGAAATGGACAGAGCATAAATAGAAATGGACAGACCATAAATAGAAATGGACAGAGCATAAATAGAAATGGATGGAGTATAAATAGAAATGGACAGAGCATAAATAGAAATGGACAGAGCATAAATAGAAATGGATGGAGCATAAATAGAAATGGACAGAGCATAAATAGAAATGGACAGAGCATAAATAGAAATGGACAGAGCATAAATAGAAATGGACGGAGCATAAATAGAAATGGATGGAGTATAAATAGAAATGGACGGAGTATAAATAGAAATGGACAGAGCATAAATAGAAATGGACAGAGCATAAATAGAAATGGATGGAGTATAAATAGAAATGGACAGAGCATAAATAGAAATGGACAGAGCATAAATAGAAATGGACGGATTATAAATAGAAATGGACAGAGCATAAATAGAAATTGACAGAGCATAAATAGAAATGGATGGAGTATAAATAGAAATGGACAGAGCATAAATAGAAATGGACAGAGCATAAATAGAAATGGACAGAGCATAAATAGAAATGGACAGAGCATAAATAGAAATGGACAGAGCATAAATAGAAATGGACGGAGCATAAATAGAAATGGACAGAGCATAAATAGAAATGGACAGAGCATAAATAGAAATGGACAGAGCATAAATAGAAATGGACAGAGCATAAATAGAAATGGACAGAGCATAAATAGAAATGGACAGAGCATAAATAGAAATGGACAGAGCATAAATAGAAATGGACAGAGCATAAATAGAAATGGACAGAGCATAAATAGAAATGGACGGAGCATAAATAGAAATGGACAGAGCATAAATAGAAATGGACAGAGCATAAATAGAAATGGACGGAGCATAAATAGAAATGGACAGAGCATAAATAGAAATGGACAGAGCATAAATAGAAATGGACAGAGCATAAATAGAAATGGACAGAGCATAAATAGAAATGGACAGAGCATAAATAGAAATGGAGAGAGCATAAATAGAAATGGACAGAGCATAAATAGAAATGGACAGAGCATAAATAGAAATGGACAGAGCATAAATAGAAATGGACAGAGCATAAATAGAAATGGACAGAGCATAAATAGAAATGGACAGAGCATAAATAGAAATGGACGGAGTATAAATAGAAATGGACAGAGCATAAATAGAAATGGACAGAGCATAAATAGAAATGGACAGAGCATAAATAGAAATGGATGGAGCATAAATAGAAATGGACAGAGCATAAATAGAAATGGACAGAGCATAAATAGAAATGGACAGAGCATAAATAGAAATGGATGGAGCATAAATAGAAATGGACAGAGCATAAATAGAAATGGATGGAGCATAAATAGAAATGGACGGAGTATAAATAGAAATGGACAGAGCATAAATAGAAATGGACAGAGCATAAATAGAAATGGACAGAGCATAAATAGAAATGGACAGAGCATAAATAGAAATGGATGGAGCATAAATAGAAATGGACAGAGCATAAATAGAAATGGACAGAGCATAAATAGAAATGGACAGAGCATAAATAGAAATGGATGGAGTATAAATAGAAATGGACGGAGTATAAAGAGAAATGGACGGAGCAGCATAGATAGAAATGGACAGAGCATAAATAGAAATGGATGGAGTATAAATAGAAATGGACGGAGCGGAATAGATAGAAATGGGAAGAGCATAAATAGAAATTGACGGAACACAACTAGAAATGGACAGAGCATAAATAGAAATGGACAGAGCATAAATAGAAATGGATGGAGTATAAATAGAAATGGACGGAGTATAAAGAGAAATGGACGGAGCAGCATAGATAGAAATGGACAGAGCATAAATAGAAATGGATGGAGTATAAATAGAAATGGACGGAGCGGAATAGATAGAAATGGGCAGAGCATAAATAGAAATTGACGGAACACAACTAGAAATGGACAGAGCATAAATAGAAATGGACAGAGCATAGCTAGATATGGACGCAGCATGGCTAGAAATTGATCCCTTTATTATCTCCGGAGTTATCTTTATAAGAATGAGACAACTCTCAATCGATTTATCTATACTAGACTACAATAACAATACAGGCATCCACTTCTAGATACGCCCATCTAGCTAAATTCCGACCACTATATACGTGCATAGAATCGCCTAAACACTGAATCATGAATTCCCTCAATCTTCATTTGAATGTAACTATTCAAGTTTACAATTAAAGAAACATTGTGTTAAATATTTTGAAACCAAATTTATTAGGTGATGTTGCTGTCTATAACAGCAACGGTTCCAAGGTAAATTTGTTTCCCAATGTTCAACAGAATGTTTATTAAATTGTGAATTCACCAAAGATAATGTTTGGCCGTGTGCTAAGGATGTCAGAAGTGACACCAGTACAGAGAGCCATGGAATTAGCCCTACTCGAAGCCAGCAAATACAAAGCCAGGAGAGGACGTCATTGCATAAATCTGCTAAGCGTGCTACGAGGTGACCTCAAGAAAGCAGGACTCGGTACACTCAAGCCAAGAACGGGCCCGAGGAAGCTAAGGATTTCGGCTGAGGACAAGACACAGTGGGCAAAAGCGAAGAAGGACTGATTGCAGCTGTATGATGTTTCTATCACTACAGCCACAGAATACAGTAATCATCATCACCAAAGACGTGCACTTGATACGGTTACATCAAATGATTTAAGTCCACCACGAAAGGGGTCGAGGTCAAGGTCAAGGTCTTAAATCATTTGATTGTTAGTTCAATGCACCTTTGCAATTTATCCATCCGTCACATGACGTCATAATCAACTACATGACGTGTAGGATAGCGTCATAATCAATTAAATGCATGCATGACGTAGATAAGTGCGTCAGGAACGCATAATTGGTGACGGACTAAGCGTTGTTGTATGAATAGTATGTCATTACTATTTAATAAACATGGTGTTGAATACTTTGCACTCCACATAAATCTTCTGTTTAAAAATTACACTGTTAATATTAGATTAGCGTGAGAGTTATTGTTAGTTTGGCTGACATGACACCCTAATGCATTTTGTCCACTTTTCGCGGTAAATAACATTCACTTATGTTTTAAACATTGATGAAGATGGCGGCTCAATGAGTCAGAGGTTTACGCTTTCTACCTCACTTGTGACATATTTAATGCGGGATAGTGCTGATTGAATATGCGTGTTCGCAGTAATGATTATGATATAATACAGTGCTCTCTCTCTCTCTCTAACTCCCCCCACCCACACCCCTTCCTCTCTCTCTCCCCCCCCCCCTCCCTCCATCTCTCCCTCATCCCTCCCTCATTCCTTCCATCCCGCCTTCAATCCACCCTCTCCTTCCCTTCATCCATCCCTCCCTCTCTTGCCCTCCCTCCCTCTCTCTCTCCATCGCTTCCCCTCCATCCATCCCTTCCTGCCGCCTCCACTCCCTCTCTCCCACACTCCGTCCCTCAATCCCTTCCTCCACCCCTCCCTCCCTCAATCCCTCCATCCATTCCTCCGTCCTTCCACCGCTCCCTCCTTCCCTCAAGCCTCCATTCCTACATCCATCTCTTCCTCTCGCCCTCCATCCCCTTTCTCCATTTTACCTCCTACTCTCCCTCCATCCTTTCCTCCCTCTATCCCTCCCGCAACCATCTCTCCCTCCCTCCCTCCCTCCCTCCCTCTCTCGCGCTCTCTCTCTCTCTCTCTCGCAATTATGAACAGTAATTTCAGGTTATGATTGAGCATGTAGCTGTGATAATCAAAGCAATAGCTCATAAACTGTCCGTAAATTGTTAATTGAGGAGTAAACATTCCCGCACAGATGTACTTATTTGACGTCATTAACATGTCTCAGGCCATAGTGCAATTTATATTTATCATTATTAATAAATAAGGTTCGTACTAAGAGGTAATATTGGCTTGCTAAGTAATGACGTATATCCGTGGTTCACCTTGATTGTTTAATGAAAATAGCTCAATGTTTCTGCATGGTTAATAACAAATGAGGACTTCATAAACACACAAGTAGGTTGTAATAAAGGCAAAAAGCAAAATACACACTTCCGGCTCCTTGCACATCCGCATGACGTCACGCTTACCAAGCCTATAACATGAATCATGTTACCATGGAAGGGTCCGGTGTGACTCTCAAACATATGTAGTAATGATCAAATGCGCCACGTGTTAGCTGATGTGACAATCAAAATGATGTAATTCCGTCATGAAAGTTGGAAGGTCTGTCGGTAGAAAAAACGTCCAGTCAAATTATTTTATATAAATTCGACAGTTAATTACCTGTACAGCAACACAGAAATTTAGATTTTGGAATATCAGGTTTCAAAGTTTCAAATCGATTCCAACACGCGCAAACAGTGGGTGGAGCTTAGCTTGAAATGGGCGGAGCTTAGCTAAAAATGGATCACTCTATTGTTATCTGAGCAATGCCTAGCACACATAGCAAACGTGTCCTGCGAAACATTCCTCTTAACAATGTGCCAACGTAGACGAAGGTGTGCAGGTCACAGACACAAAATAACAACGGACATTAAATATGTTTAATATTCCCATCAAGCGTTTGTCGTTTGCCGTGCCTGCCAACAAACCAGAACATTATTGTTGGTTCTCTGGTGGTTCCCTAAGGAACAAACGGCGAAAAATATGTTTTCATCGTTGATCAATTAGCAGCAACTTTGCGTCTTTTATCCAAATCTTGAAGAACTAAAGGAAAGGGAGATAACCTCGGTGTGTTCGGTGTGTCCCTCCGGCGTTAATGACTTACTGCAACCAGTAATTGTTGGTGGTTTGCCGAGTTGAAAACCTTTTGAATTCAGCAAAGAGGACATGTGGTTATGTCTCTTTTATAAGTTTGCAGTTTATTGTTCAAGTTGATCACATTTCATTGTTCCTTAGTCACAAAGACCCGGATGAAGAAGAAGTCAATCGGTTGATTTTTGTCTGATCATCATATAGGCCTAATGTCAGCCAACTTGATTTTCAAAATGACCTCCATTAGAAGTACGATTTTCAATATATGTATATACACTTTTTAGTCACAATGACAGTGTTAGCAGCGATATTCACGTTTATTCGCGCACTGAGTTTGACTATGATACATACCCCCTCAGATGGCATCGACCTCTCCTTCCGGACGTATGTCCAGATTAGCCTTCTTAGGATAGACATTTTATCATATTATATAAATTCAAAAGTTCACAGATTTTCACAACCTATGCTTGTTAAAATTTCGGTTAATGTCTTGAGATTTGACACGCCTTAAAATTTACTCTATGACGTCATCGCATGAATCGCCACCTACCTGTGTTCAGATTACGTCATGGGTATCATTATATGATTTTAAAAACTGGCGTCTAACACAGCTACGAACCCGGACATCAACTCTTATTCAATTTCCAACTTAACACACACTAGTGTTGGTCTTGTATCTCCTTAAAGGGAATCTGGCCTTATCTTATACTAACCATTCATGTGATAGAATTTACCACCCATAATCCACCCATTCATGACAGTTTAACCTTTTATCATGTGGAAAACGAAAGGTATTAAGCTTTAGTTGCTAAATGTTGATACATTTCTACACCCTATGATTTACTTTTCAACCAATCAGAATAAACCTAGCAAGCCCGCCTCGGTATATATACGACGGAGCATAGAGGTGTCAGCTATAGTTGAACCATTTCGTTTAAAACCAATCACTATAAAATCGATATCACATGCATTCAAGAGACTAAAGTAGTTAAACACTCAGAACAGCAACTTCAGACAGGCCATAAGCTAGTACTCATGGAGCAAAAACACGCCACTTACCGTGGATTAGGCTTCGTAATCAGACCAATGGTATTGAACGATGTAATTAGTTTTGGATATGTCAGTGATCGCGTTGCATTTATCGACCTGGCTATACCAACGCGAAAGCGCACCATCATTAAGTGTCGCATAGTCAATGCATATGGGCCAACTACCGGAAGGGTCAAAGAGAATCCAGCTATATAAGATTCCTTCTATGCAGAACTGAACTCCGCCATTACTATCCCAGCTAGATGGCAACTGTTCGTGTGTGGCGATTTCAACTCCAAGCTGGGTAAACTTGGCATTGCGGACTTGGCTCATGCATGGGATCGTATGGAGAGGGCACGCGCAACAGCAATGGAGATGCACTGGTGGCATTCCTTAGTTCCAATGGCCTCCTTGCCACAAATACGTCTTTCAAACACCCATGCTGCCACCGAACAACATGGACTGAACACATTGCTGATCGCAAAGCCACAAAAGGTTCTAAGGCTACAAAAGCTGTCATCAACCAAATAGACTTCATACTATGCAAGACAGCAGCAAACCCCCTGCCGGTACTTCGGGATGCTCATTCCTATGGAGGCACAGACCTCAATTCTGACCGCTAAGACAGTCGTTACACGTCTCCATATGAACCGGCTCTACCTAATGTATAAACGCCATACCAGGCAAGAGGGTAGAGTCACCTACAACTTATCCAAGCTCATCAGCGACACTGGCCCTCAAATGGCATCCAAAAAGGACCTCGGGGAGCAGATAGCTAACATCGACGTCTGCTCCGATCCAAACAAGGTATACTGACTACCCTCTTGTAGTAAAACTGTCAGCAGAACAGAAAGTGTTACGTCTGCGCATCTATCAAAGTGGCCAAAGTGAAGATCGCACCAAACTACGCCAGGAACGCAATAACATTCTGCGCCACATTATCGAATGCTTAAAAGATCTTGCTAGCCATCAAGCAGACGCCCTAGCAGATGAAATCACCGCCACGGATGACTGCCATAAAATGTTTCGGGCAGCCCGTACCCTGAGAGTTGCTGGCTACACACCACCCCTAACTGTACGCAACTTTGATGGACACTTTGTCGGGACTGACCAGGGCAAAGCCAATTCTAGAATGGTTCAAGGAACAGTTCACTTACCACGATGATGAGCCCTTGCACCCATTCTCAGGATACCCCAGGACATTCCTAACACCAATTAATACAGCAGAGGTTGAGAAGGCATCTAAAGCCCTGAAAAATGGATGCATCAATTCAGCTTTTATGCATCACCTTCCTATCGACGCTGTAGGCAAAGGCATCCTTATCGCGTTACCCAAGCCCAAGAAGCCCAAGTAGAATGCATGCCAAAGTTTAACTCTCCAATAATAACCAATAATAAAATATTCAGCCAATATATGCTGTTTTAACCTAAGTTATTTATCCTAATATCTTGCAATGCCCTTAATCCAGCTATGTCTTAATGGCAATGAACCTTTCCAGTTTTAGCTCTGCCTCGCTCATCTCTAGCTATGCTCCACCTAGAGTTCGCCCGTTTTGGGATTGATCGGCCACTGAACTCTCCGACGATCAATTTCCAGAAAACTATACAGGTAAGCTACTCATTATTTTGGAACTAATTTAACCAGTCAACATAGTTTCAAAATATTCAACACCATGTTTATTAAATAGTAACGACATACAATGGACGTTTCCATTTTAGCTCTTCCCCGCCCATCCCTAGCTAAGCTCCACCCACGCCTCGCTCTTGATGGGATTGATCAATCTCTGAACTCTCTGACTATCAATTTCCAGAAAACTACACAGGTAAGCTATTGCATATTTGGGAACTAATTTGACGTGGCGCCGCTGCTGCCTATGGCGGCAGAAACAGCACCCAGTTAAATTAGTTTCAAAATATTCAACAGCATGTTTATTAAAAAGTAGAGCCATACAATTCGTACAACGTGTCAGACTATTAAGAGTTACAGACGGGCCAAATAGAATCATTTATGACGTTATCCTACACGCCGCGTAGCTGATTATGACGTCAGGTGATAGATGAATACTCTGGAAAGGTGAATTCGTACAACAACGCTTAGTCCGTTATCAATTAAGCGTTCTTGTCGAACTTATCTACGTCATTCATGACATCATTGGTTATGACGTCACCCTACATGTAACGTAGTTGATTATGAAGTCATATGATGGATGGATAAACTGGAAAGGTCCATTAGTTGTCTTGCCGAGTAGAAATAAGCAGGGACAGCCGACATTTATATTGGTTTATTGGTTTATAAGGAAATAAAACAGATGTTACACGAATTGTTGATAGATTGTGCTTCCCCGCGAAAGTAAATAAATAAAAAAGCACATTATAGTCACTCTCCGTCTGACTGTTTACAATTCATTGCAACACATACTAAGGGAGATATGTCTTCTTCTTCTTTTCGATCGCTGGTATCACACTTGGTGAGCCGTTCTCAAGATGAAATATGTGGTTTTCTGCAGTTCTTCCACAGGCCCATACAGCTTTTCAAGAAAAGAGGTTGACAAAGGCCAGATCTCTTCTCTCAGCAGCTGATACGTACTGCAACATTGAAGTATGTGCTCTGTGGTCTGTTCTGCTTCTCCACAAGGACAAGCGGGCGATGTCGTAAGGTGGAACCGCCTGTACATGTGTTGGTTTAGTCTGTTGTGTCCAGTTCTGAGACGAAAAATGGTCACTTGCTCTGGCCTCGAGAGATAATGGTAGGCACCCCCTGTTTAAGACTATATGCTCGGCCTCAACGTGGCGCAGGGGTGTAACCCACTGAGTGTCAATCCAGACATTTGGAGGGGCTAACCAGAGCATTATGTACAACGCTAATGAAATGACACTTGGAGGGAGATATGTGATACCAATAATTGAAACATGCATAGACCATTCTTGACTTCACAACGCGCACATATATAGCAAGACACAGATCTCCGTGTGAGGGAAGGGAGGCTACGCGCTAAATAAAATCCCATATGCAAAATAATGAGTTGATGGAAGGCAACAGTATGATAACAAAATAGTGAAACTTGATGTAGGTACATGCACTACTAATAAGTCACCGTTAGATGCTCTTCTTGTTCAACACATCATGTACAAGGACTATGGAGGATTCTAGTTTATCCATCAATCATATGACGTCATAATCAACTACGTGACGTGTATGCTGACGTCATAATCAACTACGTCATGAATGACGTGTATAAGTTCGGCACCAACGCATAATTGATGATGGACTAAGCGTTGGTGTACGAATTGCGTGTCTTTACTATTTAATAAACAGGCTGTTGAATATTTTGAAATATGTTGGCAGCAACATCACCCATTTAAATTAGTTTCAAAATATGCAACATCTTACCTGCATAGGTTTCTGGAAATTGAGATTCATAGAGTGCATTAATCGATTGATCCCAGCTCGGGAAAAGCGTGGGTGGAGCTTGGCTATATATGGGCGGGACATAGCTAAAACTGGATTCCTCCAACACCAGCCAAGACAAGCACCGACATCAGGTCATAACGAAACATTTTGTGGAAAGCGTAAAGGAGTACGCGCTTTTGAATGTATAGAAGCCCGCCTAAATCATGCTTTTTTTAACAACAAATATCTCAAATTTAACAGCACAAGGGCCGTGTGAAATACTGAGCCTCTTGCACCTGCCTGAAAAGGAATTGGTAAGAAAAACAATTTGAAACATTTTTTTTAATTGTTATCTACGTGCATGTCTACGCATGGGGATGTATTGTTGGCGATACTGAACGCTGTGCATTCATGGTGTCGTCGTTGACGCCGCCGCTGTCATCGTTGTTGTTGCAGTCGTCGTTGCAGTCGTCATCGTCGTCGTCGTGGTCGTCGTCGTCGTCGTCGTCGTCGTCGTCGTGGTCGTCGTCGTCGTCGTCGTCGTCGTCGTCATCGTATGTAGTCGAACACATTTCTTTAGCCAAATCTCTTTGATTGTGCCTAAAGTGGTCGCCATAGACAGGTTCCACTGTATTTTAATTATTGATTTTACATAGTTGTGCTTTCACTAGGAGGCTGCGGAGATTAGGCTTAAAGACAATAAATAACAATCCAAAGGGTTTACGGAATTTAGTATTAATGTGTTGTATTATTCTTTGAAATGTTTGCAACATTGTTCCTATTGTATGTTAGGAGAGCATGGATTACCCCCATTGTATCCTATAGGCTTGAGTCTACATTTAGGCGGGAAGGCCATTTTGTCATGTCATGTCAGCGGCCTTATCTTCTCGGTCCAGTAAACTGCCAACAAAATATACACCCTGAGGTTAACAATATTATTACCTAGGCAAGTGTCTGCGTGATTATGACCGTGACCCAAATTTAGTTTTAGCTTACTGAATGCAGCCAGTGGTTGTTTATTTTGTTGGCAGTTTCCTTTGTCCAATAGATATTATCAGAGTCCACTCTGAATTGGTCTGCATGGGTTGCTGGTATCGTTTTGATAGTGGACCTCGAAGATAAGGCTGCTGAGCTTACCTCTCTGATGGTCGTTTGCTGTGCGGGAGTTAGCTTGTTTGCATGATTTAGTAGGCCAACGAATGGTTGTGCCTTGGGGAATTTCAGGCGGATGTCGCTGGACAGAAGTTGCAATCGTGATTTCGCGATGTTAAGATTTTAATGTTTACCATTAATCCCGATGTTAACGTTGATTTTCGCAGGCTGGTGTGTGCATTTATATCGCCTGATTATGCACCCAGCGTGATTCAAATTGGCCCCTTGAAACATGCAACAACCATGTCATGGTGTGGAGGCAAAGTTATCCTACTAAGATTGGAAGAGCCAGAAGAGTAGGATCTTTTCCTTGTTATTGTAGGAAGTTTTGCCTGTTCTCTCAGCTCGAAATTCCCAGAAAGTGGTCTTATCCGATGATACAGATTTGTGGCCCGAAGCATGTAGGTGTGTTTGTTTGCTAGGGCGAGCTGTGTGGCTGGGAAACTATGTTGTTGGAAGGAGGCGGCATGTTGATGGTGTGTCTAATGTCATTTCTCTTCGGCAGTCGTTGAGATGGCGGAACGAGTGGTAGGAATTCCCTAGGTGGTGCTATATTGACAAATTTGGTACTACTTTGTTAAATCTACGATGATGGTGTATCATAAGGCAGTGGGATAGAAGTTGGAGAGAGACCGGCAAATCTGTTAGCATAGCTGCCAACATAGCTGACTAATGATGTTGATAGGCCACCCACTAGTGCTAATGGAGAGCGTTTCCTATCCCAAAGTTTCAGCGGGCGGTGATAAGGGGGGTGGTGTGTGGGTGGGTGGGGGGGGGGGGTCGGATTATGTCTGTGAAATGTGCTGGTGTTCTAGGACGTTTGTTCTGTCGTGGCAGTCTAGTTGGCTTAAGAGGGTTTGGAACTGTGGGTGTCTGAGGGTTATGGCGGCTTTTCGACCTTTGACTTCGTGTCTGCTGGCTTACTGAAATCGGAAAATGCTGTAATAGCATGTTCTGATTTCCGTATGTAATTGTTCTGGCCTAACCTATAGTTAAGTTTTGGGCACGTTTAAAGTCAACCCCTGCCGGCTTTTGTGCTGAAGCGAGTTCAGCGCTCAGAGTACTTAGCTTTAATTCGTATAGTGGCGCATTATGGTTGTAATTATGGATTAACCCATGCGAAATTGACCTTAGCCAGTGACTCAAACACTCCTGTACATGGCATAGTGGGTTTGCAGAACCTATTCAGTTCCTCAATTGTCTTGCTCTTAGGAGAGGTATCCTCCTCCAGGTGCGCGTTGAGGAGCGTCACGTGTTGGAAGCATTGCAAGATGCGGTAATATATTATCGTCATTGTTTCAAAGTTCCAACAATATTTCACATATTCTCTATCGTTTATTTTAATCAAAATCACAAAACACAATTTATACACAGACTGAATTCATACAGTACAATCTATATTATATTATTATTATTATTATTATTATTATTATAGTAGTAGTAGTAGTAGTAGTAGTAGTAGTAGTAGTAGTAGTAGTAGTAGTAGTAGTAGTAGTAGTAGTAGTAGTAGTAGTAGTAGTTGTAGTAGTAGTAGTAGTAGTAGTAGTAGTAGTAGTAGTAGTAGTAGTAGTAGTAGTAGTAGTAGTAGTAGTAGTAGTAGTAGTAGTAGTAGTAGTAGTAGTAGTAGTAGTGATAGGGTGAGAGTGGATATGGTGGTGGGGTGTGTGGGGGAGTGTGTGTGTTAGGTAATTATGGTGATAATTAGCCGTCACAGAAACCTGCACTTGTGAAAGCCTCGCCGGCAAAGTAGCATTTTTGTCCTGTGGCGTGGGTGTGGTGGGAGAGTTTGTGGCTAGGCGCTTTAGCCGGTTGTGAGTTCGATTCCTCGGCAATGCCTGTTTCATGGAAACAACAGCGCCCAGTCAAATTAGTTTCAGAATATCCAACAACATGTTTTATTAAATATTAACGACATACAATTCGTACAATAACGCTTAGTCCATCATCAAATAAGCGTTCGTCAGCAAGACGTTGGCTTCACCATATTCCTTTCTTGGCACGGTTAGGAAATTGTAGCGGCCACGACAATGGATCTTTTGAGCGGACAGGCCTTGCTTTAGAGTATTTACACATGATGCTCATTTCATTTTCCGGTACCTCATAATTTGATTTTCCGCGATTTAAAACAAGGACATTCTGTCAGGTGTCCTATAGTAACAACATCTCATGACATAAATGATCATTGGCACATTAGATGTGCCAGATAGTCTTGAATACTCACTATCCAAGGTGTTAATATCAAAATAACCTTTTAGTAGCATTTTGTCAGTCACAACAGTGCAGTTGTCCGATTTTAAGCAACGGCCAAAATTATGACCCTTTGACCTCTGACGTTGATTTGCAGATATATAGTATATAGGAAATGGCAGAGAACAATGAAAGTAACACCCTAAGCGGGCATTTGCTAGTCTACTATGATTAGCCGGAACATTGACGTTGTGTTTGATGGCTGAAAGTCAGTTGGCCAACTCTCCAGTGTACCCATCCATTATATAACGTCATAAGCAACTACGCGACGTGTATGATGACGTCATAGTCAATGACGTCATGAATGACGTAGATAAGTACATCTTGAACGCATAATTGATGATGGACTATGCGTTGTTGTTGTTGAATATTTTAAAAATAATTTGTCTGGGCGCTGTTGCTGGCATAGGCAGCAACAGCACCCAGTCAAATTAGTTTCAAAGTATTCGTACAGTTTTCTGGAAATTGATATCCAGTGAGTTCAAGGCTCGATCGATCTCAACTCGTGCGAAGTATGAGTAGAGAGTAGCTAGAGATGGACGGGGCACAGCTAAAACTGGGAATATCCATTAAAGCAGACATAACGAGCAAGTCTAATAGTCCAGGAGCTAAAGCTAGGTCAGAATCGTGACGTAGCACACCCAGTATTCGGAAGGTCTGACACTTGCTGTGGATTAGGGGACATGTCCCACACATTTTAAGCCCTGTTGTATAAACAAATTGTGGTAGCACTAATTAGTTATCCTGATTTCTTTGCATAGGGGGTCTGGGCTTTGGCTGTATCCACAGTGCACAACGATATAAGCATGATCGTGTCATAACTCAAAGTTATATCGTATTAGATTCACCATATATGATATTTAGATGTGCCGAAGCAGCATTGACGACTTAGACGCACTGCAAGAAAATTTCAAAGAGGTGTGTATGTACGTGAATAAATTGCAACAGCTGTTCAAATCCTTTAAAGTTGAGTCAAGCTCGAAATCACACCTGTTCGCATTTTGGAACTCATATATTCATATGGTAGAGCTGCTGCTTGGATTCATAAGAGCTGAGATACCTGGAGATTGGCAGGCACACCTATCTGCTACTGCTGCTATGGCGCTATATTTCTACAGCATGGACAGAACCAATTATGCAAGATGGCTGCCAATATATCTTGCGGACATGAAGATGCTTCCAAGTACACATCCCCATGTACATGAACAATTCTTGAACGGAAATCATTCCGTAAGTCGCTCAGACCATCCATTCAATCAAGTGTGGACAGATATGGCCTTAGAGCAATCGATTAATTTGGATTCCAAAAAGCGAGGTGGTATTATTGGAATAACACAAAAGCCAGGAGCTCTGGAGAGGTGGTTTTTAACTAGCCACGAGAGGGCAGCCATAGCAACGGTCACAAAGCAAATGTGTGGGTTACAAGATAGTCACATGTTTGGAGTACATAAGGAAATGGGGACTAATCGAATGAACAGGGATGAACCGATGTGCAGAAGATACTTTCGATGTTCTCATCAGATATAATGACCAATCCCTTTAATATTGCGGAAAACGACGACAGCGAGTGTCTTCCGCTTGTAAAGATTGCAACTGGCGTGGTATTGCCTAGTGAAATCGCCAAGAGACTTGTTTCCGCCTGTGACATTGGTAAGGAGATTATGGAAAATTTTGTTCAGGAGCGGCTGGACACTAACACGAGAAGCTTTTGGGACACGTTGACACACTTAAAACTTAAAACATTTGCCAGCCTAGCACAGCAGAAAAAACTCAAAACAAATGATGAAAAAATTCACAATGTGAGATCTGACCGCGAACTATTTGGTCGATTAATTATTGCCGCAAGGTCCAGAGATGTTGATTTAAAACCTGTGATGACGTATGAACTGTCTGCTGTTCCACTAGCATTGTCACATTCGGATGGGACTCTAAGAAAGAATGTGAAAAGTGTTTTGTTAAGTGAACTAGAAAAGGAAGTAAATGTTGATGGACGGCTTCCACCTGTTGACAAGACAGGCGCAACAGCTTATGTAGTAGATGGCATGGCAATTGTGCAAATGGTTAAAACTGGAGGTACGTCTACATTTGGAGAATTGGCTGATAAATACTGGCACATCTTTACAGTTCCACTGAATCAAGAAGACTGCAACAGAGTAGATATAGTTTTTGACAGATATGATAGAATGGAATCTCTCAAAGCGGAAGAGCGGCTAAAACGTGGGTCATCAACAGCATTGGAAGTAAAGATTGCTGGAGAAAATACTCCCGTTCCAAAGCAATGGGCCAAGTACATCAGCAATTCAAGCAACAAAAGTAACCTGGTTGCATTTCTCAGCAAGCGGTGGCGTGATACTGGTCCAAATATGCTATCTGCCGACAATTGCGTCATTCTTGCTGGTGGCTTTAACGATGGAATGGATGTTGTTGTCATTTCGGCGAACAATTCGTCGTATTTGGAAGAACTTCGATCAGATCACGAGGAAGCAGATACGCGTATGATGTTGCACGCGCTACACGCTTCAAAAGACCACATGCGTGTTGTTATACAGTCTCCTGATACAGACGTGGCAGTACTTAGTATTTATACGTATCGTTCGCTTCACTGTTCTGAACTATGGTTCCGTACGGGCACAAAGGACAAATTGTGATACATACCAATACATACAGTTGCTCAAGTACTGGGCCCAGCTATCTGTCTGTCTTTGCCTGGGTTTCATTCTCTTACAGGTTGTGATAGCACTAGTGCATTATTTGGAGTCGCTAAGAGAAAAGCATTCAATCTCTTAAAGTCATCTGAATGTCATCAGCTTAGCTTAGCCCAACTCGGCGAACATGTTGACTTATCACCGAATACTGCAATTCTATGTGAGAAATTTGTCTGTGAGTTGTATACCACCAGGGATGTGGGAAAGACAGCTGATGAAACCCGTTATTGGCTCTTTTGTCAAAAGAGACAAAGAAATGAAAATCTTCCACCTACATCGAATAGTCTAAAGCATCACACCGAAAGGGCCAATTTTCAAGCTCTTGTTTGGAGACGTTCATTGCAAGCTGTTTAGAATCTTCCAACTCCAAATGGACATGGCTGGAGTATAGTGGATGGTCTACTCAAGCCTGTTCTAATGTCAAAGGATCCTGCTCCATTTGGATTAATTGAACTCACATCATGTAGATGTCAAAAGTCTGCCTGCAAAAGACCAGATCTCTGTCAATGCAAGGCTAACACTCTACTCTGCACTGAAGCATGCCTTTGTATGGGAGGTGAAATATGTGACAATGTTCAGCAGGCAATTGTCGAAGATGACTCTGACACGGATGAGTAACATTCTCTCATTTGCTCACGTGATAAATATGTCCTGCCAGCTTGTGTAGACATGCACTGCATGTCAGTTAAAAGTTTAATTTTGAAAAATATAGAAAACATGGGCATTGTTGTAGCTAAGGTATTGCTAGTCACAAGAAGACCTAAGTGCCCCAATATGTACAAAGCAACATACGGGTGTCTTAAACGAGGTTGATTATGTATAAATCTGCGATATACGATCACTCCTTTCCATTTTGGTTAAGATTGTATTGATATAACATGCGCTTAAGTTTGTGAAAAATTTACCATTGTGAAAATTGTTTGAGAGCTACATTCAACACCTATTGTAAATGGGCTTCTCACGGGTTAGTGATACCACAATTTTCTTGTACAACACGGCTCAGAATATACCCAAGACATCGGGCTAGCATAATATAGAGACAAACCTTCTGAATACTGGGTGTGCTACGAAACCATTCTTCTAGACCCCTTTTTAAAATTGGCTCCCGGACTATAAGGTTGTTCAATGAATATGGTGCACTACGTTGCTCCAACGTTAACCCGGGCGCAATATTGTTAGCCGGGTCGCTGCACTACAGCGGTTCACTGTGAGTAATAGATCGCAATGTCTACCGCCTGCATGATGAACTGGTCACTCTAATTCAATACTACTAATAATAAGGTAATGGCAAATAGCAAATAAGAGTATTATTACAAAAATATATGTACATTATCAACATGTATGTATAGAGCCATATGTAAAGGCATCGTAATGCAATACTAGTACTTACTGATTTGCATTAGAAGCGCAGAGAGAGAGAGAGAGAGAGAGAAAGAGAGTCGGCGTCGCGGAATTGGAGTGTTGTGCGTATGAATTACGTATCTATGTATATATGTACAGCACTATCTTTTATAACAGCTGTTGAAGGAAATATTTACAGGAAACATAACATTCTATTAATATTTACAATTTACACTATTTACAATTGTTTCTATAAGTGATTAATATTTATAAAGAACAAAAAACTAAAGTCATCTAAATTCAGAGCCTGACCGTACCGGAAGAAAACAGACATTCAACAACAACAACAACAACATCAACAACAACAACAACAACATCAACAACAACAACAAAAAAACAACGACGACGACGGCAACAACAACAACAAAAACAACTTGAAAATGAGATTCGGGGACATTAGCTTTTAAATTATATAAATCGATCTCAAAACTGCCAAAGAGTGTGCGGAGAATAGCTATAGATGGGCGTGGCATAGCGAGAAGTGGACCAACCATCGACCAACAACAATGGCAATGGAAACAACGACAACGATAACTACACCGACAACGACAACAACAACGACTACCACAATGACGACGGCAATGGCGACTACCACATCGACGACGACGACCAGAAGGACAACATAAGCAGTAACCACTAAGAATGTTTAAAGCAGCAATAACTAGACGGCACTCGCTGTCTTTTCACTCGGTTTTGACAATTCACTAATTGACCAGGTGACCTAGACATTTGATCTTTTGTCCTAAAACTAACTTTCACTTCTAGCCAGCCACGATATGAGTGTGTCTTACAGATTTAGTGAATCCTCTCTTCATACCTTGCAGAGTTATCGACGAACATGTGTATTGCGGTACGGTATGCACTAAGTAATCAGGTGGCCTTGATATGTGATTTCTTTGCGTGCTAAATTTGGCGATACTACTTTATACAATTCCACTGATATGCCTCGGATAAACAGACAGACAGACAGACACACAGGTCGACCAGCTGACAGGCAGGCAGAGAGACAGACAGGCAGGCGGACGGACGGGCGGGCGGGCGGGCGGGCGGGCGGGCGGGCGGGCGGGCGGGCGGGCAGCGGCGTGAGTAATTAACACATTAAAGGCCAAATTTCGTGCAAAAGATTCTCTAATTTTCACATAGAAAATGTCCATTTGCAGACCATGAGAAGACTTTTTTTTTAATTTACCACTGAAACAACTGGCTCCGTTAGCGTCTGCAAATCGACATTTCTCAAGCTCAAAGGTCGTTTTTGGCCGGTTTCGGCATTAAAGTGTTAAAGGCATACGATTAGCTCTACACAATGGATGCATCCAGTTTTACCTATGGCTGGCCCATCAGCTCTGCCCACGCTTTAGATGTGTTAGAATCGAGCCCTGACGACCCAGAATCACAATATCATGGTAACTATAAAGGTAAAACTAATTTGACTATGGCTGCAACAGCACCCTGTCAAATTGGTTTCTAAATATTCAAAATAATGCTTATTAAATAAATTGTAAAAACATACAATTCGTACACTTGACGGACAATTAAGCGCTCATGACCAACTATTTTGATTGTGACGCCAGGCTAAATGTGACGTAATTGACTATGACGTCATACACTTAACTGACAGGTCGGATTCCTCGATCGGGCAACAGTCTATGTAGTCCATGAACCAATATAGTTCAGGGGAAATAACTCGTGTTTTATGTTTTACAGTACGAGTTAACACACTTGAGTTTTCTTGTCATTTTTATCTCCGTGTAAATATCTACTTATCGAAGGGGTTTAAAGACATTCACCATTCAACATTTAGCATATAAATATAGACAATGAAAAACCCCATCCGTCGGTAGAAGGATCCAATTCTAGCTATGCCCCGCCAATTTCTAGCAAAGTTCCGTCTACACTTTGCATGTGTTGAGATCGATCGTACCATTAGTACCGTAAATCAAGGTAACTATAGAGGTAAGCTGTTGAATATTTAGAAACCAATTTGACTGGGCGCTATTGCTGCCTATGACGGCAACAGCGCCGGGTTAACTTAGTTGCAAAATTTTCAACTAGTATACATCATAACAAATTTGTTGTATACGGATTAATAGGTTAATTCACCTTTCCAATTTATCCATCGATCATCTGACGTCATAATTAACTAATTAACGTGTATGATGACGTCATAATCAGTACGTCATGAATGATTCGATGTAGTTCATCTTTAAGGCTTAATACTCCGACACGTTGTACGAATTGTATGTCTTTACCATTTAATAACATTCTGTCGAATATTTGGAAACTAATTTGACTGGACGCAGTTGCTGCCTCTGGCAGCAACAGCGGCCAGTCAAATTAGTTTCAAAATATTCAACAGAATGTTTATTAAATAGTAAATTCATTCTCTTCAACCGTACATCATAAGGAGTTTGTTGTTCTTTGCTTGTAAGAGTTAACGGTTTTATTAAGAATGACACAAGTGCCATTAGAGATTGCAGACACTCACACTCCAGTTTTTGTCAAACTGTAAATTGTAAAATGTTTTCTGATTTTCAGAATTTTCCGGATTTTGTTGGATCACGCCAAACATGCTGGAATACTGCTTTACAAGTTGAGCCGAATCGGACCAGTAGGTTCCGCGATGTCTACACAGCCAGAATTTGATCCGATCTGGATCCGGCTTCTTTTATCCAGATCATGGCTAAAGTCTGGAAATCCTCTTGCAAGGCAGGATCTTTCGTGGTGTTAAAATTTGAACCAAATCAGATCAGTTGTATTTTTAGATACAGCTCCGGATAGATGCACGCATTCACACATTCGCGCAGGCACGCACGCACATACGCACAGACCCGATCGCAATACGATGTTCCCCTTACTGAGCTACGGTAATAATGAAAAGGGTGTTGAGTCGACTAAAACTAGAATATCTTAATAGTATAAATGTTTAAAGTTATTTACACACGTATCTTCAAAACATTACGTGCCGTGCGCAATGTAATATATCACAGACTCTCCTTCTTTAAATGCACCATTCGGTTTGTAGTGTTACAACAGGATTCTTAACCATATCATCTGTTTCCACCGCGAAAATTGTTTCACCAGATTTCACGTTCAGGTTTAATTCCTGACGTTGAAACAACCCTGTCAGATGTAGCCGCACATATGTTTAAATTCGCGTTCAATTCATGCAATCACGCACAAACTTGCGTATAACGAGCGCGGGTGTTTGGGTCATCAAGGCCTAGTTGCCACGAGAGGTGGGCGCCTGGAGCAGGTCATTCCGCGTTCTAAATGGCTTTTGACGGCACACGCCTTGAATTACGACCACCTCCTTTACAGAATTGCGTGAAGTTGTCGTCATAGCAGGTTTTAATGGTCGCGCAACCAGTTTACACAGCTCATATCAGAATTAGTCCGACTTCGCTGAAGCCACTTTATGCCGATTCTGGCATGCCAGGTCTCACCCGCGGGTCTCACCATGCACATCAGAATCGGTATATGTTGGAACCAGAATCAGAGAACTCGGACTAGGCAGAATCTGTCAGCACATCTCGTGACGCCGCATTGCTACTGTTCTTTTTCCGATTAAATTACTATGTACAAAATAAACATGTAGAATAGGAGTTTCCTGCTGGTATGAAGAGCAATTTATCGTATTTGGTTTATATCTTACCCTACAGTTCAGAAATAACTATACCTGATTCCAAAAACAAATAAAGGGTAGGCCCATACTGTAGGCTTGCACGATTACGTGATTAAATCGAAAATCGCGATTATGATTTAAATCGTAAATGTATGTGATTAAAATGAAATAACCGAATAATCGTGAATACTTTCTATTGTATAAAATATTTCAAAACCTAGCTTTCAACTACTTTTTAATGCGATCGGTCATGGAAAATGACATTTTGCTTAGTGAATGTACGTCCATTTGCAGGGCAAGAGAAGACTACTTTTGAAAATGCATTACTGGAACGCCTGGCTCGAGAATCTTCAATGGTGGTTAGAAAGGCCCATTTGCAGGGCAAGAGAAGACTATTTTTGAAAATGTATCACTGGAATGACTGGCTCGATTCTCGAGCCAGGCGTTCCAGTAATGCATTTTCAAAAATAGTCTTCTCTTGCCCTGCAAATGTACATACATTCACTAAGCAAAATTTTCGTCATTGATATTCTTTTGTTGCTATGTTTTGGTAATTTGTATCCAAGCTGATTAACCGAGTAATCACGATTATTTTTTAATAATCGATCGTGGTCACTCAAAGCAATGATCTCACAAACCTATCATACTGTTGAATATTTTGAACATAATTGTATTGAAAGACATTGCTGCCTAAAATATTTAACAGGACATTTCTTACCAACTAACTTGTATATAGGTTTATTTTGGAAACGTGTTAACTTATTTCTGAACCTGTAATGTATATGTCAGATCTGATTATTTCATTTTCTCACAATCGGTGAATCTTCATCGTATGATAATAGCATAAACTTCACGTCGCCATTAGCTCCGGTATTTGTGCCACTGTCATCATTTCTCGGCGACCCGTCACGATCGCTAAATCCACGGAGATGTTTATAGCTAGAACTGCGCACGTGCCCGTTAGTTCTCGGGAGCATCTCCATAGTTTCACCCGCCATGGAGTCTGTCTCACCGCCGCCACGGCAATTTGAGGAAGACAAGGCGTTTACTTCCCCACCACCCGAACCACCTGACACGGTGAATGCAATAGTACGTCCCGCCGGAGCGTGGTCACGCCAATCACGCGATTCTCGCACCACCACAGACGTCGTGGTCGCCGTGGCGCCGATTGATATCGTTCTGGGAAGGAACCGCTTGGTGAGCTCTGTTCGAACCTATCGGGTAGAAAGGAATGTGATAGAGTTATGTTTGCTTGATAAAGTTCCCTTAAGCTCATGCACCGTAACCATAGTAACACTAGTGAAACAACATGGCGCTGTATCGCATAGCGACATTAACCACTCTGTACGCAATTCACAAAACAATACAGAGAAACTGTTGGATATTTTGAAACTAATTTTACTGGAGACTGTTGCTGCATATTAGTTTGACAATGTTCAAGAGAATACTCGCTATATGATGAATGATTTGTCGTTTCTGGTATGTAGGGGGTAACCCTTTTACACTCATATCAGCCAAAAACGGCTTCTCCAGTGGTCTTGAGAAATGTCCTTTTGCAGACCAAGAGAAGACTATTTTTGGACGAAACGGTCAATTGCAATCGCCCCTTAATTTTCATAGAAGGGCTACCTGATGTGAACAGTCATGAGTAGGAAATCGGAACAGAAGCCGCAATATAGAAACACGTATAGTTGATGAGAATAGTCCAGTGTTTATGTTATTATACCAGTTTTACAGCGCATGCAGGTAGAAGCAGTCGTCTAAGTAGATGTTGTTAAATATCAAAGATTGAATTGTATGCTTATTATCGGCGCTATTCATCTTGAAATACCACCCGGCACCTCAATTTCCCAATAATCACGCGGATAAGCTATTGAATATTTTAAGAACTAAATCAAGCGGAGGCTGTTGTTGTCTTACTTTCAAAAATATTGAAGATAACCCTTTAAGAAGATATTGCATCGGTCTGTCTTATAGAAATGGTAGAAATGATGAACTTCTACGGACATGACGTGAATCAAACTGGAGATGTCCGGGTAATGTGGGCCACCACCTTAAATCCGCACCTGCAATGCCTGGTAAATCGTGTTTGAAATAAGGATATATTTCAATATTAAATAAAATTCCAGTCAATATTTACCTCCCCATTCAGAAAGCAAAACAACACGACAACCATGAAACCCTGGAAGTAATAATAATAATAATAATAATAATAATAATAATAATAATAATAATAATAATAATAATAATAATAATAATAATAATAGATAGGAACTTTAACTAATACAGGTAGTATTATCAACAATGGTAGTCAGAAGAGACAACACACATTTTAAGAGTAATAAAGATGGTTGCGTGAACAATATCTGGACACTTTAGAGATGAATATTAACATTTTCATAACAGAGTAGGCCAAAACCTGTCTCTGCAGTTGTCTTGAGGACATTTACGGACAAAGACTAATTTTGAAGATTTACTACTAGAATGATGCCTGTCGTAAGTTTTCAAAGATACGTGTCCTGCAATTGGACATTCAATAAACAAACATTTATATTTTCCTGACCAAGTTTGAGCCTTTAGAGATTTTGCACTGTATATTCAGTCTGCGTAGGCCTAGGTTTTCGTCATAAACTGAACGCCATGTAGGCAGTGAATTACATTTCGGAATTTCTCTTTAAACGTGTCTTGTAAATGAAAGAATTGAGAGCGGGTTGTGAGAATGTGCTGTTGATATTTTGAATGTTATTTGTCTGGAGGCTGCTGCAGCATTAATTTACAATACATTGAGCATAGTATTCGCTGATACGTAGATAATCTGTTGTTGCTTGTCATTAGAGGGTCAGCTGCGAGGTTTGATAGTGATTTACTGTCTGCCTGCTCAATCTTCAGACCACATTTTCCAATATGTTTGACTGTGGGGATGCTGACTATTTCTTTGAGCCGTATATCGGTGCTATGGGGTGGGGTCAAAGTTGAGTGGGTATAATTATTGTATGGAATATTTGCTCGGTACGCATGTGGCAATTATACGTGTGCTGTCTGGAAATTTTTACACAAAATACACGCTCGCGACTTAATTTCTTTATAAGCATCAGCACCAAGGTATATAGCACTCAGTTCTGATTGCGCTAGTAATTGTTAAAATTTAGCTTTGTACCGACTAACAATAATTTGTGTTCCATTTGCAATCAATTAATTCTAATGCGCGAGCTTTATCCTTTGCTTAACCATCACGCGTCGAACACCGGTTATACCTTAATTTATGTTAATCAGTTAGATTATGTGCTACTGGTTTAGACTGCTTGTTGAAAATTGTTGTTGTCACGCAGAGCAAAAACTTTCAATCAATTACTCTAATTTTTACATTCTGATGACAAGCGGCCATCGTGTCATATCGCAACAATGGGTGGGCGTGATTAGAGCATACGCCTATTGAATTGAGACTATTTCTGGTATATAACGCAACCTGACACCATTGGTCAAAATCGTCGTTAACTTGTGATCTTAGCTTCAGACACGGATTACAAAAGAGCACTAGAAAGTCAATCATTCACAATTTTATAAAATGTTGACTTTATATGTTCAAATGTGTCTGCGTTTAACCCTTTAATGGACGCATTTGGTCAATATAATTATAATTTTCTCATGGAAATTGTAGACAAAGGAAATTATTTTTAAATATTTACCCCTACAGTGTCTGGTTCGTCATAGAGCCAGACATTTCTATGGTAAGTTTTCAAAAATAGACTTATTTAGGTCTGCATATTGATAGTTCTCAAGACCACTACAGAGACTAACTTAGCAGTAATATTTCTAATTTAAAAAAATTGATTAATGAGTATTGGCTAATCCGAAAATTTAATTAAACTCAGTTTTTCGGCTTGACCATGATTATGGCGTTTTGTTAACCGTCACCATATTGAACTGGTTTACGATGGGAGATAGGTATATCGCACCGCAGCTCTACGGATAATCCACCAACAACTTTCAGTCAATTATTTTCAATATACCCGGGAGGTCCAGAGTTATTGCCTATATAAATTATTATCTGGTCGCAGCGGTCAGACAGTTAAGGTACTCACTTGAAAAGATGTCAGTATAGACTCCATGTACAGTTTGGCGACAACCAATGCGGCTGGTTCCTTGGTCTCTGGGATGAGTATCGATACAATATAGTGCACACCAAATAATGGGATAAGGACGAGTGTGGACTTGGCTAGCCGCCTGAAAAAACATCATATAGTAAATGTTGAAGGTAGGTAGAGCTTAGTGACATGAATGTAGTTATAAAATTGAGAGTATTAATTGAACCTAATCTCCCAGCATCCTTGCAAAGATTCATCTCCATATTTTGAGAGAGATTCTGTATTCTAGAACGAGGGTCATTGTGTTCGACTACACTACAAGTGTACATGTACAACCATAACCACCACCACAACAACAATAGCAACACCAGTACTACGATGATGCTGGCCACAAACACAACCGCAACTACCTCGACAATGACCGCCACCATTAAACCACGCCATGACGTCCACGACGATGAAGACCACCACAACCACCAGCACCAGGACCACCACCACCATCACCACCACCACCACCACCACCACCACCACCACCACCAACAACAACAACAACAACAACAACAACAACAACAACAATAACAACATCACAAGCACTAGTACTCCGCACCCACAGAGAAGCAACCCCCACCCCCACACAACCACCAATACACATTTCCCATATTGACGTCATTACACCGGGATTCCCCTAAATCAACGTTCAGAGCAGAACTGTTGGCGGGTGGTAACGCCGGCAAAATGCAACTGAACCGCCTTGAGTTACTGTATGATTACTGTATGCTACTTCTGTCGTATTAGAACCATCCTACAGCTGAAATCAGTCCTTCTTCGCATTTTCCCACTGTGTCTTGTCCTCCGGCCAAATTCTTAGCTCCCTCAGATCCATTCCTGATTTGAGTGCACCGAGTCCTGCTTTCTTAAGGTCACCTCGTAGCATGCTTAGCAGATTTGTGCAATGGCATCCTCTCATGGCTATGTATTTGCTGGCTCCCAGTAGGGCGAGTTCAAAGGCTCTCTGTGCTGGTGTCGCTTCTGACATCCATCTTTGCTGAGCCAATTTTATAGACAGCAGCGATGTATTAAACGTATTGTATAGTGCATCATTGGAGCCTATGCTGTCTAACCATCGGTGTCCAGAGACGCTGCGAAGGTGTTTGCCGTGCTAGAGCCGCCTTTGAAGCTGTCCAACTGTTACAGTTATACATCGAGGATACACAGAGTGCATTGTATAAACGTAGATCTTTTGTCAGTGTCATCTTTGATCTACTAATCTACAGCTTTCAGAAGGACTGAAAAGCTATGTTCCCCACGACGCAGCGTGCAGCAATGTCCGCAGTACTGCAAAGCAGTGAGCCCAGGAATTGACTTTTCCGCCATGGTTCGTCGTCATTTTCTTTAGTTTCATGCATTGTAGTTATATGTAGGTGAACTCTATTTTGGATTCATTCCTTGTGGCTCACCATCCCAAACAGTGGAGCATATACTGCATGAGTGTCCTCTCTTAGATGAGCTGCGTAGAACGGCATGGTCACAGCTTCTAGCTTTATATGCAAAACTATTGGGCCTTGCTGCAAAACTCACTAAAACAGCCGATTTCATCGTAGACAGTAATATTCAAGTGTGATTGCAAAGACAACGATATTTGAACGCAGAAGAAGAGGGATTCATTCATAGAGATTCTCAATTTTTAGTTTGCTTGCAGCTATTGGAAGAGGTTTGTCAAGGGCTTTCTTTTCCTCATCTATGAAGTCCACATCGTCGGCATATTCCAGCTCTAGTGGCATTCATTGTATGGACACTTGGGGGGTTTCGTCTGGTGGAATGTTCCCGCACGGATTTCAATGCAGCAGCAATACAACAGGTGAAAAGCACAGGGGATAGAGCATCTCCCTGTGGGGAGATGATTGATGTCTCGAACTCTACAGACTTCACTGACATGTGACATGTCAATGCCCATTTTGTGGAAATCCCAGTGTTGTTTGGATAGGTCTACTGGCACAAGCATGCGTTAAGCCCATACAATGTCTACGCAGCTGCGTCCACGGTTGAAACCACTTTGACATGATCCAGTGAAGTCATCGATCGTGTCTCGGATGCAGCATAGAGTAACATTAGATAGGATTTTCAGTATGATGTTGAGGAGCACAATGGGCTGCAGATTGGCTAGGGCCCGCTACTTTCTTGGGCTTGGGTAGCGTGATAAGGGTGTCTTGGCTTACATAATTGATGGGAAGGTGGTGCATAAAAGCTGAATTGATTAGGTGCCTGATCGTTTTTGAGATATTATCACTTGCATATTTGAATAGTTCCGTGCCCATGCCATCAGTTCCAGATGCACGTCCATTTTTCAGGACTTTAAGTGTCTTCTCAACTTCTTCTGTTTTAATTGGTTTTAGTAAAGGCCTGATGTCACCTGAGAACGGTGCTAAGGGGTCATCATCATGGTCAGTGAACTGCTCCGTGAACCATTCTCGAATTGCCTTGGCTTTGCCCGGTTTGTCCCGATAATGTGTCCTTCAGAGTTTTGTATAGTCAGTGGTGGTGTGTGGTTAGTAACTCTCAGGGCTCGGGCTGCCAAAACATTGTGTGGCAGTCATCCGTGGCAGTGATTTCATCTGCTAGGGAGTCTGCTTGTTGAATAACAAGCTCTTTTAAGCGTTCGCTAATGCTACGCAGAATGTTGTTGCGCTCCCAGCGTAGTTTGGTACGGTCATCACTTTGGCCACTTTGATAGATGCGTAGCCATAACGGTTTCTGCTCTCTTGATAGTTCAGCATTTTGGTTAGGACTTCGTTTGGATCGGAGCTGACGTCGATGTTAGCTATTTGCTCCCCGAGGGCTTTCTGTAATAACAATTGACTGCCAGTGTCGCTGATGAGTTTGGATAGGTTGTAGGTGACACTATCGTCGTGCCTGTCATGACTTTTATAAATTAAAGAGAGAGATGGTTCATCTGAAGGCGTGTAATGACTTGCTTATGGGCAATATTGAGGCCTGCGTCCCAATAGGAACGAGCCTCACGAAGTAGGGGTTTTGCTTCTGTTTTGCCTAGTATGAAGTCTCTTTGGTTGAAGACAGCTGTTGAGCCTTAATGCCTTTTGGTGCTTTGCGATCAGCTATGTGTGCTGTCCATATTATCCGGTGACGCCATGGGTGTTTGGAAACAATATTTGTGACAAATAAGCCATTGGAACTAAGGAAAGCCACCAGTGCATCTCCATTGCGTCTGCCCTATCCATACGATCTTATGCACAAGCTAAGTCCTGAACCTTTGTCAGCATTAGGGAATTTACCCAGCTTGGAGTTGAGATCTCCACACACGAGAAGTTGCCATCTGGGTTGGATTGTAATGGCGAAGCTCAGTTCTGCATAGAAGGAATCTAATATTGTTGGATTCGCTTTGGCGTTTTCGGTAGTTGGGCCATATGCGTTGACTATGCGACATTTAGTGGTGGTGCATTTTCGCGTTGGTATAGCCAGGTCGATGAATGCAACGCGATCACTGACGTATCCAAAATTAATGACATGGTCCGAGAGCCTTGGTCCGATTATGAAGCCTATACCCCGGTATGTGGCCTGTTTCTGCTCCATGAGTACTAGCTGATGACCTGTCTGAAGTTGCTGCTATGAGTGTCTCTTGAATACATGAGGTATCGATGTTATAGTGTTCACAGTCTGTGCCTAAGGCTGGCTGGCCTCTTTGATGTTAGTCAGGCCACATACATTCCGCTTAGTTATGGTAAGCTCCTGGGAAGATGGACTCGTCTGAGGATGTCGAGGAGAGGTTGTAGTTTAAAGAACGTTAGACAAAATCAAAGTTGCCGCTGTATGCAGATGTCAGCCATCAATCCTTGATGACTTAGTTTCCAAGCAAGGTTGGTACTTACAGACCGGTGTGGATGTGTCATCATTTTCCTCCATGGAGTTCCTATTGCACTAAAATACACCGCAATTTAAACTGTTCCTATGATAAACTAAAATCACTATTATTTAAGGCAGGCACTATTGGGAAGCGTATTTAATTGCCTAAATATACAATCTTCACTCAGTTATTTGCGTATATAAAATACACCATTATACCTAGATTCATTAAATGAAGTAGACAATATGGGATATTTTAAAATTACAATTAAGTGGATTAAATTTGACAAAACTATAAAAACCAATACAGAAATGTATGGAAAATTGGCTTAGCTTTCCAATGATGTATGATTTCAAAATTTTCAATTTAGTTCTTCATATAAATTGTTTAAGTTATGTTGTATCTGATTCTAATATTAAAGTAATGCTGTTTGCGCGTCAGCTATCGAGATTACCAGCCTGAAGTGGTATGAGCAATGCCATCTGGGAAGGTATTTTTCCCAAAATACGCTAATGTGTGAACGGTATATTGCACCAGCACCAGGCAAAGGATGGCCATCTTCATAATCGACAGCTACACATGGAACTTACCTGTACTGAAACCGTCTGCTCTCCATGCGGCTGGATGATCTGAGCTTCGAGAACAGAGCCCAGACAATTCGCAGGAAGAACAGAAAATTTACCTGAAAAAATGAATTGATGAGGTAAAGCGCATTACAGGAAGGTGCAGCTCACCGCAGATACCAAAGCTAAACTTGCATATGACTGAAAAGTCATCATTATGCCCATTAACCCTTTAGCGTCGAAATTTTGTCAAGAAAATTAAGATATTTTGCTTAATAAATGTCCATTTACAGGCCAAGAGTAGACAATTTTTGAAAATTATACCGCTGGAATGACTGGCTCGGTTATCGAGCCAGTCATTCCAGTGGTATAATTTTCAAAAATAGTCTTCTCTTGGCCTGCAAATGGGCATTCCCCGAGAGCGCTGTAGAGGCCAGTTTCGGCCGGTTTCGTCATGAAGTGGTTAACATATATTGTTCACTCATTACAATCGTTTTTCATATCTACACACCAATCCATCTAATACAACACAACCCTCTTTTCGTTCGTTCGTTTGTTCGTTCGTTCGTTCGTTCGTTCGTTCGTTCGTTCATTCATTCTTTCTTTCATTCGTCTTTTCTTTCATTCATTTTTTCTTTCAATCGTTCATTCGTTCCTCCGTTTGTCGGTTTATTCTATCATCCTTTAATCCACTCGTATGTCGCCTCAAAGCGCCCAACATACTACCATATCAATTAAACATTTTTGACGGTCAATATTTTTCAAGATATTTTAATTTTAGAAGACTATTTTTGTAAATTTACCACTGAATATCTTTCGCAGGCTTGACAATTAAATGGGTAATGGTGAAGAAAAATTGTACTTAACCCGTTACAAACCCACATCACCCCCATCCGACCCAGCATCGTAAACAATTCACGGGGAAATATTGAAAATCTGTAAATTCCTCTGGTCATAAGCTTCGGCTACCATAGGCCAACAGCTCCTAGTCAAATTAAATTCAAATTATTCCACAGTTTACTCGGTTTTTCTGCGCCTCTCCTACAACTACATGTTTGTGTCAGATCAACGATACCCCATCCCCACCCCACCACCGCTCTCGTCTTCCAACATTGATGAATCCAGTTTTTCAGTTAATCATATGAGGTCATAATCAATTACGTCACACGAAGGCTCACGCCATAATCAATTACTTTATGAATGACGCGTTTTGTCCACCTTAATCGCTTAATAGTCGGTCAAGTTGTAAGAATTGTATGTCTTTAATAAGCATTATGTTGAATACTTTGAAACTAATTTGACTGGACGCTGTTGTTGCCATAGGCAACAACAGTACCCAGTCAAATTAGTTTCAAAATATTCAAATGCTTACATGTATAGTTTTCTGGAAATTGAGATGCGTGCAATGTTCGGATGGTGCTTAGCTTGAGAAGGGGGTGTGTGGGTGGGTGGGGGGGGGGGGGGGTAGCTAAAACTGGGGTTTCTCCATTGCGGCAGGTCATAGAGTGATCAACATTTCATATCACGATACTCCCTAGAATACCACCACCACCACCACTACTTTTGCGATGCCTGCGCAAAGAATGCTATACATTGTATTAAATCACCGGAGTCCACGAGTTCATGTCGTTAAGATGTGTTGGTTGGACAAGATCTGAACGTGCCAGAGTATCTTACCACGATAGAAATCATAATGGGTCCCTTTAGAATCCAGAAGTATCTCTCCTGGCCGTGCAATGTCCAGCACCTGGGAGAAACAACAAGAAGAATATCAAACGCTACAGACGAAATGGACAGTCGCGTAACTGCACGTGTACCAGTCTAGCACGTGTATATGTGACGTGCTCACTAGTATTAACCATTTAACTATTAAAATTTAAAGAAATAATAAATTTTCTCAAGATGCCGATTTGCAGACCAGTCCACGATTTTGTTTTTAAATTTACAATAGAATGACTGGCTCAGTTACCACGAGTAAGCGAAACCGCTTATCAGATTCAATTCTAGGACTCTTCGGACGCCACGCCAATGTCATGCCCATGCATGACTTTACATATCCAGCCAAGACAAAAATTCAAACCTTTTGCAGAAATCCTTAGCCTTTGCTATTTGACTTGTTGACATTGTACCATAGTTACAACGTTAGGCGATCAGTTGTGCAATTTCGCTAGCGTGTTTTCAATTAAATCCTAATTTACTGTATCGTTTATTAAAATAGATGGGACGACTGTAGTGAGCCTTCTAATATAATTTCACGAGCAGGGAGGTAACTCGTTGCGGATGTGTGGATGATTCATTCGGAATAGACCATCTTGACTTCCGCCTACTTACTCATAAACACTATTACATGGAGGCTGAGGATATGAATAGAGAGAGAGAGAGAGAGAGAGAGAGAGAGAGAGAGAGAGAGAGAGAGAGAGATAGAGAGAGAGAAAGAGAGGGGAGAGAGAGGGTGCGAATTGGGAGGGGTGGAGAGAGGTAATAAGAGAAAGGGGAGGGAGTGAGAAACGAGCGAGTGGGGGAGGGAGAGAAAGAAGGAGAGAGAGGGAAGGGGAGGGGATGGTGCGAGAGAGGTAGTGAGAGAGAAAGAGAGAAAGGGGAGCGAAAGAGAGAGAGAGAAACAGAGTATGTGTGTGGGGGAGGGGATGAAGGAAAAGGGGGTGGGGAGGGGTGGGGTGGGTGAGAGAGTGGAGAAAGAGCGTGAGCGGTAGGGAAGGAAATGAGATATGGAGGAGAGAGAGACGGAGGAAGGGAGGTGGGCGAGAGAGGGAACGAAAGAAAAAGAGAGAAAGCATGAGAGAGAGAGAGAAATCTGTGTATATATGCATGCAATACTTTTCACTAGGCATCATTTGCAGACATTTTTATGGCTACTTGATGCATATTCACAGCAGTTGGTGGTCGTCAGTTGCCATATCCGGCATATATAATCTGTTTGCGGGCCAGTCTGTGAGTATTTCTTATAAGAATACAAATTATTTCAATGAATGTCTGAATAAGTTGTGTTAATTATTTAGGTAACACATTGTTTTAAGGGGAGTCATGATTTTGTTCGAACACCTACTACGACTGGTGTGAACTACAATGTAATAAAATAATATGAACCAATTATTAATCAATCAAAATCATAAATGAAATATGCTTAGCATTAAGAATTATACATAATTGGGCGATTAAATAGTAAATCCATCAACGACATACAGTTCGTGCACTTGATAGACTATTCAATGTCATATACTTGAGTCACAGATTAGATCCATCCATTATAGATAAGTGTATTAAAATGATGCATGAGACAAAAGCTGATCTTTTCTAGTGTCTCTCGAAATTCTGAGTAAAATGTAAAAATTGTCAAATAAGTGTCTGAATGTTATAATAATATTAGTATTAATATGGATATTTCCTAACATACTTACATAAGGTTGTCATTGTATATTCGAACAAACACCCATGGCAGCACAAACGTCAGCGGAAATGCTGGTTATAACAATAATAATAATAATAATAATAATAATAATAATAATAATAATAATAATAATAATAATAATAAATTTACTAGAGATCACATGATGTCCGGGGGAAAATTGACATTTGGCTTATATTGTCAAGAAATTAGTTCAGACTGACCTAGCTTATACATGGCTGGTGGCTTGTACGCCGCCGGACTCAGCCACAAAGTTAATAGCTCTAAATATGACAGAACGTACCAGTGGCACGGCAGAAATATTATCCCCATTGGATCCCATCCTATAGAACATTTTAAAGTGACAAATCAGATGGATGGATTGACAAACAGATTGAATGACAGACAGATGAACAGATTAACATGTGGACAGACAAGTAGACGCCGGAAGGGGTGTGGTCGCTATAGTTTAGTTAACCGGAAATGCATCTGAGATAAAAACTTTATTAAAACTATTTCACTTCCATGACATCTAAACCTTGCTGTAACAACGCTTGTGTAACACCACCCACAAATTTGAATATTTTCTGATGCCACATCACCACCCCCACGGCCACACCTGAACCATCCACCCAATAGTCTAGTAGATTAAGTAAAAATCGTTCAAAGTGTGAAACAATTACCAAATTTGGCCTGTAAGAAGTTTTAGGTATACGCTTTCATATAACAGCAGACACACGCGATTTGGCCCATCGGGTTGGGGGGGGGGGGGTGTCATCTTGTAATCTTGTAATAAGGTGTCCGGGGTAATATTATAAAGCCTCATTTAAAGTAAATTTGAATTTGAAAATTGGAAACGAAAATTTCTCGGCTTCAATTATACACAGACAATTGATTCAAGAGTCTTTAAACGTCTAAATAAATATGTATTTGTAAGATCTATTGCAGATTTAGCACAACAACTACTAATTGTACTCTACAAGACAATCAACTCATTGTCATTTTCGGCATACACAATGTTTAAAACGTGTAAGATTGTAGATCCTAGTGCAAGTACATCTGTGTTTACAAAGTCTGGACTCATCAAATGTAACAGAGTGGTATATATATATATATATATATATATATATATATATATATATATATATATATATATATATATATATATATATATATATATATATATATATATATATATATATATATATATATATATATATATATATATATATATATATATATATATATAGTGTCCAGGATCAACTAATCTCTCATCTGTTTCTGTCTGGCAGAGAACACAAAGCTACCACTCTGTTACATTTGATGCCGACAAAGACTCACAAACTATCATACGCTACAAAGCATAAGACTGTTAACTATGAAAACTGGATTCATCAATTTTGGAAGACGAGAGCGGTGGTGGGGTGGGGTGGGGGTATCGTTGATCTCACACAAATATGTAGTTGTAGGAGGGTCGCAGAAAAACCGAGTAAACTGTGGAATAATTTGAATTTAATTTGACTAGGAGCTGTTGGCCTATGGTAGCACATATATATAAGGGGAGTAATAAGGACTGTGGCTATAAATGTATTGCTGAAAACGTGTATCAGTTCCACAATCTCAATTGTCTACCCATGAAAATAGATATTTCCAGAATGGACACTGGTGAATGTATTGAGACAACTCTTCGGACAAACAAAGCACGATGGCATAAACGCTGTCGAAATAAAATTGATAAGCAAAAGCTTCTGCGTGCTCAGAAAAGAAAAGTCAAAGAAGATGAACAAAGTCCAGTTAAAACCAAACATACCTCTGTAGCAAGTTCAATGAAAAGGACAGAAAATTGTTTCTTCTGTGATGAAGATGGCACTAATGTACACCTTCGCAGTGCAATGACATTAGCAGTTGATCACCGTGTTCGAGACTATGCCTACATATTACAGGACAGAAAACCTCTAGGCAAGTTTTCAGACTGGGATATACCTGCTTTAAATGCACGATACGATCTCAGTTGTCTGACTACTCTGCACAATCGTGACAGACAGCACCAGCCAGAAAGCGCCAATACTGACCTAAATATGAAGACTGATAGTCTAGTGTTGGCAGAATTAGATTCATACATAGAAGAATTCCAGCAGGACAAAACACTTCCAAATTTTAAACTCTGTGATTTAGTAAAACTATATGAAACACGACTGAGTGAAATAAATCCTTGTTTTTCAGGGAAAGTGAACAGTACTAGACAGAAAGAAAGATTGCTATGTCTAATACCAGATTTGAGAGCTGAACCTCAAGGATGAGATGTCATTATGATGTTTAATGCAGCCATTGGTGAAGCCATCAAAATCGCGTGTTCATATAATTCTGATGATGCCGCAATTCACTTGGTACGCGTAGCGCAAATATTGAGGCAAGAACTCCTACAGCATGACTATTCCTTTAATGGTAACTTAGAAAATGGATATGAGGTTGAAGCTGTCCCGGAAAGTGTTCTCGCACTTGTGAGAATGACTTTGTGAGGCACACGTATTCAAGAGCAAAAAGAGTCACCAAATCCTGTAACAAATGTAGCATTAGCACTCTCACAGTTGTTAGTGTTTAATACCAAGAAAACGTCCAGCGAACAATATAGAACTCATATACCTCATGCTAAGTCACGAGAGACACCACTTGCTATATACACTGGACTGGTTATGCATGCCAAAACAAGACACAAACTGGCAAAGTTTCCTTCGTGTTGATGAAAATAAGAAAGAGCTGCGCAATTTCTTAGCAAAATGTGTTGCCAAGCTGGTTACTCCAGGAAAACAGCTAAATAGCACATTCGAAAACACAGTTTTGTCTTCTCATGAGTGTAACAATGCACTTAATCTTGCACCATGTAATCATGAGGAAGATGACACACGAATACTGTTATATGTACTACATTGTGCACAACATGGCTACCACAAAGTTTTGATCAGAACAGTCGACAAAAATGTGGTTGTCCTAGCTATTGTTACATTTCATTCCATACCACTTGGTGAATTGTGGATCGCTTTTGGTGTGAAGAAAAATTATACGGTGATACCAGCCCATATCATAGCAACCACACCTGGGGAGCAGAAGGCTAGGGCATTGCCATTCTTCCATAGCTTCGGTGGCTGTGATAACTCATCCTCCTTCAGCAGTATTGTGAAAAAAACTACTTGGGACACATGTGAATCATTTCCAGAAATCACGCCAACCTGTCAGCCTCACCCGTTACAATCTCGAATGGCATAATTGGCAAGCTTCAACGTTTTGTCATTCTACTCTATGACAGAACCAGTGAGTGCAACCAGGTAAACAAGGCAAGAAAACGTATATTTGCAAAGGGAAGGCAGCTAGATCACATACCCCCAAATACGCTTACTGAGTATATCAGTAGATCGGCATATCAAGGATGACACTGTTGGGGACAGGCACTCAAGGCTCGACAGCAGTTATCAAACCCGTGTGATTGGGGATGGACAAAGGATGCAAATGAACACTGGGTACCTTACTGGTCAACCCTTCCTGAGGCTGCAAAGTCTTGCAAAGAATTAATCAAATGTGGCTACAAAAAGGCTTGTAAACCACCTTGTAAATGCACAAATTCTTCCCTTTCATGCACTGAACTTTGCACTTGTGGTGGCTTATGTTATAGATAGAGGGGTATTAATACACAACGAATGCACAGATCAATTGAAATATGTGATCCCGCCAATGAAATTCAAAATATAACAATTTCGTTGAAAATCCTGTTTTTTGCTTGTGCCATATATAATATTGATATACGGAAATAAGCCATGTATTCGTAAATAATCACATCAGCTTCTTTGGATAGTAAAACATATAAAAAGTCACCTTATTCATCCATATATGTGTCCTAGAAGGTAGGGTATTATATAAATAAGTTTCGAAAGCAGTCATGATGAAATTCAAAATGGCGGCTAAATTATGGGTCTGATCCTGTGTGTCCGGCTCTTATTGGATAGAGCATACAAAAATCTACAAGTAAGCCAATTTTTATGCTTGTTTCACATTTTGAACGATTTGGTCAGTTTTCAACTTGACCTACTAGACTACAAGGCCCCACTCTCAATTTTATGCCGGCCCCTGGGCAGCCGCTAAGTCTACCCTCTCTTAGATCCGGCCATGCTTCCACTGATGTCATTATTGGTAACTAAGTACTTACTCCAGCCGAGCACGATATATAGTTTGAACATCCTTCGTTCAGAGAACATGGCGATGAAGATAAGCGTGTAGAGATACAAACCCTCCACGAAGATCCACATGTAGTTAGCACTCCAGATGTAGAAGAACACGCTTTGAAGAAGGCGGCATTCCCAGTGCTGGAAAACATAGAGAATGTGTTAACTAGCATGGATAGAGAGAGAAATTATACAGCATATGATGTTTGTTATCTAACAACAAATTATTATTATTATTATTATTATTATAATTTTTTTATTTTTTTTTATTATTATTTGTGATTATTATTATTATTATTATTATTATTATTATTACCATTATCACTACACTCATTATTACATCTTAACAAGCTTGTACATCTAAGCATGGATTTTCTTTGATTGCGCTAGAGATTTTGACAATCTGCTAAGGAGTGGCTTATTGCATATTGTCTGTAGTGGAGAAGGTCCTTCGCAAATTTTGTGATATTTAGTTGCTGAGTTTCTTGCATTTCTGGAAATAAGGAGGTAAAACACACAGCCATCAGTCCCGCTGACACATGTAAAATGTTGATGCTCTAAGAGTATGTCGCTTGCATTTCTGGATGTGTTAAAACACCATCCATGGATCGTAAAGAAGTCAGGGCCATCTAAAGAGACCCGTCTAGTGCTGAGTAAGAAAATTTAACAATCTGTCTCAGAGAATGTAGAAAATGGATGATCGGCATATGATCTCAATACAATTTTCTGTGGTCCTTTCATCCATGCTACCCGCTCTGGTGCTATTGGTAGTGTCAGACCAAGAACAGCCTAAGTCGGTAACACTACGCGTGTGGGCAACCCTAAAGAAGCAGCTACCATCCATAACGTTACTATCATAGGTATCCCAATCAAACCTTCGCTGGATATCTCACACCGTATAGGTACCCACGCGTGTAGGGCTTGGATACATGTAATAAGCGGTTTTCTCTATAACTATCCACGCATATTCTACCGGACAGCCTATCGGTGCCCATGGGCACCAGAACTGGGCAATCGGTACCCACAGACACGTGCCATTGGTGCCGGAGACACCATTCATCTGTGCACCGACAGCACAAGAATATCATCATCAGTACCAGCAATTTCCGTGATCGGTACCCGGACATTGATCAACACGGGTATCGAAGACACAACACGTGCCTGTGTCTGACCAACAGACTATAAAAGGGCGAAATCTCGTCTCTAACAATATCGAAACCGGCGACCCCGGGATCGCGTCTCTCTTCGGCCTACTGACGATAGCTGGAAAAATAGGCAATCTCCTTCACTCCATGTTGCCTCTCTCCAGTGTAAAGGTTGGGGACGTTACCAATAATAGACTTAAATAAAACCCGCCTACAATGGTGTGAATGGGACCCGGAATCAGGGACTCGATAGCCGCCAATCAAAACCAATAACTTCTAACTATATTGACCAAGTCTTATCAGTGGTGATCATGCAAAATTTAAATTATCACCAGTGATATGGCAGACGAGAACCAATATATGTCTTACGATGCAGCGCATATTCTGTCCAATGACCATTTTGAATACGTGTTAGACTGTTAGTGGATACTGTGTGGAATGATAGTATAGGGTCATAATTCATGAATCCATTTCCTCAGTTAATCATATGGCGTCATAATTAACTAAGTGATATGTAGGATGACGTCATAATCATTACGTCATGAGTGACTGGATTTAGTCCGTCTTAAATGCTGAATAGTCTGATACGTTGTACGAACTCTATGTATTTGCTATTTAATAAACAACAACACACAATCCAATTAGTTTCAAAATATTCAACAGCTTACCTGTATAGTTTTCTGAAAATGTATAGTCAGAGAGTTCAGAGATCGATCGATCCCAATACGAGCGAGGTCACAGATTCGTAATTCTTGGATATCCATACATTCTAACACAGTGTTAATAATTTTAGAGTTATTGTTAAAGGATATAAATGCCTGATCAAAGTAGACATATGCTTTTATTTTCCTAGGATATTTGTGGATGCGCCATACATTGCTATGTGAGGGAATGCAATCTGCATCTAATATAAGAAGGAAGTAACTTCTAACTTATCTAGATTATTATAATGTACATCAATAGATAGATAATAAAATTTCCTTTCCGAGCATATATGTTAAATTACAAACAAAGTATAAATAGACTAGGGAAATAAGGATTGTATGAACCTCTCCTCGTTGCTATGTAGTACATTTCTAACCAACCTAGGCGAGAAATCCTGCGCATGCGTACTTGACTTCTGCTGTCATTGTTGGTCATGTGTGGGTGGATCTTAGATAGAGATGGGCAGGGCATTGATAAAACTGTAAAGTTCCATTAAACATAATACGAACTCAAATCGCTGAGATAACTAAATAAACTAATTTTGAGTAAGTGCGGTACTAAACAGCTCTGAAATAACGTACCTTGTTTCCAAAACCAAATAAAACGTACTGTTGAATATTTTGAACATGATTGGATTGGAAGACATTGCTGCCGAAGCAATATCTTCCAATCTAATTATGCATAATTATTAAACATGCCATTTCTTACTAATTAACATGTTGGGGTGGGGGTGGAGTGGGGGTGTTATCCGTGTTCCGCTGTGCCTTAGTGAGACGTGCAAGTCGTGCATGCGTGTGCGCTCATTTCTTGTGTTTGATAAGAGACCTATTACATCGTTCGTCACATTTGACAAAATGCGTTATTCATTATATCAGCTTAGATGAAATAAAATAAGTGTAATGGATACGTAGGCTATGATGATCATAGGCCTTTATTTGCCTGAGGGATCACATCCGATGCCCTTCATCATCAGCATCGAGAAGGCAGACAGCTGGACCATCTAATTATAATCCGAGATACAAGACGACAGTTCGCTATGGAATATATTAAGCATTGCTATCTTCATCCCCTCAATATATTGCGTTATAATTACTACTGGTGATGTCCAGGCGGTGCACAAAAACAAAATGAATATTGGATTGTGTCGAGTATCGATGCTTTTCTACAAGCCAGTAGAAGGAACAATAATTTGTGTTGTTCATTTTGAGATTTGTCCATCTGAATTCTGAACCATTTCTGTTGAGACAGAAAAGTGGTGCTACTAGTCGCTATATATGCCATTTAACCCTTTTCTGACGAAACCGGCCAACAGCGGCCTCTACACTGGTCCTGATTAATCTCTAGTTGCAGGCCAGGAAAATAATATTTTTTAAACTTTACCATTGGAATGACTGGCTCGATAACCGATCCAGTCATTCCATTGGGGGAATTTGTCAAAAGAAAGTCTTCTCTTGGCCTGCAGATATTTTTATTTTCTTGACCAAATGGTTAATTGACAAATTGGTGAGGAACCTGATCGATTACAAATAAATACAGAATGGCACAGTGACACAGTGAACGAGGTTAAGGGTGTAATGGTCACAAAGGCAGGTACATATTAATAGATGGTCATTGTTCACATCACGCTACTGAAGGACCGAGGTAATCAAGGTATCCTCTGTCTTCGGTCATGTTAATTTCGTTAAAGGGCCCGATCTCCTGTAAATTCGAAGTTGTAATTAAATGAGAGTGAGAAGATTGCTGGAAGGAACTCGTTCAGGATTACACTTGATTGCTGTCAGCAACAAAGCAATGAGCAAGACAGAACGAATGGACAATGCTGTGTATACACATATTAATGAATGACGGAATTTTATTTGACAGGAGTTGATTTGACGGAACTGATAGGATTGTCTAAAGTGGATTGGGTTAACGGGGTGGGGCTGTTTTGTAATTGACTGAATTTGGTTTGGCTTGGCTTGGCTTGGCTTGGCCTGGACTGGGATGGGATGGGATGGGCTGGGCAATGCCAGGGAGGGTCGGCCTGGGCTGAGAAACTCCAAGCCGAGCCGGACCACGCCGTACCACATTGCGCTTAACTGAACGGTTTAATAAACGAATTTATGTATGGATGACGAGTAAACCAATGAATTAATTAAATGGGTGGAAATCGTATGCACTGTCTGTATTGGTAAATAAACGACGTAGGTTAAACTGATCAATGAACACAGGCGTAGGAAGGTGTCATAAGTGTAGGGGGCCAGAGCCCGGCTAATTTGAGATGGGGTGTGATTTTCGGGATTCCCTGCGAAATATTTAGAAATATAGATGTTCTGAGATGGCTTCGCGATCCTGCTTTTGTGTGAGTGTGTCTGCGTGCGTCCATCTCACACGCATGAGTGTACGACTCTGACAAGTCTACCCACGTGATGAACCTATTCCTTAGCAACCAGTTACCTGACATGCATTATTTGTCACATTGCATTTGTCCATTTCAAGGACGTAGTAGCGTCACACACACCACGTATGTTATCTTACTGTTAATAATTCCCTATTGAACACTACATCTATAATTGATTAATTGACCGCAGCCATAGCTACATCTGATACCGTGTTTCTGATTAACACTTTCATCGATAAATCCCGCCATATCTCGATCAATCTCAAGACAATAATACAGGAAAGTTGGTGAACATTTTGAAATTAATATAACTGTAAGCCGTTGGTGCCTTAGGCAGCAATAGCTTCCAGTCATATTAACCTCGAAATATCCAACAGAATATGTAATGCCTCTGAAAAATTTAGCTTTTCAGGGATTTGCCGGTGAATGGGTTATTATCTTCAGGAATCCTGACAACTGGTCTGTATAGATATAGGTGTTACTCGGTATATGTCTGGCGGCAAAGTGTCACTATCCCAATCAGAAAAATAATGCATACGCTTTATTCTGCTGCCAACTAATTCAATCTCAAGTTCTCCTTATGGCATTCAGGCCATGCAATAGAATATTGTCGGGGTTATGGATGGTTGTGGGTAGTTATAGATGGTTGTAGATAGTTGTGAATGGTTGGGGATAGTTGTGGACGATTGCAGATGGTTGTATAGGCGTGTGGGTGGTTGGAGATGGGTGTTGGTAGTTTTGGATGTTTGAAGATGACTGTGGATGGTTGTGGATGGTTATGGATGGTTGCGGGTGGTTGTGGGTAGTTGGGGATATGTGTAGATTGTTGTAGATGGTTGTACATGAGTGTGGATGGTTCGTTATGGTTGTGGATGGTTGTAGGTTGTTCTTGGTGAGTTTAGGTTGTTGTGGATAGTTGTGGGTGGTTGTAGATGGTTGTGGATGGTTGTGAGTCGTCGTGGTCGATTGGGGATAGTTGTGGATGGTTGCATATGCTTGTATATGGTTCGTGCCGGTTGTGGATGGTTCTAGACGGCTGCTAGTGGTTTGGGATGGTTGTTGTAGTTGAAGATGGTTATGGATGGCTGTAGATGGGTGCGGGTGGTTAGTGACTGGTCCAAAGATTCGCCTACCGGTATTGTCAGACTGTACGACATGCAATACTCATCCTGCGGTATATGAGGATGGTGATACAGTGGGCATACTTGACAGTTTCTTCATGTCCTCAATATATTGATTCACCTACGTGAACACTCCTCGGTACCGGGCAGTCTAACGGTAGTCGTCAGTGACGTAAGACATTTACTATTATTGAAATTCTGGCAGTCACATTACAACCAGAACAGTTTGTATGGTTACTGTATTCTGCGGCTGTAGTAGTAGAAACACCCTACAGCTGCAATCAGCCCTTCTTCACCTCTGCCCACTGTGTCTTGTCCTCAGCCGAAATCCTTAGCTTCCTCAGGTCCATTCTTGACTGGAGTGTACAGAGTCCTGCTTTCTTGAGGTCACCTCGCAGTACGCTTAGCAGATTTATTCAATAACGTCTTCTCCTGGTTTTATATTTGCTGGCTCCGAGTAGGGCGAATTCCAAGGCTATCTCTGCTGGTGTCTCTTCCGGCATCTTTAGCACATGGCCAAACATGGACCATCTTTGCTGGGCGACTTTTACAGACGGCGGCGATGTATTACACATCTTGCATAGTGCATCATTGGAAATTGTGCTGTCTGGCCATCGGTACCCAGTGATGGTGCGTAGGTGTTTGCGGTGGCAGACGTCGAGTTTTCTAGAGCTGCTTTTGGAGCAGTCCAGCAGTTACAGTTTTACAGCATCAAGGATACGCAGGTTGCATTGTAATAAACGTAGACTTTTTTTATACCTACGAGTCCATAGCTTCCAGAAGGATTGGAACGCTATGTTCCCCATGACGCAGCGTGCCGCAATGTCAGCAGTACTGCAAAGCAGTGAACTCAGGATTTTACTTTTCCTCCATGGTTCGTCGCAACGAAGTGGTCGTCATTTTCATTAGTTTCATATTTTGTAGATAAGTATATGTGGGTGAACTCAATTTTGGATTAATTCATAGTCTCAATTTTTAGTTTACTTGAAGCTATTGGGAGAAGTTCGTCAATGGGTTTATTTTCCGCCACATCGTCCTGCATTTTCCATCTCTAGCGGCATACCCAATATTGACACGGGGGGGGGGGGGTATCTTGTGGAACTTTCCGGCACGGGTTTCAATGCAGCAGCAAGGTAACAGGTGAAAAGCACCGGAGATAGACCATCTCCCTGTGATGGGCCGATTGTTGTCTCAAACTCAACAGAATTCACTGATTTGACTCGTACTCTCAGCTTGGTATCTACAAGAAGTAGTCTCACTAGTCGTAGCTCATCTTCATTGCAACTGACCTGGCGTAGTACATCTAGGATCTTCGAGCGTTTAATTGTGTCGAAGGCTCGTGGCATGGCAATGCTCATTTTATGGAAATCCCTCTGTTTGGACATGACAACCGACACAAGCATGCCTTGAGCCCATACAATGTCTGTGCAGCTGGGTCCCCGTTTGAAGCCACTGTGACATAATCCGGTGAAGTCTTTGATCTTGTCTCGGATGTAGCATAAAGTAGCATTAGATAGAACATTCTGTTTACTGTTGAGGAGCGCAATGAGCCGCAGCTTGGCTGGGTGGGGGGGGGGCAGGTGGCTTCTTGGGCTTGGGTAGTGTGATAAGGGTGACTTGGCCTACAGCGTCCATGGGAAGGTAGTGCATAAAAACTGAATTGATTAGGTGCGTGATCGGTTTTGAGATAATGTCACTTGCATATTTGAATAGTTCATTGCTCATGCCATCAGGTCCAGACGCACGCCCATTTTTTCAGGGCTTTAAGTGGCGTCTGAACTTCTGCTGTTTTAATTGGTGTTAGTAATGGCCGGGGTCTCCTGAGAACGGGTGCAAGGGCTCATCATCGTGGTCAGTGAACAGTTCCGTGAACCATTCTCGAATCGCCTCGGCTTTGCCCTGGTCAGTCACGATACAGTGTCCTTCAGAGTTGTCTACAGTGAGTGGTCGAGTGTAGATGGTAACTCTCAGGGCTCAGGCCTCCCCGAAACATTTTGTGGCAGTCATCCGTGACAGTGATTTCATCTACTAGGGAGTCTGCTAGTTGAATATCAAGTTTTTTAAGCGTTCGCTGATGTGACGCAGAATGTTATTGCGCTCACATCGTAGTTCGGTGTGGTCTTCACTTTGGCCACTTTAACAGATGCGCAGCCGTAAGGCTTTCTGTTCTGCTAACCGTGTTACTACTAAAGGGTCGTCAGTATACCTACTTCGATTGTTTTTAGAACACCTATGGTGCAGGTAGATGATGCTTCCAAAGATTTAAGTATTTTTGTTAGGGCTTCGTTTGCATCGGAACTGACGGCGATGTTAGCTATTTGCTCCCCAAGGGCCTTTTTGTATGGGATTTGCGTGTCAGTGTCGCTGATTAGCGTGGGTAGGTTGTAGGTGACTCTATCCTCTCTTGCCTGGTATGGCGTTTATACATTAGGTAGAGATCGTTCTTCTGAAGACGTGTAATGACTGGCTTACGGTCAGAATTGTGGTCTGTGCCTCCATAGGAACGAGTATTCCGCTGTAGAGGTTTTTGCTTCTGTCGTGCAACAGTACAATGAATCATACCAGGCGTTCTGGGCGGTCTCCAATCAGACCTGTCTAGGAATAAGCCATCGTCCTATTGCACGGGTCTCGCCCTCCCACTCCGCTCTCGTATCGATCCAAGAACAGTGAACCTATGTGAGTCAGCATATGTTAATCCGATGGGAATAAGCTGACTTCGACAAAATCAAAGGAGGGAGAGTGAACGCGTACAACAGATAACAACTGTTTCGTAAAAGAACTAAGAGAAAATGTGATACAATTCAGGAATCCATTTCCTCCGTCAATCATATGCCAACTACGCGACGTGTATGCTGACGTTATAATCATGGCGTCATTAATGATGCGATTTTGCCGGTCTTTAACGCTTAATAGTCCGACACGTTGTACGAATTGTATGTTTTTGCTATTTAATAAACATGCTGTTGGCAGCAACAGCGTCCAATCGCATTAGTTTCCAAATAATCAACAGATTACCTGTATAGTTTTATGCAAATTGATATTCAGGGAGTTCAGAGATCGATCGATCCCAAAACGGACAAGGTGTGTGTGGAGCTTAGATAGAGATGGGCGGGGCATAGCTAAAACTGGAAAAGTGAATTGGCAGGTGAACCCGCAGCATGTGTAGCAGAGCAAAATCCAAGATTATCGACGTCGATGTGAAAGTATTCAAAGACAAATGAAATATGGAAAATAATGGCATTATTCATGAAAATCCAGAATATGAGACAATGAACATTTCCAAGTTTGTCCATCCAGCGTATAAGGTCATAATCAACTACACGACGTGTAGGATGACGTCATAATCATGACGTCATGAATGCCTCGATATAGTCCTTCTTTAACGCTTAATAGTCCGACACGTTCTGCGAATTGCATGTGTTTACCATTCAATAAACATTCTTTTGAATAGTTTGAAACTAATTTCACTGGGCGTTGTTGCTTCCTATGGCAGCAACAGTGCCCAGTCAAATTAGTTTCAAAATATTCAACATATTACGTATATAGGTAGTCTGGAAATTGATAGTCAGGGAGTTAAAAAATCGATCTATCCCAACACGAGTGTGATGTGGTTGGAGCTTAGCTAGAGATGGGAGCGGCATATGTACAATTGGAAAGTCCATTGACAAGGCTAAACGTTGGAATCGTGATCGACAGAAAGTTTTAATAATAGCAAATGATATATGTAAAGCCGGCATTGCAGAACAGGAGACACTAAATGGCAGAAGATTTGGGTGGGGACGAGACGCCAGATCCTCACGACCCATGCTGGCAAATGTCTAAATGTGGGGCTCTCTGTCTGTGGGAGCCCGAGAACAAATACCCCTTATGCTCTCTATTTTCAGATTGATTCGTCTGTGATATGTCGCGGCAAAGCGACCATGCATTATTCTACTATTCATTAATTTGCTAAACCTTGCATTGTTACTTACCGAACCGCCATGTTTAAACTCGACATCACCATTTTCCGCATATATAATGTCATCTGGTAGACCAACGCTCTCTACCATCAGGTGTGTTTTCAACAACCATATAGCAGCACGTAAGATAAACGAAACAAACAGATTTATATGGATCGTATTGCGTTGGCAATGTAACTTTCTGAAACAAAACAGAAACAGGTGTACACAATGAGATATTTAAAGCATTACAATGGACCGTTCCAGTTTTAGCAATGCCCCGCCCACCTCTAGCTAAGCTCCACCCACACTTCGCCGTGTTGGGATTGATCGTTCACCGAACGCCCTAAATATAAATTTCCTGAAAACTAACAGGTACGCTGTCGAATATTTTGTATCTAATTAGACCGGGTGCTGTTGCTTCCTGTGGAAGCAACATCGCCCAGTCAAATTAGTTTCAAAATAGTCAACATAATATTTATTAAATAGGAAAGACATACAATTCGTACAACAACGCATAGTCCGTCTTCAAAGATGTGTTCGTGAAGTACTTATCCATGTCATTCATGAAATCATAACAACGTCATTGATTGTGATGTCATTCTATGCGTCACGTTGTTGTTTATGACGTCATACGATGGATGGATAAAGTGGAAAGGTTCATTCTACTTAGACTTTCCAGATTGCACATCAGCTTTATAACATATGTGTTTAGTAACCGAACCTGCCGTCTGTGACCAACAGCGAGAAATGTCACAGATTGGCGCACCTGGTAACGTCAATAAGATGCATTTGTGTTTTAAACTTCAGTAAATATAAGAAGGTGGTTGTGAGTGGTGACGATGGAGAAGAAAGGCCAATAATGAGCTCAGTGTTTATCATGGCATCCAAATTTTGAAAATCCAAGGGACCCCACACCTAGAGATCTAGGAGTCCCAACCTGGTATCTGAGGATCTCAAACTGAAATTTGGGATTCCCATGTAATTTTTTTCATCCATGCTAAAATTAGAGCGTATCATTGGTGCACAGCTATGAATGGCGGATGTCAAATGCTAAATTGTGTGGGTATGTTTGTGCAAAAACTAATAAAGCTAATTAATATTTAACAATCATGCTGGATTTTCAGGCGTGTCATGGAACACATTACCACAAGTTTTGGGGACCATCGGTTACAATTCTCAGGGTCCATCCCCTAAAAAGTACCCTTTTGAGAAACCCCGAATGAGCTATTGCTTTTTTAGTAATCAATGTGCTATAAACGAGCGTATTACCCTAAATACACAGCTCACACTATGACGATCAACATGAAACAGTTGCCACATTAACCCTTTTATAACTAAATTTTGTCCAAAAAAACAAAATATGTGCTTTTTAATTGTGCATTCGCAGGCCAAATTAAGACTATTTTTGAAAATTTACCACTGGAATCACTGGCTCGGTAACCGAGCCAGTGATTCCAGTGGTAAAATTTCAAAAATAGTCTTACTTTTGCCTGCAAATTGACATTCCTCAAGACACCTACAGAGGCCGGTTTAGGCCAGCTTCGTCATGAAAGGGTTAATGGCGTTTTGCAGACATTATCACCAAAACCATTTCCTTGTGCAACATCATTATGTGGATGTGGTTTTCTTAATTTAACGTGTTAAAACAACTCAAGATCACCGGAAAACGTTTCACGTGCTGTTCATACACACGTATATCGTCTCTTGTTTAAAATAAAACTGTCCGTTTGTTTATATATAACGTCTTACTCCATTTTATTAATTGAACCGCGTATGATATGAGGCTGTTAATAACCCAGCGGTTGAGGAATCCAGAAAGAACTCTTGTAAAATCCGATTATATCCGAGCAAGCGTTCGTTAGAAGACATGCTTTAATACGTTCTTGATGAAGCCGACCAAAACCAGCCTCTGTAGCGGTTTTGAGGAATGTCCATTTGCAGCCCAAGATAAGACTATTTTTGAAGATTTATCACTGAAATGCCGGCTCGGCAATCGAGACATTGGACATTTAATAAGGAAACATTTCGATATTCTTAAACAAATTTAGACATTAACAGGCTAAAGTATGTTTCCTGTTGCATAATTAAATATATCACGAAGTGCCGCTATTTGAACAAATAAAATATGAATGATTATATTGTGACCTGGTCAAACTGCAGCAGTCCCACAAATTCTGACCACGTAAAACCATCCAAATATCGTGAAACAAACCTGTTCCATTATTAAGCAAGAACAATCAGCGATTCTTGTCACACTGTAAAGAGTTTTCAGATTTTCCAGACTTTTCGGATTTTTACGGATTTTCCGATTTTGTTTTTCGGATTGTCCTTGATCCCTCCCAAAGTTGTGTACTCCTATAATGCATGGTAACACCCTCTCACGTGTTAAAGGTTGACCCAACTCGGGCAAGTAGTTTCCGAGATATCCAAGGATCCAGAATTTGATCCGATCTGGATCCGCATTCTCTTATCAGAGCAGACAGATCCGATCGCAATACCCTCTTCCCCTTACGGTTCGTGGGTAATTTATATCGCCTATGGCAGCAACGGGGTCCAATCAAATTAGTTTCAAATTATATTCAGAATATGTATTAAATGGTAAAGAAATACAATTCGTACAACGTGTGGAACTTTTAAGCGTTAAAGACGGGCTATATCGAGTCATTCATGACGTCATGATTATGACGTCATCGCACACGTCACGTATTTGAGTATGACGTCATATGATGGAAACGTCCATTGGCCTGAGGTAAACTGGGATATAACAGCTCCATGAATTTCAAAGCATAGAAAAACATGAAGAACTATCTTCCGCCAAGTATATATAATTACATTTTTGACATTTCACGAGAGCTCTACTGATCAAAAAACCCGTGAGTGATCTGCAAGCCTTTAATGGACGTCTCCACTTTTAGCTATGCCCCGCCCCTCTCAATCTAAGCTCCAACCCGATCGATCTCTGAACTCCCTGACTAGCAATTTCCAGACAACTATACAGGTAAGCTGTTGTATATTTTGAAACTAATTTGACTGGGCGCTGTTGCTGCCATAGGCAACAACAGCACACAGTCAAATTGGTTTCAACATATTCAAAAGCATGTTTATTAAATAGTACAGACATACAATTCGTACAATGTGTCGGACTTAAAGACGGACCAAATAGAATCATTTATGATATAATGATTATGACGTCATCATACACACCGCTTATCTGATTATGACGTTATATGACGTCAGATAACAGATAGATACTCTGGAATGGTAAATTCTAAACGAAACAGACCGAAAATAACACATTCTTTCTAAGGCATAGTATCGTAAATATTTTGGAATTAATTTGCCCTTTGCAGCATCAGATTTCCATAAAATGTGCTAGAAAATACATGTGCAGTTATTTTATAAATGATACACTTGTATTTCATTAGGTAATGGTGGTAATAAGTATACAAACTACAGCAGTGAAGACGAACTCGTGAAGTTCCTACAGATGGAGAGTTTTCTAATACAGGTAAGCATTCCAGTTATGCACGCATTATTTAATGGATTATTATAATCTGCCGCTCAAATATGACGTCACATTGAACCACGTCACATGTAGGCTGATGTCACAATCGGAATACGTAATGGATGGCGTATCTATCTCCGTCGTGAACATGTCACGGTTCAACAAGTGTACGAATTGTAGTGCTTGGATGAAGTTATTATTTAATAAAGAAGTGGGTGGAGCTTGGCTAGAAATGAGCGGGGCATAGCTAGAAATGGATGCTTCCATTTAATTGGGAGCAAAATGATGTCGCTTCCTTAAAGGAAAACGTGCACCATCATATATACTATTCCACACATGGGACACACTATGACACAAATACACCTTGTGTGCAATTTTGTGTGTTTATCCTACGGTGAAGGTGATATTCAGGCTTTAATAGCTAAATCTTGATACATTCTTCTAGTCTCTGGAGGCCGCCATACTTTAATTTTCAACCAATCAGAAACATACCTAGGTTGTCTATCTCGGTATCTATGGTCAATCATAGACGTGATATTTATAGATTATCCGCGTCCGCATTTTGCGGATTCCATAATGTGACACTGGATAAATAGGAAACTAAGAAAACGGCAATACCACACAGAATTATAGCACACATATAGAACCAGATAAATCTGGACATCCCCCACGTCACCCGTACCCACCCACCCACACCCCTGCCTATACTAACATAACTATACTAACCAAACTACCATCTAATGTATTCCATTCTTCTTCCATTTACTAATAAGCAACACCAGCTAATAAAGTTATATGGTCAAAATTCAAATAATCGGCAACGGAAATGGCAAGCCAATAGATAGTTAGCTCTATTACTGAGGAAGCTTTAGAGTCAAGGGCACTGTGCCGTGGATGTACTGAGTGGCGCATTTCTTTGTGATGGCCCGTAGGTCGAAAAGCCGGCATGCTTCGGTTAGTACAAATCGACGATCACTAATTTAAGTTAGATTATGTCTGGATATCGTGATTCGTGAATAATGGTGATCTCACCACACCAAAGTTCACGAAACTTCCTTTCTCCATTTCACATGGTGCAGTCAACCCCGATTTCCCCGCCCCCCCCCCTCCCCCACCCCCTTTATGACGCTTGGATATCGGGCCGACAGTGTCACGAAAACAGAGCCGCATAGAATCAAAATTTCCACAGCGAAAATTCAGCACAACAAAGAAATTAATACCGTTTTGAACCTGGTGTGAATTGGACCTATTTAACAGGGACCAGAACTATACATCACCCAAACGAATCAATCATTATGATATGGATCATAGATATCTATAGCAGCGTAGTATAAGCGCAAGCGTGTGTGTAAGCTGTTGAATATTTTGAAACAAATTTCACTGTCAAATTAGTTTCAAAATATGAAACGTGACAATTATTCTCCGGGAAGTGAATGATATGAAATGTATACACCTGTGCAAAAGTTAAGCACCAGCAAAAACAATAGAACGTAGAAACATGATGGTACAACTAGGCTGCCATACTTTTTGTCCCCGCATTATCTGACATAATTCCAAGTACGAAATGCACATGCATGCATGACTTCACGCCGCTTGATGTCCGTGCGTGGCGGGAAACAGCACACGTGTTCAGTTATGTAAAAGTCCAGTTTGAGGTGTAGAACATTACATACAGATTTAGGCGACAAGATTAGGAATTTTGTGTTCATGACCGTGGTTTATTTGTACAGAGAGAATTAGCTCTTGATTGTGAACCGCTATGGCAAGACGAAGGTTAAGTGATCGTGTGAAATGGCAAATCATAGGCATGCATACCACTGGTATGTCATGCAGAGAGATTGGCAGACAGCTGAACATTAACCATACTGTAATCAGTCGTTTGATTGCAAAACATGGGCAAACTAACGAGGTGAAGGACAGGCCTATATCTGGAAGACCGAAGAAGACTACTGCACGTGATGATCGAGCCCTAGTACGCCTTGTTAGTAGATCTCCATTCACCAACAGCAGAGTGCTCAGCCAGCAATGGGAAACGCGCAATAGAGTGTCAATGTCTACCGTCAAAAGGAGACTGTATGCTGCTGGCATGAAAGCTAGGAGACCTGTCAGACGTCCTCTCCTCACTGCACACCACAAAGAGGAGCGTCTGAGGTAGTGCAACGAAAGAAGACACTGGAACATGAGATCCTGGAGACGGGTACACTGGTCCGATGAAAGTCGGTTCCTGCTTCATGCCACAGATGGTCGAACTCGTGTATGGAGGTCCAGACGCACGGCGTACGATCAACGTAACATCATGGAAGAAGTTCCATTTGGTGGAGGTTCCGTTATGATATGGGGGGTGCATCTCATTTGATTGTAAGCTGGATCTGTTGACTGTACCTGGAACACTAAATGGACAAAGATATCAAGATTCCATACTGGATAGAGTTGTGGTCCCTCATTTTGTAAATCATGCACCTGGAACCCACCCTATATTCATGGATGACAACGCCCGACCACATCGTGCTAGAGCTGTGCATGAATACCTCCGCCAGAATGCCATCGAAACCCTACCATGGCCAGCAAGAAGCCCTGACATGAACCCTATTGAGCATATCTGGGACATTCTGGGAAACATGGTGAGAAGGAGGGATCCTCCTGTGCAGAACCTACAGGAATTAACAGACGCACTCCATCTTGAATGGCAACGAATACCACAATGGCGTATCAGTCGGTTGGTGACCAGTATGAGACGTCGTGTCCAGGCCGTCATCCAGGCACAAGGTGGATATACCCGGTATTAATAATGACAGTCTCAAACTCGTGCACAGATGTTAAACTTCGTTTTCAGACACCATTACTGACAATCTAGCCACGTGTGTCAACTGTAGGGCAATAGTTGTCAGTTGTGTCAACGTAACCATATTCAGGCCTCGTTTTCAAGTTCAAACAAAAAACATACAGTGTTTCCCCACCATCATAATCAGCATTCCTCTAGTTGCATTATTACCTCTTGCACTAAGATGGATGGGTACATAAATGTTTATGCTATTGCTTTCTTCATAGCACATGAATATACCCTCGCATGTGCGTAAAAATAGGGTGGTGCTTAACTTTTGCACAGGTGTATATATGCCATCAACTCTCAATTCAATTCACCATTTGAGATGAGATCAGCGTCCCTTTAAGGCACGTGTTTTTACAACAGACATACGGTATAGCTAGGAAATAACTTAACAGATTTCCAATCGAATTATGTTCAAATTACTCAACAGAACATTCCGTACTAACTAGCATGTGTGTGTGTGTGTGTGGGTGTGGGGAGGGGGTTGGTTACTGTAGTATGTTGGAACGTACTTACTTGAAATAAACCATGATAAAAACGGCGATGACAAGGAAGATGAGCGAGATAGAGTATCCAATGTGATAGATGAGGTTGATTATATCAACATGCTCCTGAAATAAACATATATAGCGCATTAGAAAGACGTCGCTATCCAGTAGTGCGATACCCCTTAGAAGTGTTTTCATTGGCTGATAATCACGACGATGACACGCGCCAGCCAATGACAATACTTGGAGGTTTTATACTATTCGTCTGTAGAAGTGCCTTCATTGGCTGATGAGCGTGATGATGACGCATACCAGCCAATGACAATGTTTGAAAGCTATAGCGTATGCGTCCTTAAAAGTGTTTTATTGGCTGATGAGCATCATGATCACACATATCAGCAAACATATTGGCAGAGTTCATAGGCGTATTGAAATTGAAATTCCACACTTTACCATACTTTTTCCAGACCTAGTTTATCAATTTCCAGAAACAATTTAATGATATCTCAAATTTGTGTATATTTCAAAACTACAACATTTGACAGGAAATCTTTGGAATTAGTAACTGAGATCGTCAATATTTGGAGAATTATCTTTATAATTTTGTAAATGTGAATCACACGTGACAATATTTAAAATTGACATTCATTTACCAAAAAGTTAACAGAAAAGGTAGAATTCTCCATACTTTTCAAGGCCTGGCAATGGCTTTCCTCTAATTCCATACACTTCCAGACGTTCTGTGCTTGTGTGTGAACGCTGCCTAAACGCGATTTCGTTAGTAAATATATGTAGAGCATCGCAGGGCAATCTACACATCTCGGTTTGCATTACTTTCTGTGCTCAGTGCACGCCATTGGCAGGAAGTGTAAGTTTTTAAGAAATAGATGCATATGGCATAGAGTTAATAATCATAATAAAATATGGAAGTTTTTGTGGGAACGAGATGACTTAAGATGGTGATGGCTAATGTAACATATCCATAAGACAGCTCTATCAAGTTCACAGCTGAGCCTCTATGGGTAGAAAATTGCATAATTAGAGCAACGCGTTTGGGTAAGACATGGGAGGATCCGGAACGTGCATCGTGAAAATTTCGAATATTAGACTGGCTGAGAAGAAATTTCCTGCATCCTGATTTAGCGTGTGCAGTGCTGCTGTATTGGCGATGTTGAAATAACGCAATGGACTATCTTCATAAGGAATTCGTGGAAGAAGGTAGGGGAGGGGCGGAAACGAATTCTATTGCCCGCACCAATTTGCTATCTAGTGTGTAATGATTGACATACTTGCCCTAACTAATAAAGCCTAATGTCATACTTACCCTAATAATGGGGTGTATGTCAGATGTAGTGTTATTCAATGTACACCCTGTGTAGTCTGTCCACGAAGAATTCAGCCTCGTACTGAAGAACCATTCTCCAGTATGCATACATTGCTTGGTCGCTTTGGCTATAAGCATTTAATAATAATCATAATAATAATAATAATAATAATAATAATAATAATAATAATAATAATAATAGGGAATTGTTGTTGTTGTTGTTGCTGCTGTTGTTGTTGTTGTTGTTGTTGTTGTTGTTGTTGTTGTTGTTGTTGTTCTTCTTCTTCTTCTCCTTCTTCTTCTTCTCCTTCTTCCTCTTCGTCTTCGTCTTCTTCTTCTTCTTCTTCTTCTTCTTCTTCTTCTTCTTCTTCTTGAGGTGTGCACATTTAATAAGCAAATATTTTTATTTTTTTTGACTAAATTTATTCCATAAAGCGTTAAATGACATATTGTACCGCTAGAGTATGACTTCAAATGATTCGCGTTTAGATGCAGCCTCGTGTTTCTCTCGCAATAATTCGCATTAATCCTGGTTTATGGGACTATCTACCATTGAACCGGTGTAGAACTCTGTTTTATTTCAACATTGGAGTTTTTTGATTGGCGTCTATCGAGTTCCTGATTCCAGGTCCCAATTCCCACCATACTTAGGGTGGTTTATTTTTCCGTATGTTATTGGTAACTTCCTCAGTTTTACACTGCTACCCATTTATACTCCTGGGCAATCATAGGTAAACATAAACATAGGCAATCTCCTTCACTCATTGTTGCCTCTCTCTCTCTCTCTCTCTCTCTCTCTCTCTCTCCCTCCCTCTCTCCCTCCCTCCCTCCCTCCCTCCATCAGTTCTCTCTCTCTCTCCCTCCCTCTCTCCCTCTCCTCTCTCTCTCTCTCTCTCTCTCTCTCTCTCTCTCTCTCTCGGAGTGAAGGAGGTTGTCTATGTTTCCAGCGATAGTCAGTTGGCATAACATACACAAGATCCCGAGGTCTCCGGTTTCACACCTCTGCCCATTAGCGCCCGCGCTACCGCCTACTCTTTTTGTTTCAAACATGTTATGTACCGTATTCTAGATGACCCTGTCACATGTCTACCGAGCCACGTTAAACTCCTCATTGGTTGACCAGTTAATCAAGCTAGTCTCAATATTTTGAAGAAATACATCTACATTTATCAATCAAAACAAAGCAATCTGGAAATAACAAGCATCATTTGCGTGAGAAGAATTCGATCACGTGTATAGCTAGGAAATGGCGAGTCTTCAATTCACGAATCTAGTTTCTCTGTCAATCATATGATGTCATAATCAACTACGTGACATGTATGATGACGTCATAATCGATTACATCATAAATGGCCTAAGTTCGTCACGAACGCTTAGTTGATGACGGATTAAGTGTTGTTTTACGAATTGTATGTCTTTACTATTTAAAAACCATGCTGTTGAATATTTTGTAACCACTGTTGACCAGGTTGACTAACATCACAAATCAAATTAGTTTCAAAATATTAAACAGCTTACCTGTATAGTTTTGTGGAAATTGATAGTCGATCCATCCCAACACGAGCGAAGTGTGGGTGGAGCTCAGCTAAAGATGGGCGTGGCATAGCTAAAACTGTATTCCTCCATTAGTAATATGGAGAGTGTCTTGGTAGAATGTTTTTGTAAAACGGTGAACCGTGTCAAAGGAAGAGTAAATACTAAATATTATATAAATTTCCGAGAAAGACAAAATCAATTTTCTTAGAAGACGTGCATCCTGACAAATGTGGCATCTCGGAAAGCTAGAACCGTGAACGGAATGTAACGTCGTCTAGAAAGACGCGTCCCGTCCTAAAGGAGAAATAACATCATCTCATAATATCTATTCAGGTGATATCACTGGCCACTCATAAACTATTCATGGCTTTTTATCACGTCGTTAAGGAAAGATATTCAGACGTTAGTAGTTAAATGTTGATACAAGCATAAAGCCTATGATGGCTGTAATGATTTACTTTTCAACCAATCAGAAAAAAATCGATCGTGTCTGCCTCCGTATATACGATCAATCATAGAGGTACCATCTATAGTTTGGCAATGTGGTATAAAAGCAACCGTATAGGTATCCTGTTGAATATTTTGAAACTAGCTTGACTGGAAGTTGTTGCTGTCATAGTGTCGGGGACTAGCTTAAGCAAACTCCAACATACTGCTTATGTACGAATTAGGTCTGTGAGAGTCTTGTAGAATAAATAAATAATAAACTCATTTTAAAACAAATATATAACATTTTGCTGTTTATTCACATGTGGTTGTAAAGGCTGACAACGGTCATCTCCTCCTATCTCTGCTTCTCCCCTCGCCTCTCTCATCCGCCCAGATACCCTGTGACCTGCTGCACACATCTGATTGGTTGACAGCTAACCACGTGGGCAGAGGAAGAGAGAGTGAGAGAGCGAGCGAGAGAGGGTGGCTGGAGAGTAACCTCCGTGCTGAGTACAAACGCCACACAAGTTATCGCCCCTGTGACTGCATGGGGGTGAGAGAGAGAGAGAGAGAGAGAGAGAGAGAGAGAGAGAGAGAGAGAGAGAGAGAGAGAGAGAGAGAGAGCGCGAGCGAGAGAGATAGAGAGAGAGAGCGCGAGCGAGAGAGAGAGAGAGAGAGAGCGAGAGAGAGCGAGAGAGTGAGAGAGAGAGAGTTTATAATTATTATTTCCATATGTCTCTTTACTGAGATTTATAATAATAGGCAGCAAGGACTTGCAGTAAAATTTGCTTCAAAAATATTCAACAAGATGATTATTACATAATAAAGAAGGTAATGCATTGGCACTTAGATGACATCATACACTATAACTTGAGGAGACAAAATGGTGGCACTCACTGTTCAACATTCATGCGATTTTACAAAGCAGACACATTGCCAAACGGATATGGGAATATGACCGGATATGAATTATATGGAATCTATAAACCATAATCTATCCGATTAGTGTAGCAAAACACGATTTAAGATGGGATTAGCATCCCTTTAAAGAACAAGCGCCCTTTGGACCCCAAAAGAAGTGCAAGTTACAGTTAGGCGTATCAGGACCGGTGTCTAAGTGAAATACATTATGTGCTCAAACTGCTTCTCTTCTCTTCTAATCTTTCTCAAAATCTCACAGGTTGGTCAAGGGTAATGAAGTGGTCAATCAAATCAACTCGCTACAGCACTCTCCCATGGTATGAAGAGGATAACAATTTTTTTAATATTCCGACCTGCTGTCACCAGCCACATCCATACAAAATCATGTTCACAGCTGCAGCGTATTGAAGCGAAATACTTTTTGAAATTGTAATAACAAGTGTACAATTCTTATCGCGTGCCAAACAATGTGTGCGAGTTTCAAGTACAGCTCTGAAATAACACAGAACGTACTGTTGAATATTTTGAACATAATTGGATTACATTGCTGCCTCAGCATTCCAATTCAATTATGTTCGAAATAGTAAAAAAGAACATTTCTTACATCGTGTTCAAGATTGTACTAAGAAACATTCTTAAGTTATTTCTTAGCTGTAGTGTACACTTGGGTACGGTCGATAGAGGGGGTCGGCATGTCTAACGATGCCACACCCATTTATAGCTAAGACACTCCCACTATGCGCGGGCGTTTGAATCAAGCGCGAGAATCCCTCTTAGAAACCTGCATTCCAAGAATCCCGATGTCAGTGTAATCATACGGGTAAACCATTGGATTTTTTTAACTAATGTGGCTGGGAGGTGTTACCGCATATAGCAACAGCCGCCAATGATAGTAGTTTCAAAATATTTAACAAAATGTGAATTAAATTATAAATTTACCAAAGATAACCTTTGCCATTTTCGTGTCTGATCTATACGCTATTTGACTGCGTGCTAAAACGTTATGTGTTTTGATTTTGATGTCAGATACTTGAGTGACAGATAGGATTCATCCATAGTGAAGTTATTATATTTTTCTCTTTCTCACCACTCCATCATTGTCCATGCCTGTCCGTATTCACACGCTTCACGCAGCTTCAACCTCGCTCCAATTCCTGCTCACGCACCAGCCACATAAGTGGATGCATACGATTGTAATTAATGTCATGGTTAACTAACACCGGAGTACAGGTTCTTCTTGACGGCACGCATGATTGATTCGTCTAAGAAATGTAGCTATTTCTTTGTAAATGATCTGTTTACCCGTGTGATCTGTTTAGCTTTCAATAATCGATGACCTGGCTAATTAACTGTCTATCCGCTGAATTTCTGCAGACTACAATTTCAAAGGGTTTAACTCTAAATCTGCTGAATATTTTGAAAGCAAGTTGACTGAAAGTTGTTGGTGGCTATGTCACCAACAACTTTCAGTCAAATTGCTTTCAAAATATTCAGTAAGCTATTTCTCATTGAAAGTATTGCCGGATGGCTTTCAGTCAGTCAGTTAAGCAGTATCCCGTGGCGAAACAAGAGACAGATGGTTGTCGTGGAGAAGGTAAAATAGCATATACAGGTTAGGATGCTTTATTCCTGAACGTTACAGATTTATGGTCATTCACTTACTCACCGTAGCACCCTATTGATGATAACGATAAATCAAATGACGCGGTATGTGGGATGATGGAGTGGAGCCATTTGTGGATGGGAGAGCGTGGGCCAAAACAAACAAAGCAGAACACAATCCGGATGTCACCCAGTTGTGCTGTACCTAGGACCCCCTATCCGGTATACATCGGCAAGCCCATCCATCTGTCTGTCCGTATGTTAGTTTGTGCATCAGCCACAATAGTGCCACATTTCAACTGAATTCAAGTGTATTTAGATAACTTCTTTGAAGTACACGAATATATAAATTAATATATAACTGATAAAAATCATTCATCATTTGTGAACGGATGGAGAGTATAAGAATCGCCGTTAATGCATGTGTTATTAAGTCTATTGGCGTCTAGTAACTGTATTACGACAATGAAGCCGAGTCAATGACAAATGACTGCGGCATGCCCGTGATACATTCTCTCAAGCGCGTGCTATATTGGAGAAAGGTATTACTTTGGTGATATGTGTCATCACATTTAGACATGTTGGCTTCTATATTGATGGCTACGCAACTTTTCCCACAATCCACCTTCCATATAAAAAGTAAGTCAATCTGAAACAGATTTTCAACATAGACTGATTTCACCATTGGAACCAATGGTCAATTATTCAGCCGCTCGTTTTTGGTCACCCTCTCCGCAAGCTATAGCACATCTTTTGAAAATGGCACCAGTCATCTAATGCTTGTATTGTGAAGGGGCTACTATGTTCAGTGTCTTACACTTGATGAGCAGATTGTGAGGCAAGCTGGGCTGTCTCGTGAAAGGCTGCACGCCTTCTCTACGGGTTGTTGGTCTGGGCTCTATATGTGATTTCTAACTTGGTTGCAATTTGTGCAGTCCATCAGTACATGCTCAGAGGATTGTTCTGCTTGTCCACACGGGCACAAAACGGATGATAACAGACATAGTCTGCTGGTTGACTCTGCGCTGATACCAGGTAATACGTTCACTCTCGAAATGATGGGCATGGCATATATTAAGCATAAGTGTAAGGCGGCAATAATTTGTACCGGTAAATTGTGCAATTTTCTGGTTATTGGGAATCGTCTTCAATCCGTTTTAGAGAATGGATTCTAACATTTTAACCCATTTATTTGCAGACCAAGATAAGACTATTTTTTGGAAATTTACCACTGGAATGACTGGCTCGGTTATTCTCTTAGTCTGCTAATGGAAATTTCTAAAGACCAGTGCAGAAGCCGTATTTGGCTGATATGAGTGTTAAAGGATTAAAGATACTATAGCTAATAGAAATCAACCCTAAAACTGGTATTCGGTTGAAACCGATATGAAAACTCTTACCGAAACCGATATGGATGCAAGAGAAAAAGAGCAAGCTCCTGATAATGATCTACCTGATGACTGGTTTTGTGAAGATCCTTCGTAATAATGGACCTTTCCAGTTTTAGCTATGCACCCGCCCACCTCTAGCTAAGCTCCAACCACACCGCACCGTGTTGGGATTGATGGATCCCCGAATGCCCTAACTATCAATTTCGTAAAAATTATAAAGGTAAGTTGTTGGACAGCGCCCAGTCAAATTTGTTGCCAAATATTCAACAGAATAGTCATTAAAGAGTAAAGACATACAATTTGTACAACAATGCATAGCCCGTCTTCAAATATGCATTCGTGACGCACTTATCTACGTCATTCATGATATCATAATGACGTCATTCATTCCGTGTGTATGTGTAGGTATGTGCGGAATCAATTGCATCACAATGAGTGGATCCGATCTGCCATTCATGCATATGACGTAATAATCAATTACTTCATATCTAGGCTGACGTCACAATAAAAATGCCGTGATGAACATTTAGGTGCCCGACAATGGTACGAATTGTATGCTATTGATGGATTTACTATTTAATAAACATTCTGTGGAATATTTTAAAACTAATTTGACCGGCAGCTATAAGTCGGTATTCCGCCATAGGTAGCAACAGCGCCCAGTCAAAATAGCTTCAAAATATTCAACAACGCACCTGTATAATTACCTTGCAATTGGGATGCTGCGGATTCAGGGTTCACCGTATATAAATCGACCCAAACACGCGTAAAACGTGGGTGGGGCATAGCCAGAAATGGGCGGAGTATAACTAGAAATGGGCGGGTTATAGCTAGGAATGGGCTGGGTATGGCTAGAACTGGGCGGGGTATAGCTAGAAATGGGCGTGGTATAGCTAGAAATGGGCGGGGTATAGCTAGAAATGGACACCGAAATAAGTATTGTAGTTTGAGCAGTGCTTCACTGCTACATACTGTGTGATCTGCTCTCGTTCACAAGGTTAGATGGTTTAAGTCTCTTTTCTGAAAACACTGCTATTTTCTTAATTGTTCATGGGGAGTTTCGTCATTGACGTAAGCTTGTTGGCATAAATAATGCATTGTAGACGCCTACATGTATTTCAGTGAGCACTTCTATTACTTTTTCGCCCGGTGTGAATTGGATTGCACTCCCACACACACACACCCGCCCCCCCCCCCCCTCCCCCACACCCCACTTGAGTACTTGGTTCTGGCCAATGTCCAAGGACTGCTTGTATGTCTTGGCGGCTGAAGACACATTCTAAATGAAACTGATTGAATCTTGGTAGACTTTCTTCAAGATGTTCTCTTTGGCACCACAATTAGTACATGCCATTTGCGTCTACTGTCTACATGTGTGTCTTTCTCGTGTGTCTGTGATCGTAAGTGACCTCAAGGTACGTTTGATAATCCTCCAACTCAAATCTTCGAATTCCACGTTTAGTTTTTTTGTTTGGTGGGCAAGGTGTGAACGTGGAGGTAATCGAATCAAGAACAACATTTGGTGGCAACTTACGACCCTGGGAAATGTTCGCGTAACGTAAGGCAATGGAGGAATCTAGTTTCTCAATCAATCATATGGCGTCATGATAAACTACGTCACGTGTAGGCTGACGACATACTCAATTGCGTCATGAATGACGCGATATAGTCCCTCATAAACGATTAACTGTCCGTCAAGTTGAACGAATTCTATCTATTTCTAGTTAATAAACATTTTTGGGATATTTTGAAAATAATTTGACTTGGTGCTGCCTCTGTCAAAGGTTCAGGGAGTGCAGGGATCGGTCGATCACAACACGGTCAACGCGTGGGTGGAGTTTAGCTCGAGAGGGACGTGGCTAAAATTGGAGTCCTCTATTCTTTAGAGTATATTTGTAGTTATTGACATCTAACAAGATAAGCGGAAAGACTTGTCAATAAGCTACCAACCACATAAGAACTAAGCCATGCATGTGTTCGTGCGTGCATGCTGAGTGTGAGTATGCTGTTTGCACGTTTCGGCGTAGTTCGGGCAGCTAGCTAGAAATATAATATTATCATCTAGAATTTAATCAGTGTCGCAGTACCCTTTTGGGGGCCAATGGTGTCACGATAATGTCGCGTAGGTCTACATAGTGCATTTAGGGCATCCTGGATTACGCGATCTATCAGTGCGTAAGATCCGATTACGCCGCATAGCGATGCACGTATTGTATATGAGTGCGGTGTATGCGTAAGCCTAGTATATCCTGGCTAGATGGCTCACGACCCTCTCAAAACCCGCAATTCAGGGTGCACTATTTTCTCACCGGATGTAGTATTGCTAAAGCTATTATGTAGTCGAATAAAGTGTCAGATTAATATAGCCAATACAATTTTTTTTCTGATAAAATATGTAAATTTGCGTCTGTTCAATATCTCGTCAAATTACCAAAAGATAATTTAGTCATTTTTGAAGGCTATATAGGCTGATCGTCTGCGTCAGCCAGTCAGTGAATACCGGGTCATGAGCAATTGCAATTTACTTACCTCGAGTCACTGGTGGTCATGACGAATAGCGCCATAGCGAGGGCATGAGCATAAGCCATCTATCTAGCCAGTATAGGCGATATCTATGGGTCTAGCTATGTTCCTAAGCTTGTCTGGTAATAGTTTCCATTTCGACACGCACGCACGCGACATAAACATAGAGACGATGTAACCGAGACATTTGTGTGCAGACCATACAGGTGAATTGCTTTTTATCTTATGAGAAGAAATTGTCGGGACCGTCAGTCCGTCTGTCCGGAACCTTATCCCTAAAACTGCTGATCCGATTTGACTCCAACTTTTAACACAACGAAGGAATTTGTCGCGCAAGAAGGTTTCCAGACTTTGGCCGTGATCCTGATAACAAACCCCGGACTCGGATGGATTCAAATTGTCGATCTGCGGATATTCGGGGACTGCTGGTCCGATTCGGCTAACATTTGAACACAAAAGATATATGACTTAATACGACTAATGATCCGAAAGAAACGAAAACCCGAAAATGTGAAGAAAACCGGAGGGTGGGGGACCGAAATCTCTGAATGATCTTGTTTAAATTGAAAGTGTGTAAGCTACGTGAATTAACTGTTTGACTACTGAATTTATGCAGAATACAACTGCCATGGGATTTAACTCGGGGTATGCTGAATATTTCCATTAAGCATATGATGTCTGAGAAATGAGTACTAAGTCTCATGTAACATCATCTTTTTATTTCTATATTGTATGGCGTAATAATGACAACTGTATGTACTTGACACAGCAGATAGGGATATATGATGAACATAGTGGCACGTACACCAGGTTCATACAACAAAACTCGGTCAGTGGTGTAACCAAATATGGCTGCTTCGAGTGTTACTTCGTGACATGATCATACGTTTCAAATTATTGGTCTCCCTTCTTACCTCCCTTCTTCCAATCCTCTGCACCTCACCTCCACCCACCACCCCCACCCCCCCCCCCCGAACCACCACCCCACAAACCCCGAACCACCACCCCACACACCCCTCCCTCCCTCCCTCTCTCCCGCTCTCTCTCTCTCTCTCTCCTTTCGTTCACCCCACCCTCTCCCTCCATCTCCCTCCATCTGCATCCCCTCAAACTTTCCATCCCTCTATTCTCTACCCCCCCCCCCCTCTCCCTTCCCTCTCTCTCTCTCTCTCTCTTCTCTCTCTCTCTCTCTCTCCCTCCCCACCCCCTCGCTCCATCCCTCCCTCCCTCGCTGCCGTCGAGCAGAACTTATATCCGCCTGTGAGTGGCTTAAGGCCGCAGATGTCCGGTGAAACTCAGAGTGCTGAGTAGGGAATTTGCAAGGAGTGTGAGGCATGGACCGTGCGCAAGATTTGTGTGTAGGATCTAAAATCTAACTATTAAGGGTCATTACTTCGATCATAGCAAAGTAAAGTTCATTCAACGGTTTCACTAGATTCATATGTGGTGGCGGTTGTTCAGGTTGTAAATGTGTGAAATAAGTTGGAATTAACTACTCCAACATCATTCTAAGATTTACCTTAACAATTATGTATGATTACCGTATTCTGCGGCTGTAGTATTAGAAACATCGTCCAGCTGCAATCAGTTCTTCTTCGCTTTTGCCCAATGTGCCTTGTCCTCAGCCGAACTCCTTAGCTTCCTCAGGCCCATTCTTGACTTGAGTGTACCGAGTCCTGTTTTCTTGAAGTCACCTCGTAGCACACATAGCAGATTTATGCAATGACGTCCTCTCCTGGCTTTGTATTTGCTGGCTCCGAGTAGGGCGAATTCCAAGGCTCTCTGCGCTGGTGTCTCTTCTGGCATCCTTAGCACATAGCCAAACATGGACCATCTTTGCTGGGCGACTTTTACAGACAGCGGCGACGTATTACACATCTTGTATAGTGCATCGTTGGAAATTATGCCGTCTGGCCATCGGTGTCCAGTGATGGTGCGTAGGTGTTTGCGGTGGCAGGCGTCGAGTTTGCCTAGAGCTGCCTTTGGAGCTGCCCAACTGTTACAGTTATACAGCATCAAGGATATGCAGGTTGCATTGTATAAACGTAGCCTCTGTATCAAGAGCAACTTTGATCTACGAATCCATAGCTTCCAGAAGGACTGGAAAGCTATGTTCCCCATGACGCAGCGTGCAGAAATGGCAGCAGTACTGCACAGCAGTGAGCCCAGGATTGCGCTTTTCCTCCATGGTTCGTCACCACGAAGTGGGTCGTCATTTTCCTTAGTGTCATGCTTTGTAGATAGGTATATGTGGGTGAACTCTGTTTTGGATTCATTCATAAAGACTTATGACGAACAAATAGGTATGGACAAACAAACGGACCATCGTGTACAATGAATCGTAAGAGCCCATAAATTGGCATATACCTATTGCACTTTATCAATATGTATATGCACAACTCAGTGCCTGGTATGTATATTGTCGAATGCTCTCATTAATATGACCAGACAGAACCAATGGCGAAAATGCGCTCAGTGTGTTTATGGCATTTGCGGTCACAAATTGTCCAGTTTGAGGTTCGCTGATAAAGGCATACTCTTCTAGCAGGAAAGTATGGCGTATTTTATTTCCAAAAGGGATTTCGAATCTGTTTCTGGCATATTATTTGCCAGGGTAACAGCTTTCTGATAGTGTCTAATATACCATAATTTGGTTTAGAAGTTAAGCGAACATCGATTAGTATTTTAACCTTCAGCAGATATTTACATCTTAAGATATTAACCGACGACTCTCCATGTGGTACTCATGTGCGATGATGCATTTCTCAGTTATTTAACAAAACTGTAAATACATTTATATTTCGAAGTTATCCCGTGGAGGACCCCTGAGCACACCCGCTATATGCCAGCTTTGGACCAAACGTCTTGATGGGGGCCCACAATGTCATCCGGTCGATGGCTAAACGCACCTTGCATATCTATACCAGCCACTTATGAATGTCGTCAAAACATGCAACTGTAGTAAGGCTAATAGTCATCAGACAGTCCGTCCGAACCCACATTCATTTGCCGCCGACAGCAGATAGCAAATCTGTCGTAGGCTATAGAGCGTTTCGATATATCACCCGAGTATTTGCTGACATCATACTCGAAACAGGCAACTTGGTAGTTGAAGTCACAACCAAATGACGTAGATCCGGCGCAAAATGGTACACAAACAGACAGACTGACTCGAATGCAATACCGTCTTCCCCTTTTGCATTGCGACTGTAATAATCAGAGCCGGATCTTTAAAGTGGGTATATGTGGCATTTGTCCTGGGGCTCCCACGACAAAGGGAAGGTGGTGGCGCCAAAATTCAGAAAACAAAATCTGTGCAATTTTTGAAGTTTTAAGACATTTTATACAAAATTTAGATGCTTAAGTCTTAACCCTTTCAACGATAATGAGAAATTGTTTATTATGCAAGATATTTTCTGTTGAACATTTTGAAATTAATTTGCCTGGAAAGCGTTGCTGCCTGAGGTGGCAACGGCTTCCAGACACAACACATTTCCTGTATGGCTGCATTGAACATGTTAATCGTGAATATAATTTTAAAGGCACTCTCTGGACAACATTGAGCATCTATATTTCAGAATTCTCTGGGCGAGTACGCTAAACACCCGCCAGGTGTTTGCCACTCACCTCCCCCCCCCCCACCCCCCACCCCCACCATCAGGCCCTGCAATTCAAATCCTCCGCTGGTAATAAGTGTATGTTGCGATCATCAGGACCTCTCATTCATGTTCTATATCGCATGGCTTGGTGCGCGTGCACCGGTATGTATAGTACGATGACCATCAATATAAATAATACGATATGTATCACAGTGTAACATATGCACACGAAAAAGGGTCAAGTGGTGACTTGTACTTTTAGGGTAATGTTCGAATGGCTTAATGTGAACGTGATATGCCCTAATGATACGGAGATCTAACCCGTACTGGATATACTTACTGGACGCTAACGGGTGATCAGTTCAAACGTCTGCTTCTATTAATAGAATATAGCCAATCAGTTCCTAATATCTAGGTGGAAGTTATGGGAAAATGAGGGATTGTTATGTTTGGAAATGACAAATTGACACAGGCAAGTTGAGGTGTGTTAAATGTGAGAGTGTCTCGCCAGGTTTCATGGCATGGACAGGCGTTAGTTATTATGGAAATACCAGCCTTATATTGTTTGATCGAAACGCTAGAATTAATGCTCATTATTACATGAAACAAGAGTTGAAACCTTTTTTAATGATATTCGAAATTTATTCCCCGTGCCAAAAGAAGGACATGCTTTTTTCAAGACATCACTTCCTCCCATACTGCAAACAGATTATACTTGCTTAACGGAGCAAGGTATTACTGAATTAGCCGTGAACAGAGGATGCCCACGCCACATAGCGCCACCCCTTTGAATCATTTAATAGATTCTCAAGCTTAGTCAACAGAAGTGGACCTTTACTAGTTTCAACAATTTAAAACGTGCTCTAAACTAGAATAGAAGGCACTACGTCAAACGTGATCAACGCCTTTCACTCGCGGCCTAACTGCAGCAAAATGATATATAACGTTCATGGGTCACCAAGCGAGCATCTGCAATACAAGAGAGGAATTCAATCTGTCAGTCAAATATGACGCCATAATGAATTACGGCACGTGTATGTCGACGTCACAAGTCATAAATGCCGTATATAAGTCCGTCATAAATCCTTAATAGCCCGTCAAGTTGTACGAATTGCATGTCTTTTCTATTTAATAACCATTCTGTTGAATATTTTGAAACTAATTTGATTCGGCGCTTTGGCTGCCACAGTCAAATTAGTTAGAAAATATTCAACAGCTTACCTGTATAGTTTTCTGGAAATTGAGATTCAGGGAGTTCAGGATTCGATCGATCCCAACACGGGAAAAGCGTCGGCGGAGCTTAGCTAGGTATGGGCGAGGCATAGGTAAAAGTGGATTCAGCCATTATTCTTTTACAGCTCAGTTTTCTAGATTACTTTTTGAAATATTTGACTACAGAACGTAAACATATATCGTGTATTATCCCTTTAACACTCATATCAGCCAAAAACGGCTTCTACAGTGGTCTTGAGAAATGTCAATTTGCAGACCAAGTGAAAACTATTTTTGAAAGTTTACCAATGGAATGACTGGCTCGATAACCGAGCCAGTCATTCCAGTGCTAAACTTTAAAAAATAGTCTTCTCTTGGTCAGCAAATTGACATTGTCTTTGAAAAAATTGAAATTTTCTTGAACAAATTCAAGGCCTAAAGGGTTTAACTCAACTAATTGGCCATCACAACAACCATAAATGACTGCGTAATACAAATCAGATGCCCTATATTCTGTGAGTCATCGGCTGGTCGGTATTTTTTAGGTTCTCCGAATATCCGTCTTAGAGATGCAGCCTCTCGTAAAAAGCAGCACCTCGTGACGAGTACCCGCATTAAAAGCAGCCTCTCCTGACGAGTACCCGTATTAAAATAGAATCTCGTGACGGATTAAATGCACCCTCACATGACGAGCACCTGCATTTAAAGCAGCATCTCGTGACGAGTACCCGCATTAAAAGCAACCTCTTCTGGTGAGTACCCGCATTAAAAGCAGCCTCTCCTGACGAGTACCCGCATACAAGGCAGCCTCTCCTGACGAGTACCCGCATTAAAAGCAGACTGTCGTGACGAGTACCCGCATTAAAAGGAGACTCTCCTGACGAGTACCTGCCTCAAAGAAGCAACACCTCACGAGGCGTACCCGCCTTAATGATGCAACATTTCGCATTTAAAAAGAAGAGTCTTGTGACAAATATCTGCCTTAAAGAATCAGCATCTCGCCACAAGCACTCGCAGTTAAGAATCATCATCTCGTGATGAGTACCGGCCTTAAAGAATCAATATCTCGTGACAAGTACCCGCAATAATACATCTAGATCGTGTGACAAGTACCAGCATTAAAGAATCAATCTCTCGTGATGAGTACCCACATCAAAGAGGCAGAATATTGTGAAGAGTACCAGCCTTTAAAAAAACAGCCCGTGACGAGTACCCGCCATTAAGAATCTCTCTATGATAACCTCATTGACTCCTCTCTTAGACGTCTAGACCAGCCTGTCCCATAAATACCAGCTGTATCTTATTACAAGGTCACTAACCACCTCTTAACATCCTGGTGCCATATTATGGGTGTACATTTCGCATTCTGAGCTGACAACTTTAAACCAAGCAGTATTGATAGCTATTGATGTTAATATCTAATCTAGTTACAGCTACAATAACAAAGCAATAACAAAATAGTCGCTAACATCAAGAACGTCTATAGTAAAAACGACGACGACCACGACGACAACGCCGACCACAACGTGACAACAAACAACACACGATGGAAATACACTACAAACCCAAAGCAGTGCTTT